>CAEMYA010002116.1:10331234-10342099 GCA_903131615.1 Diplodus sargus | reverse complement strand
TGTGTGTGTGTGTGTGTGTGTGTGTGTGTGTGTGTGTGTGTGTGTGTGTGTGTGTGTGCTATGTGACAAAAAAGTTGCTTGGAATTGTACTGATTGCTCAACAGTACCGGCCAAGTTACTTTCAATTGTAATGTATTAGAGAGTTACTAGTTATTATAATTTGAAATAAATAACTATATTAATCACTGAACACTGATGTTGACTAAAGAACTACACTGTGTGCTGTCAGGTGCCCTCGTGGTGTGGTGTAGAAATCTAGAGCAGCTGATTTAAACCTTCACAGTGTCAAATTGGTCTTAACTTTCTGTCCTTTACTGGTCCAAGCCAGGTCAAAAACTCCTGACCTGGTATTTCTTCTCTCTAAGTAGCTTTGTCATGCTCACCATGGGCACCTCTGTGGCTTCCTTCTCCACATCAGACCATATGTAATCAACCAATCACACACCTGTCATACTTGTGAGGTGATTTCATCCTCTCACTTGCATAACCTTCAGTAACCCTTCAGAAGAACTGAGTGTTTAATGTGATGGAGTTTGTAATCAGGAAAGAGTCTGCGACCACAATTCTTCCACTACCTCACTCAGTGTCTAAATGTCATGGCATCACATAAGATTTACAAGAAAGGGTTAGTGGAAGGCAGATTACTTAACACTGAAGTGAAAGAACAAGTGATTAACATTTAATTTGTGCAGCTGTTCTTGTGTCTTTTGTACGTGTACTTAGGTAAACGCTCAAACTGGTAGTTTAATAGTCATCTTATTTGATATACTGATCATGTGTTTTGCATGTAAAATCTTGATCTTCAAGGTAACTAGCTGTCAAATGAGTCTAACAGAGTAAAATATATAATATTTTCCTGTAGATTAAAAGCATAAAGTTGCATAGAATAGAGAAATAGTGAAGGGACGAGTGATTCCTACACGTAATCAGAAAATTATTGTGAAAATTCCCACGTGCGCTCTTCAATGTAACACGTGGTTTCAGATTGACTGACGGGAGAAAATGCTTAATACGTTCTTCAGTATTATGAATCGATGTGTTGTGTTTTTGATGTTGAAAGTAAAGATCTAATACTTTTTTCTTCTTCTTAATATTCATGTTAGTGAGCACGTCATGATATCCAAGAACTGGGATGTTTTCTGAAACGTGAGGCCGTGCATTATCATGCTGCACCGATACGGAGGGTAGATGGCGTGACATTTGGCCTCCACATGAAAACATTTGCATTATCTGGGGCAACATTTTCGTTCTGAGCAAAACCTCACAAAGAGAAAGTTGAAATCAGTATGTTTGTTTACTTCTGCTATAATGAAACACAGACACTGATAATTATACACAGAGGTTACACACAGATAGCTGTAAATAGCACTAAAACAGCTATAAAGCTGTAACATGAGTTCCTTCCCTCTTTGAATTTGAGGCACAAGCTCATTTTAGAAGTGGACTAATGTATTTGTAGTAGCTACACTGTTTAGTTTCAGGCTACTGTCTGCTGGAACACATGGTTGGCTGCTCATGCTATTGAACTTCATTAACATTTTTCTCACATTCACTCAGTGAAAAGAAAACTGAGGCAGACATTTAAGGTATTTTGTAAAATATATCTGGTGAAGATCTTTAACGGTTGATGTGAGACATGGAAAAAAAAAAAAAGGAACTGCTATACTCTGCAGTTTAACTTTTAGCTTGTGGTTAAGCTGCAGAGCATGCAGCCAGCATTACTCGTGAAGCAGCTCACAGGCAACGATTTATTCTTCATTTATATTTTCTTTCTTTCTTTCATTAACCCTTCCTATGCACACATGCCTTTTGTAGGTGTCTTGGTGCTGTACTGTCTTGGGAACAAATGCTGTGCCTCGTCTCACGTACACAAGTTACATTCAGGTTTCTGCCAGCACACGTCTGAATGACTTCCTGTCACAAGACTCCTCACACCACCAGAATGCCTGATATATATTGGTGGGTAGAAATCAGCAGATAACACAGACCAGAGCAGCAGTTTTTAAGCAGGAGAAGTTTAGTCTTTATAGTGGAAGAGCTGAAGGAGAGTTCTGATACAGTGACTGCTACATGCAACAGTTTTATAAAATACATATTTTATAAGGCAGAGTTACAGTTTTTCCCGATTGTTTACACACATTTTCTGAAAGCATACCTCATACTCTCAGAACTCTACACACAAATCAAAAAACACACACACAATGGGCAAAACCCCTCAATTCTCCAGCAAAATGAAACTTTACATTCAAAACAATGTGATTTCTTTTCAAAATGGTATTTTGTTTTCAAATGACACACTAAATCCATCATATGAATAGACATTTATAAGAACCAGTTGAACACTGATGTGCTCAATGTAAAACACTATGATGAATGGAAAACACTCCTTCTCCATTCATCATAATGACATAGCCCTTTTTTTGTTCAGTGTTACACTTACTACAGACAGAACGTACATAAGTGTGTTGTAAAATATTTGAGAATATTGTTTTTATACTCAGAACAAACAAATATATGGCTACAAATATATTTTATTTTCCCCACAAAAAACAATGTACAGTGTACATCCAGACTAACACAAAGTTGCACATACGCTGGTCTACATACAAAACAACAGAACAATTTACTATGTACATTAAAAAAAAAGAAAAAATTATATTGCACCCTCTCTTCTGTTTTGCTAAAGCTCTGACAGCTAATTGTACAACTGTGTGACAGGTGTTTGCCCATGTGATGAGTCAGTGTGCATAGAAGGGCAATTAACTTTAGAATTTTGAATGACAGTGTGTTCCTTGTGAAAACAAGAGATTTTCTTCATGAAAATTGTGCCAAATGCAGAGAATTGTGTGTTGTGTTTTGAAAAAAGCGTGTTTTAGAACTGCAATTTGAGTGTAAAGCAGGAATTGTGCTTGTAGTTTAGCAGAATTGGTTCAGGGGGCCGGTGCATGAGTTACATGTTGTGGTCATTGTGTCTCAAGTACCAGTTTTTGTGTGTAAACAATTGAGAAAAACTGTAACTAAATTTAACTATTTAACTAAAAGATAAAACGTGCGTGTGCGTGTGCGTGTGCGTGGCCTGCAAAATTAGCCATGTAGCATAGCAAATTTAAATTTAGCAGACGCTTTTATCCAAAGCTACAGTAAATCACACATGCATACACTGAATATGGTGGCTGCCCTGCAAGGTGCTGACCTGAGTCATGGCCGCCCACCTGAGAGCTGAGATCACAATAACACCCAAACAGCGAACAAACATACATAGATTGTCTAATTCCTGGCGTGGTGCCACGGAATCAACACCGACTGCCACATGTTGTGTGGAAGCTTGATATTTGGTGCTGGCGAAAGTCACAAGTTCACAAAAGTTTCATACCTCTGCACACACGCACCACCCAATGTTGAACAGTGATGTTCTTGTTGTGCGAAGTCTAATGATAGACAGAGGACGGAGGAAGCTGGTCGCTCCTTTCCTTTGCAGGTATAGCAGCTCTGTGCTAACTTGCTTTGTGTTTCTTCGTGTAGTTTGGTGGTTAGCTTTGCATCTCTGGATCTGGCGCTAACTTAGCTGGAATACTAGCAGTACTTTGTGTCTCTGCTGTGAGGAGAAGTTCTTTGGGCCTACTGGTAATCCAGCTGGCAGTTCTCGGCAGCTGTTAGGCCCGGAGGAGCTCCAGGAGATTAGAACTTGAGAGCAGGCAGCACCATGGAGGAGAAGAGAGGGAACAAAGGAGGGAGCTGGAGGTTTCACTATCTGGTCAGAAGGGGGGTTTTTCATCCTGACCAACAGTAGTGTAAAGCGGACTTCATCTCTGGGTCCCAACACCTGTTTGCATAGCTACGTTTGTTTTTAGTTTTTTTTGCAACACTTTGAGACCCAAATATGTAGTTTGATTAAACAGAGATGACAGCACTAGATGAAACCCTTTAACAAAACTAATCAGGTAATGGTTGGTTCTGTGTCATATGTGTACGGCGTTTCCTGCAGCAACATAAAACATAAAACACAGCATTAAAAAACATTAAGGATGGGGACAGTAAGTATAATTCGATATAATGACATGCAAATGCGAGTTACAAACCAGTAGCACAGGAAAATCCCCAGCAGCACGACAGAGATAAGAACAAGGGTCGGGATAATCCAGTGGTTGTGTGTAGTCTCTGTTAGGGAAGCACATAGTTTGAAAGTTAAAAAGGTACAATATGTAAGAATTGGCCAACTATTAAATTCATACTGAAAACAAATGGGGGGCAGCAAATCACCAGAGTAACCGCTAATTATTGCCCACTGCAGCTGCCTTTAGCTAGCTAGCTCAGTTAGCCAATTTGTTTGTTCTCTTTGTCCAGTTGAGATTTATTTAATAAATTCATCATTTTCCTTTGTGTAGTCTAGTCTTTGGATCAGTCGTTGTCAAGTAATTTTCTGTTTCTGACGGCCTGCTGTTCCTCCTTCAGTTGCCAAACCCCCCAAAAAGTGTGTCATAAGAGACACTGATCTCATTCACACTTCCTGTCCACAATTCAAATAATTTGCTTTGAGTCACAGTTTTTCATGTTCTATAACTGTTCATACACCTTCTAGAACATGACTTCTATCTTCTTCTTATATCTTACACAAACAGAAACTATTTTTTCGTACCTTCCGTGCCCTGATTTTCAGCATTTCCACTGCAGCTGGCTGTAAAAAGGGAAAAAACATCATCAGAACACCGAGTAAAAGAAACAACATTTACAACACCGCTCACATACTGTATGATACGGAGCCCCAGACATGATGTGGTCTCAAAAAAATGTAATTGTGGCCACAGTATAGCTATGACGTGATAAATAAATACGATCAGAAATACTAATTAATAACCTTCTAGAGAAGGTGCACTCGATTTGCTTACCCAGCTGTCTTGATGTTAATATTATTAATTAGTATTTCGTGCGCATTTCATACTTATTTCGTGGCCACGAATTAGTATTTCGTACGCACGTTATAGCTATAGTGTGGCCACAATTTAATTATTTTTTTGACCATGTCATGTCTGGGGCTCCGTAGTCTGAGGCTAAATCTGACGTGATGAAACTCACTGGTACAGTTCGCCTCCATTTTTATCCCCTAAATAGACAAAAAGATTAATGATCAGTATAATTATAAGCTCAGCAGATGGAAAATCAAATTCTGGGCATCACACATAAGTAAAATCATTAGGAATGACGCAGTTTATCCAGAGGATGTAGCTTTATGTGTTGCAGTGTGCAGTTCCTGTTCTTCAGTTTAATACCTCAGAGGTGCAGCTCCGCACGTAGGTGATGATCTTAACACACTGATTTGTTGTTAGACTCCAGTTGGTATTATTCAATACCAGCGTGTCCAGTTTGCCCATGTCGTTTGCCAGCACGTGGTCCTTAAGTAAACACATAAAAAACAATAAAATCACGACACATTCAGATTAAGTTTAGACACTGCACACCAAGATTAGCCCGATGAATATTGAATGATCATATTGTCCCATCGGGGAAATAACTGGTCATTCAATATATTCAAGACTGTTTTATCTTGGTTGTGCTTTTTATTTATTATATTGTATTGGGTTTTATATTGCATGTTTTACTTGTGTTCTTTTAATTATTTATTGTGGAAATTTTAGTGCGTGTGTTTGGATTTTATTGTTTGTACTGCCTGTGAACGCACCATTTTATTCCCGAGTTCTCAAAATAGATCAAATCAGGCCGATCAGATGATGTTTAAGTGTAAATGCTCATTAACTGCATGCATGGTGGGAATTTCACGCCGCCGTTGCCCCGCACTTTGGTCTTGATGCCCCGTGAAGAACAGCCACAGTGGCCTCTGTGCCCTCGGCCGGTCAGCGGAGCGAGCTTGCCGTGAATTACAGCACAGCAGTCACTCAGTAACTTCAGCCAGCAGCGTCTCAAAACAGAGGAACGAACCTTTCACAGCGAGCGAGCGCAGCCGGTGTTGACATGATACGTAACTGACTTGTGTGGGATTTAGTCCGGTAAAGTTGGAAATATATTCACAGATTCGAACTTTCCGGATAAATAAATGATAAGTGAAACCTTGTTAAAACACAAACGACGGCTCTTTCCTACCGTAGAGAGGAAAACGACGAGCGACAACCGTATTTTCGTCAAAACGAGCGTCTGGACATTAACACCGAAAAGAGAAACTACAAAAACTATTCAATAACTTCACTATTATTCAGAGTGTAGCGTCACCAAAATCACTCCACACATCAGTGCTGCTTATTCTACCTTTTTTTTTGTTTGGAAATTATGTGCTTTGGCAAAATCTTGGGGAATTTCTATTGGGAGAAATATTCAATAACACTAATATTCAGTGTGGTGTCACAAAAATCACCTCACCCTACTTAACAAAAACTACTTTCTAATGTAACTTTAGCGTGATTTGTCTTATTATAAATTAGGATGTTATGGCATCAGTCTGAAAGTTAAATCAACACATTGTACTCAGCGGCCTTTGTACCCCTGAAAAATAAAGTGCAGGTCAAATGGACAAAATGACGAAAGTCCCGCCCTGACTGCTGCATTCCCACCAGTAAGCTACAGTTACTCTCTGCAAGTCCAAGTTGTTTCTTAGAGTCTCTAGAGTGTGAAATATTAGAATAAGAAGACTCATTATATGAAAGATATAGAAGAATTTATGAATTTGACGCTGTGATCGGTGCATCTCTACCCTGTATCCGGTTAAGAACTTGGTTTCAGAGCCTTTTAAGGTTTTAATGTTCTGTGGTCTCTTTTATGAAAATAAAGATATATTTTAATTGTGTGGTGCACTGGCATAAAGTGTCTCTGTCCTCCTTCACCATGGTGCTCTGAATAATATTCACCAGCACCTGTGTCCCCTTTAAAAATAACCTTTCTTTTACTCTCATTGATCTCGCTTCTCATTTCCTTCCCCCCTCCTTACATGTTGACCCTGTTTTTTTGGGGGGGGGGCACATAATGTTGCTGAACCTCGACCTGACCAAGTGGAGTAACTCCAGATCATAAGACTATAGTTCAAGTGATCTTCGATTATTTTTTTTCAACATTTCACATTTATTTCCAACCACATTTCCTCCTCAAAGATGATGGTTCACCACTATCCTTAGCAATGTATCAGCAGTGTCCTTGTTTTCTTGGCTTGATTCAGGCCAATAATTTGACCCTTATTGAACAGAGTATCAGCTTTTCCATGACCACTGGATATTCTGACATGGTCGTTTAAGGAATGAGAGGATTCTCACTACATGAGTTGGGGTTAAATAACTTGTTGGCAGCTGAAATCTTATTAATCACCACAGTATTTATCCAATGGAAGACTTTTGTATAAATAGTGACCTTCAGGCATGAGGTGTGAAACAAGCTAATGTAAAAAAATAAATTAAAAAAGCCCAAACTACAGCGGAGGATTTGCAACCAGCATGTAATGTGAGCAGTTAAGGTTTCTGCAAACCACAGATACGATCACATGGGGCATCGTGCTACAATACTTATTATCTGGCCTTCACGTGATGGGTGGAAGGGCGTTATCACAGCAAACACAGCAGCCAAACGCAGTGCGGGTCACAGCACTGGATGTTTTTAAGGCACCTGAGGACATTTTATGCGTTTGTGGCAAACGAAACAGCCACACCATCATAATTTGATTATCATAACCAGTGTTTTTGTGCCATAAAGCTAACCAGCGCATAAGAACACAAACGTGGACATAAAGAAACGTTTTGGTTTTAGCTTATCTGTGGTTTTGCAGAAACATAACGTTGTTCAGCGAGATGGATGGATTTGTGTGACGTCTGCCATGAGACAGATGTACGTACAGGTGGTCTGAGATATTAGTGTCGTGACTTACAGAGCTGTTGGTCCAGGAGTATTTGCAGTTGGTTTCATTGAACTTCGGGACACTGTATTGTGTCGCTCCACCACTCTGAGTTACATCGCACTTAATGCCATGTGCACAGCAAGGAAAATACAGTAACTCCACTGGGGAAAAAAAGAAACAACTCGGTCTTTATTCTAGATAGAATATTAGAATCTGACCACAGGAGACAGTAACACTAACTTACAAATAATGAGTGACCGTATCAGCCAGTTATCTCCTTTTGTGGCTCCCATCCTCTGCGGCCGATGAATCCCAGAAGTGGATCTACATCCGCGTGGAAGGAAGCGCGGGACAGGACAGAGGTGTGAGGTTATGATGGCGTTCACAGTCTGACGACGAAAAAACAAACAGATCCCTCAATTTTACTGCAAGTCTTAAAAATCACAAGACTGGTAAGAGAGTCCGGGATGGAGACTTCACAATCATTTCTGTCCCAACTGACTAAATTCTTTGTGACTATTTTTTACACTGTTAATATAAATAGCAACAAAAAAAACCCACTTTCAATCACCTTTTTTTAAAACTTGTCTGTGTGTATTAACCACAGCACAAGATGTGAATCCCCCTAACACACACACACACACACACACACACCTTGGTACAGAAGTTTCAAACAAATACCGAGTGCAGGGACCAGCCCTTTAATGAGTTAGTATCAGAGGCGCAGAGTGCCAAACCGAAGCTGTGTGGATGGATAAACCGGGTTGGAACAAATAAGAAAATCACCGACCGAGACTTCAGTCAACTTTCCCCCCAGAAGACAGCCCTCCCGGCCCACGAGTGCTTTCTGTCTTCATGCCACTCTTCCGGACTTGCCACCACCCGCGGCAATCCCCCCGCCCGCCCCGCCCGCAGGAATCCAGAGCCCAGCACCTGTACTCTCAGCCTCTCCATCAGCCTCAGCGATTTCGCACCTGACTCCTCCAGTTCAGCCCGTCCCGTCCGTCTAAGGTGGCCCAGTGTCACAATTTAAGCGCACACACACTGTTGCACCTGTCCTCCCCCCGCTACAGGCCCCTGACTCTCCCGAGCTCTCCTCCGTCACCGGTGCGTCCTGGGGCGCGCCATCCTCTTATTTCGCCCACACACACACACACAACACCGCAGCCTCTCGGACGCCGCGCACACAGAATAAACACTTGCACCACATCACTTGTCTCCTCAAAGATAACACATGCTTCAGATCTGTGCGTCTACACGTCAGAGCGATCGGCTTAAACTTTCGAACTTACCAAAGCGAGACCGCTCCTTTACCGAGAGCTCACCCTGAAGAAACGGAAAAGCTTCGGGCACAATACGCACGGCAAGTGTTGCGAAGGAGGCGACCACTCCCTCTGATAAAAAGCCGGTTCCTTAAACTTCCTCGCTCCTGTACAGTGCGTAAAGTTATACCTCCACAGAGCGCCTCTTCCGCGTCATGGGAAATAACAGATTTCCTGTTTCCCAGCTTTATCAATACGCTGTCTCAGCTGATTAACTCCAAATGCATTAAAGACTATAACATATTGACGGTAAACATGTGAAATATTACAACAGTAACTAGCAAAGGCTACATCTTTGACGGAAGAAGAGAGTGGAGAAGGTCACCAGACCCGCTTAACGAAAAGTTCCTATTTTTAGACTCTGCGTAAATATAAACGTGGTGAAACAACAAATTCTTAACTTCTTGAAAAACGTCTCTCTCCCTCTCAGGACGCACCGCTAGTATCCTAAACAAACATGACAGTTATTAATTTCATGAATGAATGAACGAATGAATGAATGAAAAACGGCTGATCTTTAAATGCTATTTTAATAAGAGTGTGTCTGTCAAAGGTTTCTCAGAAAGAAGCTGCAGTATTGGAGAGTTAGGAACATCTCACTTCCCCATTCCATAATGCAAATATACACAATATATATAGGCTAAGTTTATTACACAAAGAAAAATGAATTCGTATAACATTTGCCGAATGAACAAGGAGGAATAATCACTTAAGAATGTGTTGTAAAAAAAAAAAAAAGTTAATACACAAATGTAGCGTTTTTTTTAAGGGAGTCTGGTGATTTTCTCCACTTTATTCTTTCTCCAATGAACAAATTACATTAATGAAAAAAAACACTTTCAACCAGCTTCTCATAAACATATGACCAGTGCAGCAGAGCCCGTTAAACAGTCACTCGGGATCCACCAGGCCTGAACCCTGCGCCCCGTTACGCCTCGTGAGCAGGTGGAGCCAGTTTCGCAGGACCAAACAGAACTTTCATGAGCAGATCTCTGTGCTCGGTCCGAGCTGAATACCTGAGCCCTCCCCCGCATTATGATCCAAGTTAAACCACATTAAACACATTTGTAGCCAGGGCTTCATGTAACACCCTCCACTGCTCCCTGACGTCCATCAATAAAGGAAAAGTTCCTGCACACAAAACTTTCCCCTTTACACCCTCAAAAAAAAAACCCAGGCTCGGTTTCTCTTCCTGCCAGCCTTCTGGACCTGCCACCAACCGCAGCACCTGACCTGGGTGACCCAGATATCTGCACGGTACAGCAACGTTCAGCCCACCCATCCTCCTCCAGAGTCTCTGCCTGCTCCCCCTGATCATCCTCACAAACACCGTCACCCGCTGCAGACTGTCCACTCACCTGTCCTCCCCCCACATACAAACAGGTCCCGGACTCTCCTGAGCTACAAACTTACCAAAGCGAGCAGCTCCTTCACCAAGTCCTCAGCCTTAATATAACGTTCCACCAGCAGCGCGCTCTACGCACGCACGCGTCTGATTAATAGCACATTCGCTGCCACCCTCCCCCGGAAAAAGAAACATGAAAGTAACTCCTAAAAAAAAAAAGCGCCTCTGACTCATTGAACTACAAGCATCAAAAGCAAAGCACTGAGAGCGAGAGAGTTTAAATGATTCCTTATTCCTGTTTCCACGCCAGTTCAACACTGCATTTCTCCATTTACTCCAAATGTATTAACGAATATAACAGGAGAAAGTT
>CAEMYA010002116.1:10296697-10322191 GCA_903131615.1 Diplodus sargus | reverse complement strand
TATACAACGCTGTCGTTACAAGTGTGCAAGTCTTCACCTGGAGCTGCGACACGTCTCCCCATCTGTCTCCTGTCTCCCTCCATCTCGTCTGCCGTCCATCTGCCTAAGAGCCCGAGACAGCAGGAGACAGAGAGAGAGAGCTGAGGAGGGAGAGAGAAAGGTTCAGTGTCGTTAATCACACTCAGCACCAACATTCACTCGGACTGATCCGATTTTTGTGGGTCGAAGGTCAATCATTCAGGAATCATTGTGGCCAAGAATTGAATCGCTAATTATGACAACATTTCACACAAAGGACAAAAGTCAACTTCACTGTGACGCCATATGTTCTTGAAAAACACTTTTCTGCTGACTATTCGACACCAACATTCAAGAAAGATGAAATTCATATAATAATGCTGATGACTTATTGAAAGACTTTGGAAGAAATTGGTTAGTTAAACATATAATATATGTGAACATAGTTTAATATTATTTGTTCATTTATGTGTATAGGATAAAACTGTTAACATATATGGGCAAAAATTAAGATAATGAATAAGTTAATGTATAAATCTATGTACATATATGTATGTGTATAATATGTAAATATGTTAACAAGATAATGATGATTAAGAGATAAATGTGAAGTAGATATTCTTGTAATCAATGAGTTTGTGGCCAGAGTTGTTCCGATTCTGACATCAGTATTGGAACGGCCTCCGATACTGCCAAAAACTACTGGTGAGTGCTGGAGTCCAGGCACCGATCTGATACCACGTATTTATTGTTTGTTAAATATTTTAATATTTAAAGATTTAAATGCCTTTATTTTAGTACATAATTGCTGCACTTTAAGTTTTTTTTTTTTTTTTTAAAGGAATCATTTAAGTTGCTGTTGGATCACTTTTTTATACTGTTGTATTTAAAAATAAATTTAAAAATAAATTGCTTACATTTGCTGTATTCATTCATGTTTTACAAAGGGTTTAACCTCAGCCAGGCCTTAATACAATGATAACTTATCACTGTCATGCAGGCGTAGTATGATATTATATGATATGAATGTTAGTATGATATTTATTTTAACACACTGGTATCAGTATCGGTAACGGTATCGTTATCGGTACTCGGTATCGGCCGATACTAACAGCACAAGTATCGGAATCGGTATCGGAAGAGAAAAAATGGTATCGGAACATCTCCAGTTGTGGCTTCCTATTTATTTCAAGCATGAAAACTCTCTTTTATTTAAAGTTTCATCACTGAAGTTGTCATAAAGTTCATGTTCTTCTTCTTCTTCTTCTGTTTACATCCCTCACCGGCATGAAGGCAGCAGCAACATTGCAGTTCACACATTTGTCCACACGGTGGAGCTTTTGTACTTTTAGAAAATCATGACATCATTTTGTGTTTAATGTGCATCAAATCTTCTTTACTTTCAAATGTGATATTACATTCATCATTGTGATCACATGTATGGAGCGTAATTTTCAGTTTTTAAACTTTGAATAATTTAGGACTAGTTTAATTTAAGAATGTCGGTTAAATTCATGTCTAGACGAGTTATCCTCAGCAAATCACGTGGAGGCTCCTTCTTCTTCTTCTTCTTCTTCTTCTGTTTACCTTCCTCACTGGCATCAAGGCAGCAGCAACATTGCAGTTCACATATTTGTCCACACGGTGGAGCTGTTGTACTTCTTGTAAAACACGACATTTTTTGTGTCTGTTTAATGTGCCAGAAACCTTTTTTACTTTCAAATATGATATCATTATATTCATCATTGCGATAACAAATCTTCAGATTTTAACCTGTAGATCATTTTGGACTGTTTCAAATTAAATAATGTCAGTTCAGCTGCTGCTTTGAGCCTCTGAGTTGACTCATTCGGTTGAATTGTTTTTCTCTTAAGTGTTTTTCTTTGTGCAATCTGTTCATTCACACAGACAAATAACACCAATGAAGTTGATTTCCTTTCACATATTCATAGTTTATAGAATCAGTTGTTCTTCTCACAGATCTGCACCAACAACCCCGAAGTCTTTTGTTTCAATATCAGCAAGACAGTGTGACGTGAAACTTGTCTCAGTGTCTCTGAAGTGGCACTTTGTGACAACGTAAAGAATAAATACCTCAAATTCACTTCAAATTCAATAATCCAAGAACTTTATCATCGTTAGCTTTTTTCTCACTATTGTGGAAAAAAACAACTCTGATTCATCTGAAAATGTTTTGAAAATAACATTTCCGTCCAACCCAACATGCTATGTTTCTTTAAAAACTTTCTTTAAATACATTCGTCCCACTCAATCCAACTAATTTTACGCTACCTTAATTTGAAAAAAGATAAGTTGAGTCCACTTAACTGCAAAAAGACTTCATGTAATCCATCTTAAAGAAACTTCACATTTTATGGTTGCAGTATTTTTTGCAGTTGTGGTTTTCTTTCATAGTTTTTGGAATTTTTTTTCAACTTTTCATAGTAACGTACCTGCAGTTCTCAGAACATTTCACCACAGTCGACCTCCACATCCTCCCACAGACACAAGTGTGTGTGTGTATGTGTGTGTGTGTGTGTGTGTGTGTGTGTGAGAGAGAGAGAGAGAGAGAGAGAGAGAGAGATAAACCTGTTGAGGCTGCATGGCAATGAGAGGACTGAGTCCCAGCATGCATTGGGAAACCACCAGCCTATCAGAGGGTTTGGGACTCATGTCAGTTATTTAAATCTTAAGAACAGGAACACTTGATTTATGTGCAATAAAACTTCCACTGTGCATCAAACATCTGGTTCCTTCTTCCCTCAACAGACACAACAGCACCGTAAACAGTGAACCGCACAGATTTCTGACAGTGTGTAGTGTTTCTGTGCATCTGCTGTGTGTGTGTGTGTCCAGTTTTTCCTCCGGGTTCCTCCGTGTGTTGGCGTGGGATGAATGGTGGCAGTGTTCAGTCAGAGTGGGGCTGAGTAAACAGTCATCACAAGCTTGGCGCGGCCGTCCTCGGCCACACGGAGCAGCGCGGCTGCAGCAGGCCGCAGCTCCGCTCTGCTGTTTGTGGGAGAAACGGCGGTTTTTACTTCACACCACCAAATATCTGACGTGGTTGTGATTCTCATTCTGATATTAACATTTTCTTCACCTGTTTGTTTTTACTTTCTACTGACTTCTTGAGTCATACCGGCTGTGGTTGTGACTGTTTGTCAAGGCCTTCTTAAAGGAACAGTTCTCTCAAAAATGAAGATTCAATCTTTATCTCCTCATGCTGATATAAAAGTCAGGTGAAGTTTCGTAGTGCTCAAAAACATTTCTGGAGCTTCACAGCAAAACAGCACGGCAGCAGCACTGTTTTATTTTCAAAACGAGTCCCCATCTACGTGGTCGTGGGTGTGTGTTCCTGCCCCGAGCCAGGGAGTCTAAGTGTCTCTTGGTTTTTGTTCTCGAGCGATGGTGAAGCGTAACACGAGATGGACAGACGGTTCTGGGCGGCATCAGCAGTATTGTTGGCAGCATTGTTTTCTTGATCTCCCTTTGGAGGGTTTTTCAGACACATCCAACTGGAAGGAGATCCCGGGGGGCAGACCCAGAATTCACTGGAAAGAATATCTACACTGTATCTCGTCTCGGCCGGGGAAACGCCTCAGGACTCCCCAGGAGGAGCTGGAGAAGATGTCTGGAGCTCCTTTCTGAGCCTGCAGCCACCGAGACCCGACCCCGGATGAGCAGATGATGATGACGATGATGATATTTTGGTTGATGTTGGAGTTAAATAACTGTGTGTTCAAGTTCATTCAGGTGCATTTGTTGTTGTTTCTCCTCAACTTTGAAACAACCGACCAGATCTAGAAACCATGTCTCTATTTCTTTGTCCTCACCTTCTGTTTTCAAAAATGCTCATTTAAGTTTTTGCACATCAGTCCAGGTTTTGGGATGTAAGAGTGTTCTTGGCTTGATTTGATTTTTCAGAAGCATAAAGTAGTTGAAATTCAATTTTTCTGCTGTATAATCTCTGGGGTTTTTGTTAAATACCAACATGAAACAGAAGGACACGACTTTTCAAGGCGTTGGTGTGACTCTTAAGACACAATATCAGCATGAAAAACATACAAAATTTGGTTTATTCTTTGCTATGAATCGTGTTCACGCTGTAAAAATACCAAAATACTTTCATAAACCTCGCTGGGACTGCCTTGCTGGTCCTGGTTATGGACGCGATTGCAGTTTTCAACCGAAATCTTATTGTCTTTCCGCTGAAGAGGCAGATATGAGAAGGAACTCGTTGTGATCAGATAAGCCGACTCCGTGCACACAGTAGATGTAAACATCAGATTTTTTCGAGGGCTCTGGAAGTCAAACTTAAAGGATCTCCTTCCTGTCAGGACCCTCGCAAACACAACGTGACTGTCACGGAAAGAGGCCTGAGATGAGGAGGAAATCCCCCTCAACTCACCTCACCTCACCTCACCTCACCTCACACACACACACACACACACACACACACTTGACTACGCATGAACACAAGTAGGAGCACACACTCGCTCATGAAGGACCTGCACTCAAAAAACCACGTGGGCGCAGACGGACACATTTTGTCGTCCGCGGGGACAAACAGTGACGTGGAGAGGCCTCTGGAGGTGGAGTGTCTGCTCACCTCCCACTTCACTGCAGTGCTTCACAGCCTGTTTGTTTTTTGAGAGGGATACTCCACCCTCCTGTCAACAAGCCCCACTCATTAAGTTCCTCAAAACCACTTCTGTTGCACAGACCGGGCTTTGACTGGGAGACTGATTGCAGGCTAAATACGAGCTCTGGAAAACATGGCAGCCGCCCTTTAAAAAATAGTAATGAGATGCAATGATATGAAGAGTTAAATGAAGCTACTGCTCTCTACTTTCTCTTTTAAAAACCCTGAAATGATGAAATAAATAATTCATTTTGACATTTCAGGCGTTGTAGAAACCCGTTAACAAGCATTTAACTGCTTCTCTGATGTCACGAGAAGCTGAAATGTTTGCATGTGTCCTGGACACGTCAGTTATGTCACATGAATGTCTGAAAAAAACAAAATAAAGCACCTTAAGATCTTTTAAGTGATACTCACATACGTAATATGTCTGTTTAATAAAAAAAGCACTTTAATTCCTTAAGATCTGACATTTTAAATCCATTTAATCTAACAGTTTATTCATGGACACACAAATGATTATAGATGATGTATGAATGTAAATGACTTAATTTGAAGATCTCTTTAATGAGTAAATACGTAAAAATATTGGGTTTTTCAAAGTGAACCTGCTGAAATATGAATCACACTTGAATTTTAAGTCTTGGCGTTTCCAACCTTGTGATCCAATTCAATTATTAAGTAGTGTATCTACAGTTTATGCTTCTTTTTGTGAGCCAAACTTCTCCAAAATGGCTCAAACGTGCATTTCAGTGTGTCCAGAAATAGTCATTTTTAACTGATTATTTCTTGGAGCTAACGACAAACATATTAACAAAAACTAACAACCATAAAATGTGCAAATTCCAATCTGTTAAAGAAAATAGAGGGGTTAATATCTCCTGTATGTGTCCAAAAACATGTCTGAATGTCTCCAAACAACAATATAAAAGTCCATTTGTTTGCAGTTGATCCATTTGAAAGATTTGGGGATCAGACAATAATGTTAGACCTGAACACGCCTCACCTGCCTGACCTTCTGCAGAGGAAGTGACCATCGTTCATGTTCAGTCATGTAATAAAAAATTGCTTTCACACATGCAAGTGTTTGTGTTTCACTGCTGCAATTTTTAACACTAAATCAGTTGCTCGAGTGTTTCCTGTTTCCTGGCTGGCAGTAATAACGCCACTGAGCTTTGTCGAGTCGCTGAAGAGGTTGTGCTGCAGTTACGGTGACCTCAGCGGACCAGAATGCACTGCAGCCACCAGATATTCTGTTGCTTTTGTGTTATTATCGCTCCTTCATGTGTAACCAACTGGAATTCCGACGGGGTCATATTGGCTCTCCGAGGAGGCTGTCACACGGCATTCTGGGAAATGTGAGGAATGGCCATCGAACATATAGGAGAGATGGATGCAGATAAAGCAGGATTTGCAAACACTTCGACCCAGAAAGAATTCCTGGAATGAATTTATCATCACAGATACGATCAGAATAAATAGATGCCCGATACGATCAGCTTCCCTCAAATACCTTTAAAAGTGTTCATTGTAGATCACATTTCTGTTTCCTGTCCTAAATACAGAGGAAGAAAATGTTTCGTCAGACTTAACTTGGGCTTCATTTGTCTTCTACAAGTGATCATTTACACTTTATCATCGCTTGTAGCAGCAGAGCTTCTCACTTTTTAGTGAAAGTAGTGTTTTCAGTCATCATCACTCTCTGTTTCAAAGCTCAGGCTTCTTTTTTATCTGATTGCCAATTAAAACACGTAAAGGGGAATTCCATTGTTTTTACAGCCGGCTCCTGTATTTACATGTTTTCACGTCTAAATGATTCATAGTCACGAAAAGCTTTCGAATCCGTCCTGTAGATCTCCTCAGACTCTCTGTCAGAGCCACGTCCACTGAAAGAGCTTGTTTTTGCCACTGACTGGCTGAGGTTGTTTGTCTCAATGTCTCATTACATTTAGGAAATGATTCCCACAGAGATACAGAGGACTTTCCTGTAAACAGAACAACGAGGCTCGTTCAGCGACAAGTCTCGCGAGAGGTGAGACGCTGCAGGAAGACGACGGTGGAGAAGTTTGGAGTTTAACTGAAGGAACTGCAGCAAGAGCAAAAGTCATCACTGCCACAAAGGAATCACGCTGCAGCCAACAGCTGAGGCAAACCTGCTGGAACAATTCCAACACTTTTGAGTATAAATCATGAACACATGTAAACAACTTGTGCATATATACCAGGTTAAAAAATACTTGATGTTTCCTTGAAGTTAAAAGTGTGCTACTTCTAACTTCTACTCAAAAAACTAGAAATTGAAGTTTGCATATAAATGTAGTGGAACATAAAGTACAACATTTGCCTCCAAAATGTGGTGAAGCTGAAGCTCAAAGTAGCAGAAAATTGCAATATTCAAGTAGAAAGTGCCTTAAAATGAGACTTTTATAAAACACACTTGAACAGAGACGCAGCTGCTCAGGTGAAACACTACAGAGTTGGTAAGGAAACTTTAGGAACACACTGTAGCTGCACGCTGCAACTGTTTCGTCTTTTCCTGTTTGTGGTTTTTTGGTGTGTCTTTAACCTACATGTGCAGGTTTCCATTGTGTCCAATGGCAACATCAGTGCACCAGCAAAGAACGATCTAAAGCACTCAGTAGACAGCAGCGTGTCTTCCGTTTATCAGCGTGTGAACATCAGCATCAAGCAGCTTATCGCCAGACATAGCACTTACTTCATTTAATGTCAGCGTTCAGCAGACGTATGTGCTTGTGGTTTTTTTTATTTTCAGGTCTTGCTCAAGCGCTTCTGTCACAGATCAGGGTGAGGGGAGGGGTGAGCTGCTGTCCACTGCAGACTGCAGACTGCACCGACACTGTTAACCGCACAAACTCACAGCTTCATGCGTCCACTGAGTTATTTTAATCCTGTGTTTTCATGTGCAGCAGGTTCTGTCAAATCATCTGCAGTGAAACTTCATTAAGAGCAACTGAAATCACCATTTCCTGTGGTACACGCCCCTGTTCTTCTGCTGTTCTCCTCCCCTTCTCTCAGGTGATGCTCATCAGGCAGTTTGGATGGACGTCTGTGGCCGGCCCCAGACTCCCTCCACCTTTTTGTTCATTTTTGCCAGGCCTCCACACTCCTGTAGTTTTTTGTTTAATTTTAGTATTATTTGTAAATAAACATTCACTTTCTTTAGCGAACTTGTTCTCTGTCATGGCGTCCAGTTTTAATATGACGCTGGTCACAGCGTAGAGCCAACTGGCCCCCATACATTCAAGACGCACCAGGTTTAAATGCTGGTAGTTTATGTATCTTCAAACCACAAAAATGTTCACATTCGTCAAGTACCATATTTTCATTTTCTCAAACGTTTCATCACGTGCACAGTAGTTTATGATCCGCCTGTCATATGCAGAGGAAGGGGAGATTCTGGTGGCGTTGCAGGTGAGACGGTTGCCAAGCCAGTGACCACTGCTCGAGACTGGGTTTCAATTTGATCATTTTAAGAAGACCTATGGAGATCTGTGTTCGTGCTGAAACCAGCCAAATCACCAGGATATGATTGAGCAGTAATGTTGACATTTTTACCAGACGTGGCATATCCTGTTCAAATTAAATGCTTATTAGCATCAGGATGTGGAGGGAACAGAAGTAGTGTTAATACAAGCGGGGTGACCACAGTGTGACATTTCCTCACGTTGTGGTTTAGACCAAAACCGGGTGTTTTTCACAGGAAGGCAGATCATCTAAAGCCATCTTGTTGCGACCAAGACCAACTTTTTTTCTGACAAGAGTGAAGATGTCAGATGTTTTTGTGGCAACCAAAACACTTTTTTTTTTTTACCACACCATGATGTTTTCCTGACACTAACCAAGTGGTTGTTGCGCGTAAACCTAACCAGAGCACGAGCGCAGCGTTGTGACCAGAGGAATCAGAAAATGTAACCTACAGAAATGCACGTTTTCAACATGTCCGTAGTTTGGAGAAACGTACATTGCAAACATTTATTCTGGCCATTTGGTTCAACAGAGATATGAATGTGTTTACTCACACAATCATCAGTTTAGCAGCTATTTAGTCAAATGAAAGAAAGAGACAGAGGTTTCTCTGTCACTGTGGTGGTCTGTAGAGAGACAGAGAGGGAGGGAGGCTCCGCTCGGCCTTTACAGAGAGGAAAGCGAGTAATTCCTTTTCCCATTTATAGGCATCACAGTAGCTCGTCCAAACAATCGGGGGTCAGATACAAACGTAACAGGCAGCAGTGCGGTCTGCCGTCTCAGCCCCATACTCTCTCCTCTCCATATTTCACAGGAATGTTCGCTCTGCACAGCTTTTGTTTATAAATCTTGAATTTGCCTCCGTCCTCGGATGGCCCTCTCCGATGCACCGACAGATCGAGTGCAGCAGAAGTTTAAAAGTGTTCACAGTGTTTATACTTTTCTTTCCCCTTCCTCCAAACCAGACCATGTGAAGGGTCACGGCGATGACTTTTAGAGATATTTACTCATAAATCAGCGCTAATAATAACTCTGTAATATAACTTCTTTCTTGTGTTTAAGCAAATGCTTAAAGGCTAAGTGTGGTGACACAAACCAGCAATGACTTGTATTAGTCAGACTTATTTCTTCATATTTACTCCTGCGTCAGTAACACTTGTTAAAAACTACGGCGCCTAATTACTTGAAAGAAATGATTCATTTGTGACGTTTTTTTTTAAGGACTACTGAGAGATGAACAAACAAGACGGTTGATATTTCTACAGCTAGCTGACTGTAAACTTTGCTTAGCATGAAGACTGGAAGCATGACAGCTGGTCAGGCTCCGTTCAAGGTTTACAAAATCCACCTCTCAGCACTTGACGCACGTTAACAGATCCGTGCTGGGAAAATGGAAAAGGAAAACCTCTTTTAGCGCGGTTTCTTTCCGCAGCTTGTATGTCCACAGTTTCTCCTTTTGAATGACAGATAAAGCTGTGATATTTATGGTGAGTTCTTAGAGAGTTTGGTGTGTCTGGGCCCTTCATCTCATTCAGGACGTTACACCACATCACTCATGTACTTGTTAAGATTCACACATTTTAATTCCAGCTGTCAGACCATCGCCTGACCGCTGTGACGAATCACTGTGAACCTGCGACCCCCTCACCATAAAGTATTATGCACTTATACACACCTGTCAGATTTATGTATCTGTTTTTCGGTCACTGTGACTATCACTGCTGTGCACCAGCACACTGGTCATTAAAAGTGTGAAGTCTGAGACACTGTGATTTAATTGCTACGAAACAATGAACTGTATCATCGATTGTGTTTTAGCCAATAACCTGCATTATTAAAAGAGTTGTACAAATGAGACAGGTGGAAAGCGTTAGTTCTTTTTATGAGGGGCTAATACGTTGGAGAGAAAAGCCAGGGAATGCACAGTGGAGGCCCCAAGGTCAAAGATAACACCTGTTTTTTCCCAGAACCATTCAGGTGTGTTTTAGGGAGTCGGCCGAGAAACTTAAACAAGTGTAGATGTGCACGAGCAGGAAGACAGGACAGGGACAGGGTGCTGTCTCCGGGGATCGGGTTGACAAGGGGCTACAATGGAAGAGCAGCGTTTAAACCACAGCTCCTCCCCACCTGTTTGACCAGTGAACGTTATTCACCTTATCTATTTGCTGTAACCAATGAGAAATGATACATCTTCTGTATCTGAAAATATAAAACACATCGTAAACTGAAATTGTGCATCTTGGTTGCAGTAAACAGCTTTCTGCCTGTGATTTTTCAAACAGAGAAAGTCCTTGATCAATCAAGCTTTTACTTAATGATACGATTCTAAATAAATTGGTAAACAGAATTGGTGAATTACAAGTATGAACTGAAAAATGAGACCTTCCCGTCTCTCTCGGTTGTCTATAAAAGCCCGTGGGTGATTTATTGAAGTTGTTTGATGCTGCTGAAATTAGGATTTGTTTTGTGGAGGAGTCTGATCTGACTTTGTGCCTCGTCTCCGTGCTTCTCTCCGTTCTGCTAACAAAGAGCAACGGCAGCTAGCTTTAGAAATGGAGACTGCAAAGATAAACTAACAACCGGCTTCCAGCACAACACGGAAGTCTCACGCCGTTCCTTTAACCGAAGAAAACGTTTTGAATGTTGATGAAATCACTACTTTTTCTAATACAACACATTGCGCGTTACACTAACAGGAACGTTATTTACAGAAATATCTTCTTCTCTCCATGCTAATTGTGACGTTCTGTGAGTTCTGATACCGTGAACATGGAGACGGCGTATATCTCCTCCTGTGATGTTCCTCCAGAGGATACACTCTGTTCAGACACACCCACAGAAATGTTGATAACAGCCTGAGAGTCAGAGTCAGGGAGGGAGAGAGGAAGTGGCCCATTAGAGGCAGTGGTTTGACTTGAAATTGTTTGTGCGTAAATGTTTGGGAATGTGCGTTTGTGTGACTCAGTGCGTGCTCGTGTTGGGAATGTTAACGTTTTCCAGTGTGTGTGTGTGTGTGTGTGTGTGTGTGTGTACAGTATCCCCCAGCAGCTCTGTTGTGATTGTGGGCTCTTGACAAAAGGACCTTGATGCCGTTCCAGCGTTGTTTCACGCTGCGGTCCGGTCGTGCTGCTCCTCTCATCTCTTCCCCGTAATCTCTAAAACACAATCTGACTGCTCTGTTCCTGCTCTGATTAGACTGCCTGGCTCCTTGTTGTGTGTTGCTGGCAGAGCCACAAAGTCTGCGCCGACGCATGATCACACTGGACGTTTTTAAAAATCTATTATGCGCAGTACCTACGTCTGTGGAGCCTGGCTTGTGTCATCCTGTGTTAACCGACCATCAGGGAGAATATTATAGGATGTGTTTGACGAGCCGGGCTGCTGCTGCTCCAGTGTTTACCTCTCTGCTTTTAAATGTAATCTCAATCAGGATTTACTTAAGGGTCATTTCACCCAAATAACTGCTATTTTCTCATTCACAGCTCACAGTAAGTTACATTTGTGCCTTCTGGAATAACACACAGAGCAGGACATTCTGTAACACAATATATGTTATTTGACCGTCTCTTTTCCTCTTTTCATAAATGCTGCAGCCACTTGATTTACCCAGTCCAGTCGTCACGATAAAATTGTGGCCACGGACTGCTTCTGCAAACTGCACATACATAAAAACTTGCATGTTTCATGTGTATCAAATTGATGTTTTTACGAAACGCATCACGTAATATTCCGAAAATACAGATATATGATAAACGGATAGTTCAGGGTTCAACCACGGGATCATTTCAACCAGATATCAGAAAAAATTTCATAACGAGGTGACGATATTCGAAGATAAACATGATATTAGAAAACAAAGTACTGATATTGTGTTAATGTTAACAGTTGACGTAAAGAAAGTTTTAACGCATCTGTAGTTTTGCAGAAATTTACTTTGCCAGCATTTACCAGCGAGTGGTTGACTTTTATAATCCCGGGTTACAAAGTGCATCACATCAACAACAATAGAGAATAAAAATACTGTACAAGAGAACTGACAAGTATCACTCACAGTAAGACAATAACAAGTTCATACAAAGAGAGCAAACGTACACACTCAGAGCATACAGAAACTCACAATGCACCTCTGTGTCGTACAAAGGGACATACTTCTGGAAAGACATGTTTCTGTTGAATTTTGAAAATGTCATTTTTTCTGTGCTTTCTGCGCCACAAAGGAAATTCCATTCATCTCCACTTTATCAGAGCAGAGGCAGACATTTCACAGCGAGGCATCAGCTGATAAAAACCACCAACATCCCTTGATACTGCTTTTTGTGACATGACGTAAGATTTTCGGGGGATTTTTAGGACAAAATCTGGCATTAACAGCAGAGACAGGTGTTTGAAATGTCACAAAAGGGAAACAATGACCGAGGTGCAATACGTGAAATATATCAGAGGCGAGACAGAAGATGGGAGGCGTGAGAGGGAGGAAGAAGCAGTAGGTGGTTTTCAGTACAATTCGAATACTCTAATAAAACCATTTACTATTTAGAAATGAATCCTTCTTCTGCTGTCACAATTTCAAGGGGCAACACTTCATCAGAGCGTCTAAACCGAGCAAGCAAAAAAAAATGTATTTGCGTGACACCATTCATAAAACCTCACCACAGAAAACAGAAGTGAGCACAGAAAGTCACGCTCCAGGCAACACACCCACAATTTACAGTAAATCAAATTTCATTTCTGAGTAAAAACAAGCTGTGATGAAAACGTTATTTTGAAAATGAAAGTGCATCTCCTCCCGCGGCAGTCGATCACAGAGGCCGTTTACTCCACTGGGCTGGTGTGTTTCTGTTTCCTGAGAAGTAGAGCCAGAAGTGTGTTTCTTTAAATCTGTTGATGTTCATTATCCTCCCTCTGAACACTCAGACACTCAGGAAAGGGAGGGAAGTTATTTCAACACAAAAGCCTCACTTACTGGTAAGCCTACAGTGCCAGTAACCTGCCACAGATGTTATGACATCTGTATGTGTAGTGTTCGCAATGCATCGCCCGGTCTTCTGCCAGCGTATGAACTCATTGTTGAAGGCCAGTTTCTGGGAAATGTCTTGATTCTTCCAGCACACAGCTGGGTTAATTGAGAAAGTAGACATGCAAAATACCGACTGAGGTGTTTTTTTCTCTCTCTTTGGGGATTAATCAGGAAAATGTCAGGTCTCTGTGGTTTTATCGATGATGGACTGGAATAAAAAGGCAGTTTATTTGAAGAGAGAAGAAGATTTTTTCACGCCAGGAAACAGTTTATCAAGAATGTTTTTTCATAAAGCAAAGGCCAATAGAGAGAGAAGCTAGAATCAGAGTAACATCTGTGCACTTGGTCCTTTAGAAAAGGTGCTTCACGCTAACCAGCCTACCTCAGTTATGAGTGGAGAAAACAAGAGAGACCGGAGAGTCAAACCGGCTTGGACATCACCTGGGTCAACAAGGTCCATGCCAGTTGTTTGGGATCAAACATGCTACAGCAAGGGGGACAGGACCATAGTTCAGATGGATATATCATCATCACACTCTGAGATTGGGTACAAAGCCCCAATTACAACAACCAGATATGCTTAACAGAAGAGCAGCTGACCTGAAACTGAAGATCATGACCAAGCTGAAAACCTGAAACCTCAGCGCCAACTGCCACGGCTAAGTGAAAGTCTGCTCGAGAATGTGAATGTCCTACGATACCGACTAAATCCATAACCGAAACCAAGAGGCTGATATGCACCTCAGCAATGCTTGGCTGCAAAATGAACAACAGGCAAAAAAACCACAAGAAGTTATCTGGAAAGGTGTGTCGAAGAAAAGCTACCTAAGAAGTACAACAAGTTGTCCAAGTACCTGAGGAACCGGAGAGGATACTGGAAAATCCTCTCTCTGCATAACGTGGCTCCCGTCAGGCATCATTGCTGCTAGGATAGGTAGTCACATGGCTCAATACATGAGCCAGGCTCATAAAGGGATTGGCGAAACGCTAGGAGAAAGACGTCTGCTACCGGTTTGACAGAGGAGTCACCCAAGATTGCAAGACCAGATGGACTGGATTGTCTACAATAAAGCCTAGGCCTCGATGTCACACTTGGAACTGTATAATCACTGTGGAAGAGGCCATACCAAGAAGACGCTCTGTCCCCCACTGCTGTTCTGCATGGACCTGAATCCACTCAGCCAGATGATCGCAGAGAGCGGCTACACACAAGGAAACCATGAGAAGGTCGTTTGAAAGGCAGCCACAGTCAATACGCAGATAGAGTCAGGCAAGTCCTGGAAAGTCTGCTAAATGGTCCAAGCAGTCAACACCTACTCCCTGCCGGTCACCAGACACCATGCTGGCATAATAAACTGGCCAAGGAGGAGATAGAGGCCACTGATACCAAGACAAGGAAGCTCCTCACAATGCACTCCAACTCCAGCATCTAGAGGTTGTTTGCTTAGGGTAAGGAAGGAGGCCGAGGACTAGAGATGGTCAAAACCAAGATCCTGATAGAGGCACTGATCATCAGGAACAGGCTGAGGCCGGGGTCTACCACACCAGGAAGGACTCCAGATGGAGGCTGTGCAAAGATGCCCCTGCAACAGCAGGTTGAGGAATGCAGGCAGGTACATGGAGCGCCATTACCAAGCTTTTACTTGGCATTCAACCAGTAAACTCTCCAGACACCTGTCTGCCCTGCAGACTACAACCACCTCAGCCTCCATGACCTCCATTTCAGAGGAGGGCAGGCAGCACCTCACCAGCTGGATACGCAGCACTATAGCAGGTGATTCTCTCTCGCATTACCCGTGTTCCCCCGCAGTCAGCAGTTTCTTGAAAAAACATGCAGCACCTTTCTGCACCTCAGAGCAGTTTCATGTTTCTGATCAGAGTCAGGCAGCTATCGTTCCCCCGAGGGCTCATAGACCAGGTGATAAAAACACGTTGGTTTGCTTTTTTAAAAAATACTCATCTGTTTATTCTTTACTATTTGATTTGTGTTCTCCTTTTGAGTAAGACGTTCCTTTCATCTCCCTTTGTTGGTCTCCACTTGACATGAAATGTTTTTGTGGTTATATCAGATCAATGCAGCTTTGATTTTAGGGCTTTTAAAAATCTGTTTCTCAGTATTTGAATATGAATACTCGTTAGGCCTGTAATGAAAACACATATGGTAGATGGTACGTTGCAGCAGGAGTGGTCTTCTCCTTCAACATGTATTCACACCACAATTAGAGGCAGAGCTGGACGTTTCCCCGACAGGTGAAAGCACACAGGATGCAGTGTGATGTAATATGACCACGGCACCATGCATGAGCCACCTGCATCACATTACCTCCACTGAGTGCCTACAGCTACAGGAAACATGAAGTCATGCAGGAATCAGTTGAAATGGTAAAACAAGACACCCATCACACACACACACACACACACACACACACACAGGGGACACAGAGCGTTGTTGTGTGAATGTCAGGTGGTTGTACCTGACCTCAGGTGTCTCCTGAGCAGAGGGTGGTGCTGATTTGTTTTGTTATTCGCGTGAGAGTCTGTATCACAGACAACAGCAGGAACACCAACAACACACAAAAGCGCTCGGGGCAGCACATCAACATTCAGTGCTGTGACACGTGATTTCATTTTTCTTCATTATAGTGGAATAATTCAATCTTTCCTTTATTTCAAACAGATATTTTACTTTACGTCATTACAGAAAGTCATGTTTAAAAATGCTCCTTTTGAAAAGTCTGTTTTTATCTATATTCATTAAACACTTTGTATTCATTCTTTGTTTACTTATTTTTGAGATGGCATGATTTTTCCTGTGTAAACGTCTTGATGAATGCTGAGATGTGATGTTGTCGCCATAAAAACCTTTTGAGTTCTGCATTCTGTCCGTGTAAACCAGATAACATATCCGCCGAAATGTGCTGGAATGAACACATACAGAATCCTAAATGTACTCTCTGATATTCTCATATAATGACCTATTAAAGTTTTTACAAATACACACAACATGCATTGTTATTGGTACACATGTATTACAGTGAACCTTTTCTTTACGTCTGACTCCAAAATGCAACTTTACCAACTATTCAAAATGTAAATTCAAAATGGTTGCTAACCAACACCCCAAGAAAAATCACATGTTTTAGGCCGACACTGATTTTTAAGGTATGAAAATTGTCTGTCTCCATTTCATTCCCTCTCTGTCTCCAGACTGCATTCCAAAACATATGTGATAACCGTGGTGGAAGGCCCATCATGGATAATTGCAGAGCCTCCAGGAGAGTTGGACGACCGCAGATGCAAACAGTCATGTGCAGCGTGGTGATGGTGACAGTTGGTGGTTTGGTAGGTGGTGTCTGAGGCATTTCCTCCATGAGGAGGAACTCTAATGGCAGCAAAGGTTTAAAATATATGTGTTTGTTTACTTGTGTCGTTAAATGTTCATGTTTAAAGACAAGAACTGAATCTACAATGTAATGTAGAAGGAAAAAATCTGTATTTGCTTCCCTGTTTGTTACAAGATGTATTTAAAAATCCTGCAATATTAGTTGTTGAGGTGATGACAAAGATCTTCTAGACTAGAGGAAAGTGTGCTGGAATCAGTGGCTTCAGCTGAAACACTGTATTCACATCGTGAAACATTTGCAGGGAACACAAAGCTGCAGGGAATGAAGTGCACCGAGAAATCCTTCAGAATAGCGTCTCCGAGAAACTGAACTGTTTTGAGTTGTACTTTTGGGTTTTCATCTGGTGTGTCAGGGTCTGTGCCACAAACCAGTTGATACAGAGTGAACCTGGGCCCCCTGGGGCCCCCTGGGGATTGAGGGGATCTGGCTTTTTAAAGGAAATTGCCCCTCTCCATGAAGATCAAAAAACATTCTATTTGTCTTTTTTATTATTATTCTTTTGTCTGGGAATATCATCTCTTCTTTCACTGCATGTATTCATTCAAACCTTCCAGGTGCAGGAGGAACATTACATTCACAGTGCGCTGAAGGGAACCTGTTTTTTATTGCTGATTGTATCTTCCATCTGTTATTACTGTGTTTAGTCACTGTTACCGTAATAGTTGAGTTTATGGTCCTGCTGCCATAAAACTCAATGATTGCTGCAGCGCGACTGAGATAAAGCGAAACAAACGTCTGTCCACTCCTGTCCTGCTGCTGACACAGTAACCCTCCGTTAACCCTCAACGAATGACAGCATCTCTATGGAAATCCCATCCCTGCCTGTGCTAGAAACAGAGGGCATTGCGGACATGCAAACACTCAAACGATTTTACATTGCTTTAAGCTTGGACCTGATGAAATTTTCCTATCCAAATCAAGGACATTTGTGTGCTCTGAATGGAGCACACTGGTCCAGGAGGTCAAGTTCATTTGCATCAACATTGGTAATAATATCATCATTCTGCAAAACTAACCAGATTGAAAAAGCTTAAGTGTTCCATATCTAGACAGTATTAGATCAGATTCACTCTCTATATTCAATTTCAGAATGATTGGCTTTATGTTTTGCATATATATTCCAGTTTCATCAGGACTAATCCTTTTAAAGCATTTGCGATTTTAGTCAACGCTTCAAACCCACGTCAGCAGGCTAACGTAAACTATAAAGGTATGAGTCACTGCTGTTCAGTGAGCCGTGAAACATTGCGTTGACTCCTCAAACCCTTCCAACTTTGTCCGTCAGTAATATGAGAGCAGGCATCATTTACAGCGTCATTGAACGGTCTCCTTTCAGTGCTTCTCCCAGGTTAGGCAGCGTTACATGATCTGACGGGATTAGTCATTAATGGCAGGTTAGATTAAGGGCTTTGTGCAGGTTTTTCTTGTGTGCCGTGTTTGTCACACGGAGAGAGTTCAGTTTCATGGAAAGGCGACTTGGTATTAAAACATAAGTCAGAAAGTCAGAGACTTTAGCGGGAAGAAGTCAAATAGGAAGAAAATCCCCTTTAATAAGTGGAATATGAACATTATTGTCTTTGTTATGTAAGATATATATGAAGCCCTTCACAGATGGGACTACTGACGAGTCCAGTCAGTCAGCAGGACAGTGTTTTCTGGGTGTGGATTTGTGGGCTTTAAGAAATTTCACATGCACAAGAACCTAAATAACAAGAGAGGAAATAAACAAGAAAGCTAAATAGGTCTCCTTTAATAGCTGATATCCCATTTAGGAATTGAAACTATGAAAATGAGCAGTGTTATTATCATTTGACAACTTTAACGAGAGTTGCTCAAAGTTAATCATCCATGTTTCATCTGAGCATGGTGACATCATGACTCACAGTCTCGGTACACTACATATCAGTGTGTTTCATAGGTCAACTTACACGTCGTAGTCAAAGGCGGTTTGGGAAAGTCCAGGTTTCAGCAATAGTAACTCAAACATCTATCTGAAGGGAAGGGAAAGGACTGGATGACGGTACGCTGTCATATAAATCTTTTTAGCTTTCTGTACGATCCATCCATTGTCTGTAACTACTCTATCCCTTTTCTGCAAATCAGGAGCAATTTGAGGTTCATTATCTTGCTCAAAGACGCTTCAACATGCGGCTCAGCATGAGCTACAGCCGTCGCGCTTTCTGTACCTTCCTTGTCAGATCCGGTGCCTACATTACCCAGAATGCAACCCAGCTGCTAACAGCTCAGTCTGAGAATCAGGTGTCTTATGCAAGCAGCAGTAGCCTCAAGCTGGGATGAGAGGCTGGCTGCAGAAGTTTGGTGAGCTCGCTTCTTTCTCTACTTCCACGACCTCTGATTTTCACACTTGTAGTCACATTGATACACATAGAATTTACTCACTCATGAATGGAAAAAAAATCAAGTTTTTTTTGTCATCATGTTTAGAAGGAGACTTATATTACGGTCATTTTCAGGATCATCATTTTGTTTTGGGTTACCGCTAGAATAGCTTAAAATGTTTTTCTCTCAATAAAAAAAACATCAGTTTTCTCATACAGCAGCAGTGTGTTCCCACTCGGTCTAAAATGTTCAGTTTTAGCTCCTGTGTAAACTTTTTTCAAATTTACAAAATCGTTAGAGTTCCCCTTTCCTTAGCACAAAGGACGTGACGTTGCGACAGGACATCTGCACATTATGAGGCGTTCATGTGAATCCTCACTCAGTGCGAAAGAAAATTAATGCTTTCATTTCTGCCTACTCTCGTCTACCTCGTGCTTGACCTGATCGTGTGGTTTCAACAAAGAGGATGTGTGCAACACTGTGGGGGAAGACAGACACTTCCACATGCAAAGCTTCAAAACTAAAAGTCATGAGAAGTTCCACACATTGAGGTATCTGATCGTGTCGCATGACCCTTTAAGTCAAACATCAGCACAGTTTATTCTTGACTGATTCATATTTTCTCTCAGTATCTGAATCTGGCAGCAACAATTAGCTTTGTGCTCTGTTGGTCTGCTGTGAATATATCATACATATGGTGATAATAATAATAATCTTTAACCAGCATGGAAGGACAGTAGCTACTGTCACAGCTAATGATTAACTCCAGCTCTGGGAACATGCTTAGATAATAGTCTGCACACACAGTCCATCAGAGCAACATGTTCATAACAGCATGTCCACTTACGAGACTGACCTCCTCCTCCTGCTCAGTTACTCTACGTAAGTCATCATTTAAATGCTTTTTATGATAATTATTACATGTCTACTATTAAGCATGTTAAAGGTTGTCCTGACAAACCCATCCTAATGTGAGTAATATTATTGCAAAACAGGCATTTTGTCATTATTATTTAAAGGAATAGTGTCAATGAAAATTCAGAGTTCCTTTTTCACAGAGCAAAAGTTGAATGAGAAAGATCTTCCCCATCTCTTTGCCTTTTTATGGTTCGAGTGAATTTCTCTTCATACTGTTATCCTCAGTCATTCGCGGTCTGTGTCAAACTTCCTCTCTCTTGCAATTTTGATGCAGCTTTCTTCCCTTAATCTATTAATCAGTTGTTGGTCGTGGACCCTGACTTCTGTATGACCTTCCACTTCCCCCTTAAGCTCCATAAGCAGTTTCTTAGACATTCAAACACAATTGCAATACGATAAAAAGCGAAGGAAGAAGTGCTCAGATCCTAAAGCGTAGCCACAGTGTCAGAGCAGTACTGGAAATTTTACTCGAGTAAAAGTGCTTTCAATATTAAAAGTGCTTATAAATGGCTTTCAATTTGTGTCAACATGATCGAAGTCTGAGAAAACGGTGCTCATATGACTAACATTTTATATCGAAAGGGTCAAAGGTCAACTCCCCTGTGGCATCATCATGTTCTGAATGTTGTTCAAAATGTTCTGAATGTTCCTCCACCTGTACGTGCATGGAGAGTGTTACGGGTTTCATAAGTAGTGCATGACGGAGAGTCGATGGTGTATTAACGTTATCATTTTATTGTAGCAGGACACCCTGATCAGTGATATGTTTTATCAGACGTCCATGGTCAGACGGCCGTCTGATGTGCCCGCACCAATCGGAGCAAAAGAGGGCTTGGATTGTGTTAGAGGAGCGACCAGACGGACACCCGGGACCCAAAGTCACAGGACCCAAGGACATCGCTGCCAGGATCTGGGCAAAGAGCTACAAGGCTGCTATTGTTGGTCGGAGAGGAACCTCGAGCAGACAAATGACAAAGAATTTCAACCAGCCCTCCCCTTACATCCAAGTGGAGCTACTGTAGAAGAAAAAGGAAACAATGATTGCCTTTTTTTATTGATCAAATCCAAACTTTTCCTGAGAATCATTTAATAAGTCTGCCTGAGTTATATTTCTGCAGCACTGTGTTTCTGGTGTTCGCTGTTGATCGTTTGCTGTGCCATTTGTCACGCAGCACTAAGCAAAGTATTTTCCCATGACAGCTTCTATCTGTCTTGTATATCTGTGCATGCCTGTGACCACACAGGTGTCATAGCTGATGAAGACTCTGACCCAGAACAGTCTCTGCTGCACACAGTTGTGTCTGGAATTTCCCATCATGAGATTAGATGGATAATTCTGTTTTACAGCAATTATTGTGGTTTAGATGACCTATATTGCTCTGTGTCATGCACTGATTTCCTGTGTTCATAGGTCATTTTAAAGGATACGTTCCCTTAAAAAATGAAAATTCAGTTATTATCTACTCAAAACCAGGTGGATGGAAAGTCAGGTTAAGTTTTGTCATCCAGAAAATATATTTCTGGAGCTTCACAACAAAACAGTGCCACAGCATTCTCCTAAACAACTGCAATAGACTGGGACTTGTTTTAATAAATAAATCAGTGAATATAAAACAGCTTCATATAGTTCGCCCGGTATTATCCAAGTCTCCGCAAACCCCAAGATCCCAATCCAATTTGAAGAGACATTATTTAGACCCTTTTAAAAGCGGAAATATTCACTGTAGCTGCTCGGCTTCTTAGCGTTAGCATGTTTCCCATCTGAAGTGGATGCACAACCTCAAATGTGTTCGTTTTTTTAAGTTTAAAAACAAGACCATTATTTCTATTTACACCAATATAAGAAACCGTCTATCTGCCAGTTTATTTTAAACACTTGCAGCTTCTCTTATATCTTCTCTCGATACTGACTGCAAAAAAGCTTTTACCACACAAATGTATATTTGTGGAACATGCTAATGTGATATTTGTGGACAGCATTCTACTTACAAAGATTACCATGTGCTCAGCATGCGTCTACTCTACGCAGCCTCAGTAGCCCCATTTAAAGTTTCTACAAGTTTCATTTCTCAGCAACTGTATCTCGACTTCCTTCTCAGGAAGTTCACACTTTGACTCATGACGTCAGATGAAATTCTTCGTATGGTGCATGCCAGGAGTCTGAAGTGTTTCTTTGGCGGTCAGTGCAGGGCTGGTTTTGGCACGGAAACTTGTCGTTGCACTGAGGTGTAGCATTTTACATTGTTACTATATGATGTCACAACAATCATTTTATTTCATAAACACACTAGGTGAGGGCAGCCAGACACACCTTTGCTCTACATTATCTCAGTGTTTATCAGGATGATTATTATAATGAGCACTTTCAGCGTTGGTAATCTATTCTCTATCAGCATGTCTTTTAACTCTCTGTAATGATGAGGTAATGGTTATTGTTATATGATCCACACAGTCTGTCCCACTTCTGTGGATACTGAACTTATATGTTTGCTTTTGTAAGATGTTTGAATGACATGTTGTCCACCAAACATGGCCTCTCAACCTGAACAGTGTGTGCTATTATTACTCTTATTTTGGAGTAATAGCCTGTCAGACGTTGATACAGGTAGACATTAGAGGACAGCTCAGGATGCATTCCTCTGTTAGAACCCGGCCAAGTCCATGAGAACCAAGCCTGATTTGAACTTGGTGTTATTTATTATGCCAAAACCCGACTTGAGCCCGACATATTTAAGGTAAGCTGAAGCTTTGAGTTTGTGTTACTATATGTTTTTTTTACAGTATTCATTATTTTTTATTTTCCACTACATTTTGTTATACTATATTTATTTTACATTTCATTTCTTATTGGACTTCATTTAAGGTTTATGCACTATAATTATTTCTGTATTGATTTATTTATTTTTACACTATATTATCAATAAAATAACTTTAAACCACCAGTTCACTGACAAGATAAAATTCAACATAATTGCCAAAGTTTTGTCCAAACCCGGCCCGTCTCGGCCCACCGGGTCCTGACAGGTTCAGGTCAGGTATCGTCTCTTCAGGTACAGCAGGTATAAACTGACTCTCTGGTTCAGGACCACTATATTCCAGTAATTCCTGTTGTTACTGTGAGTTTGTTTATTTTTTTGACAAGAAGATAAGGTAGGCGTGTTTGTGTGTGTGTGTGTGTGTGTGTGTGTGTGTGTGTGTGTGTGTGTGTGTGTGTGTGTGTGTGTGTGTGTTGGGTCTGGGCTCAGTTACCCTGCAGGATTTAATCACCCACACCATCTTAAAGCAGAGCAGCGTCTGGTGACAAATAAAGTCTCATAAAGACGATAAATGTGGAGAAAATACGTATTCACACTGAAGAAAAGCTAAGAGTTTTGTACCTAAATGAAAGGAAATAAAGGATGCTTCCTCAGACTGAAGTGGAACACATTATTTTCGTTACCACTGACGATTACTGCATTTTTGTCCAGTTGTGACAATAAATAAGGTTGTATTTGGGGTTATGCTGGGGCAGTCTATGTGGCTGAAACATCCTCATTGTTGCTGCTGAATAAAAGTCCAGTCTTTCTTATGCTAATCATCAGTCCCGCTCACATCATTTGTTCCATGTTGTATCCAGTGTCAACAAAGCTAAGGAGTCTTCCTGTGAGTAACTGTAATGATGTGAGCAAACTCAAAGTGAGTTACCTCGATGCTCCTTAAAAAACCCGGATATTTAACCGGTCAAATCATTTATTTTATCCTTCTCTCCTTCCCTGCACCTCATTAACAACAGTGGGTTAGCCCCATCTTGATTAAACCTGATACATGAGCAGCTGGGTGGCAGCAGTGGTAGAACTGCCAGCGTGTGCTCCGCGGACACCCTTGAGTGATCACATACACAGAAAACAACGCCTCACTGGCCACCTGAGACTCCGGGAGGAGGATGGAAGAGACACCTGAGTCCTGGCGGTCTGTGGGCTCCTTCACACACGCCGCACCGTGGTCATCCTATCCTGTCTCGTTAACGTGGTTAGCCAGGATTAGCTCTGATGACACAGTGATTGGTGCAGTGCTCTATTGTACGTGCAGCAATTAACCCTGGCCCACAGCAGGGTGTGGACCGTATGTATGCGAATGTGAATGGCAGTAATTTGAGAAAAAAAAATGAGGCAATTACAACTGGGTGGGAATTACATTCAAGACTGGGGTAAATGGAATCATTTTCTTTTGAAGAAAATGACAGTAATCCATCATATTAACAGTAATCCTGTTTGGGACAAATCCATTAGCTTCCTCCTGAAGGCTTTAAAGAAAAAGCATGGTGTTATTTCACATTTTTTTTAATACACCATGAAAAGACCAAAGCGCGTGTTAGTCCTTGTCCTGTGACAGGCAGCCTCAAGCCTACTGGTTGTTGTTGACGATGTACATCTTTAAAAAACAACAACTGTGCACTGTTTTTTAAATAAACAGGCGGAAATAGTGCATTTGTTAGATATAATTCACTTCAAAGTTGTAAAAGGTTGAGTTCTTGCAGTTCTGATGCAGCTGTATATGAGTTATAGTTTCCACATTGCAGCAACACTCAAATGGGTTGGTGTGTTTACCGGGAAAACAACATCATACAATCTGCTGTATCAGCTCTGCCAATGGCTTTAAGTTGTTCGAACTAACTGGGAGAAAAACATGAGCACAACCCATTAACACCAGACAACCACTGATTAGCTAGTTTATTCTTCTCTCGTTTGCGGTGTGACTAAACAGTAAATCCACTGTTGCACACTGAACTCCTTCCTGTCGTCTGGCTGTCCTGCCTTCTTCGGGGGAAACCCAGGGAAGTGTGTGGACACGGAAGGGCAGCCGGAAACAAGCACACCATATTCCTCTCTCTTGTTGTCCGGCGGACTACCAGGGTCAATCAATAGTCTCTTGACAGATTGTTGTCTGTTTTTTCGACAGGAGAATGTGCCTCTCACTTGAACTTTAGAACCTTTCTTGCCTTTTTTTTGTCAAAAAATTAAATTACTGTATTTAGAAGGGAGTGCCACAACCACAAAGCTGTCAAGTCTTGGGCGGAATTTACAAGAAAACCAGTGCAAACCACAACAAAATTGAACAAAATATCTATATAATTCTTGAAAATTGTCACCTGTAATCCACTGAGGAGCAACCCTATGCATGGCATTAATAACCAGTGAGGTCAAATGGGTAACAGTGAACTTGACTTTCAAAACATTTCAATGTTTGCTTGTTGTCTTTGTCTTAGCTGCAATTTCAGATTCTGACTACAAACCAGCTCTGAGAAACAACATCACCTCAAAACAGACAGAAAAGTGAAAACACAAGTTTCAGTCAGATTTCAGAGTGTGTTCAAGGATTGTATAATAACGTGTGAACCTCAGGATTATTATTGATGAGCACAGGCTGGGTGTCCATTGTTTCCATGGGGCGGCCAGCTGTGAGTCTGTTTCATAGAAAAGACGTAAAGCCTCCAGTCCTTCACACAGAGGACCCCCTTTGTCCTGTACTGGGTCATTAGACAGCCTGGGGACTGGCCCCCTGCTGTTTGGAGACCCCACACCCATCAGAGACATACCTCCAAATTCTAACTGCCATCTGGGTGCGTCTTGTTTGCACCCTTTAGAGATGTTGACTACAAGTTCTGCTGAAAAACACAAATATAAAGAAAA
>CAEMYA010002116.1:10246757-10296410 GCA_903131615.1 Diplodus sargus | reverse complement strand
CAAAATGTCCAACTGTTTCTTTCAGGGAAGATTGATTACGCTTGCCCAAAAGATACCCTAGATTTGTGGGCAGTCTCCTCAGAGAAGCTGCCAAAGGGGTGACAGAGCAAACTCTTCCCTAAAAGGCTCGTAAGGTTGTGCGTCCATAAGCACATGATATAGGCCAAGAACCACAAAACCTGTCATATGATGTTCACATGACAAATACATTATCTGACTTACAAACCGGGCGGTAAAGGGGGCATTGGTGGGGTTACAGTGGAGGAAGCTGCAGCGCAGTTCAAGACTCTGATCGTCATTTTGAAGCATGACACTTCGGGACAATTTTCAGCCATTTTTGTGGCAAGAAATACCAGATAATATTGACGGGATGCTGAGACATCTCCAGCTGCGTTTGTGTGACATAACTGGGTCTTTTTAACGAGACCTTGACAATTTGTTGTTTTCGTAAAACAGTGTTTTTTGTGCCCAAACCTAAACCAGAACATAAGCATTATGTTCCAACAAGGAAATTAGAAAATTGGACCTTCGGAAAGTTGCAATATAAAGAAATTGAGCATTTTAGCTTATCTGTGGTTTTGCAGGATTGTACTTTGCCAAAAGATTTTCAGGCGATTGCTTTGAGCTGAGGCAGGCCGAATGAAGATGAGCTTTATTTTCTTCAAAGCACCACTGAGGTTGTATCTAGATACAATTAATGGGGTCCACACCATTAATTTTTCAGGGTTTAAAATGTCCTATTTGTTGGAAAAGCTTTGGGATCTCAGGTTATACAAAGTTTTTGCAAAATAATGCCCATGGAGGGGCCACCGGAAGGGCTGTGACTATGTTTACAAGTCACAAACTGATCCATGGAAAGACTTATTTCTTGTAGAATATATTTTCCAACACCAAACAGCTTTTGTTTGCCAACTGAAAGTCGTTAGCCTTAAGCTAGCTCAGTACGTGGTGGGCGTGGCATGCGAAAAGAAACGTCATCACCATAGAAACAAGCCAGGTCAGCCCTCCAGTTTGAGAACCAGGAAGTGTTTTGATGAAACCAGCCCTGAAATGTAACGTGGATAGCAGCACATTGATTAAGTATAATAATTTAATGATGAGTGTGTGTGTGTGTGTGTGTGTGTGTGTGTGTGTGTGTGTGGCCCCGCCCCGTCGGCAGCGCAGCGTCATCGCCGCGGACTGACTGACTGACTGGAGCCGTTGAAAGAAGAAGAAGAAGAAGTCGGACCTGTAAAGCAGACAACAGTCTTCTGCGGTCGGCGGAGCGAAAACAGCAGAAACTGACGGCGAGAACACGACGTTTGCCCGCCGAATGACACACATGGATTAAATAACTTCGCCCCAGGTTGTTGGAGCGACTTTGGGCTGACGAGGACGCCCGAAAACAAGTGAGTTTTACCCGGTCTGGAGGAGTTTTTCTGTCAGCGGTGACTACATATCAGAAGCGACCATCTAACCGCTGAGTTAACGTTACTGAGCTACCGTTAAAACTAGAAACAGGCTTCATGTGTGTATACAGAGCAGGAATATGTGGTTAAAACGTGTATGTTTTCCATTAGGAAGACTAGCAAAAGTCAGGAATAAGTGGCTACTAGACTCCTGAGGGAGAAACATGATACCTTGGAGCGATGTTTACAGCATTATACAGACCTGTCCTGAAGTCTAGAGGTGGAAAACGGATTAAAGGGTCGATAGAAAGTTAATCAACAGTTCTGGTGATCGATTAAAGGCACGAAAACACCAAACAATCACTGGTTTCGGGTTCTTTCAGCGGAATACCTGCGATTTTTCTCTGTTTTTGTGTGATTAAAGCTAGAGGTAAAGTGATAGTCTTAAGGTTATGGGACACAAAAAATGGATGGCAGACTTTTTTATCAGGTTATTCGTGATAATATTCGTGATTAATGAATAACAGGACCAAGTTATCGCACGTAAAGCGTCCCTGAAACCTTAGAGACACAAACATCAACACATGGCGACGCTAATCTAATATTTGAGTGAGATAACACAGAGTAAATTCTGAATTGAGCCTTTGTCTGCTGCCTTTTTTATATGATCTGAATAAACGTATTTAGTCAACTCCTCTTCCTCTGTCTATCCTCTTCTCTCTCTCTGAAGCCATGATAAAAGTTTCTGATCATATGAGCAACATTTTCCAGAGGTTTGGTGAACAGATGTGAGTGTGTGTGTGTGTGTGTGTGTGTGTGTGTGTGTGTGTGTGTGTGTGTGTGTGTGTGTGTGTGTCAAGTAGCTTGCTATGTTTAGACTGAAGAGTCCAAACCACACTTTGGATGAGTCGTCCTCATCCAGTGTGGGGTACGTTTCTGTTTGACTGGAGCTAAATCATCACCAGACACCAGAGACTTCACAAAGAAAAATACAATTTTTGGGGTTAAATGATTGGCCTCTTTGATGGGTTGTCTCTGATTTACATCTGCAATCGTGTATGTATCGTCTTGGATTCATATGTCAGTGCATTTTCAAGCTTCCTCTTTTGCTCGTCAGGTTGTAGCCATGATAATAATGACTCCATTACCGGTATTTTCCTTTGCCTCTCAGATGTGGCTAATCTGTTTACTCTGCATCTAATCCCTGCATGGTTAGTAGCTGGGATGCAAGTTGACCGATATGGAACAGTATGTACATGGAGATCTTTTGTGACTGTCAGAAAGATGTTTCAGGGAAGAGCATGTTTGCAGTATCAAGTTGCTGTGGTAGAGATAATAGTGTTTTTATGTCATTATCGCAGAGCACAGACAATAGCAGCCAGCGCTGTGCTGTATTGTGTGATTTATTTATTTTTTTCCATTTTAAATTCGGACAGCGTTGGTCAAATGGTTTAACAGAGGCTCTCTGGTCATCTCCAAGCCATTCACATTCAGCACTCTGCATAAATTGCCAATTATTCCTCCACAGTGTATAAAGAGTGCTTACTCTTATATATTTGCTGATGGTCTCTCTAGCTCAGTGGCACTCAGTGAGCAGCTCCAATTTCCAGCTCAAGGACACTTTGACTGTCACAGCATGTGCATTCACCTGTTGATTAAATCAAACCTGCAACCTTTTTACATAGAGGCCATTTTCTCTGTCCAGTCTCATGTATGTCCCTCCTCATTAGTATTCCAAACATTCTTTCTGCAGAGAGGCAGTTTCACGCTGGTGTACCGCACTCGCCAAGATTAAAATCAAATCTTACTGAAGATTTCGGGCCAACATTTAACATGGGATGGGATTAATAGTGTCTGGTGCTTTCACGCGACACTAAATTTAATTGGTACAGCTCTGAGACATGCACGAAAGTGGTGTCACGTCATGCATTCCTCTTCCTTGTTGGATATTTTATCTCTTTTGGCAAGTGTTTGATCAGCTCCATGTCCAGAAGATGGATATCTAGCATCGACTATTTTATGTTCTCCAAGAGTTCACATTAGAAACCGCTACCTTTGGGATATGGAGGAACGTACACCACTACACATCTATGTCTAGATGGTGGGCAAACAGAAAGATCATGGGTGAAAATAAAATAATATGGTTATATGGTGAGCATATATGAGCATTTTTAATCTGTTTGGGCTTTCAATCCAATTCATTTTGGAAATTAGGCTCCATGTAAAGAGAGGCTTTGTTTAAACAACACGGTTGTCTTGTGAGCATTTAAACGAGTAACTTGTAAAATATACAATCTTCAAAAGTGTGGACAAGGTCTCATTCAGATAAAATCAGTCCTCCCATTCATTCTGAGTGTGGATGTGTATAAGAAGATACACATCCAACATCAGTATCTTGGTCAGGCTCTAGTGACATGACATGACACATAAGCCAAAACAAACCACATGCTGAAACAGTCAGAGAAATGGCCCTGAGTTTCTGTCATGTTGCCCCAAACAACATTGAGTTGCCAGGAGACTGCACCAACGGGGCGGGGGAAACAAACTCTGCAAATTTGCTGAAGATGGACAATGCCTCTCTGAAGGTGTTGTTGCTCTTCAGCTAGAAACCGGGTGCTTTCCAGGTGGAGTTCAAGGACCGAACGATGATACTCTCTCAGTTGCTGTAGTGGCTCATTTGGTCTGAATACCCCAGCACAGCTTGTAACGATCAGTCTCTTCACTAGTCTTCCTTTCAATTCAAGGTCATTAAATGTAGCACATCCCAAATAGGAGATGTGGAGATTCCCAGGGGTTCTGCTAATTATGGTGACATCCAATCAGGTCTGTACTATAACCAGTAACTGTACTGTCATCATTCATGTTGACACAGAAATCTACACTGTCCTGTTTGAATAGACTGTCACCCACTCCCTAATAGCAGGTTGAATTGTACGTTATGTAGTGAATGTGTTTCACTGGCTGGCGCCCGAGCTTCTTATCACTTCCACTTTTCAGTAAGCTTACCTAACAAATCTGCAAACAAGAAAGTCTTTGTCTGTACATTTATAGTACGGAGCAACAAAAAAATGTTGACAGTTGAGCAGATGGGAAGGCTACACTAATATAATGAACTTCCTCTTGTTAACTCCATCTGCATTGTATTACATTCAGCAATAACATGAGCAAATGAAAAGTTATTGCATATCCGGCTGCGTACAGATACAGCATTGGTTTACAGAAACACTCAGCAGTCAACCAGCTCTCATGTTCCTCTGGGTGTTGACTATTTCCTTTGGTTAATCTTTGAAGGAATTTTCATTTCCTGTGTTTCCCACTAATACTATGTGTTTATCGATGAAACTCTGCAAAATAACTCAGTTTCTTCTAATTCTAGTGGACTTCCAGAGCAGAGATGCTCTTATTTGGCTCACTGGGTTTGTCCAGCTTGTGTAAATGCTGCTATGACACAAGCAGACCAATAATCAGGAGGTAACACAACCAGCAATGTCGTGAGGTGCTGATTATTCTTTTTTTTTTTTTTAAACAGCAGGTTCTTGTCAAATAAAGTTGCGTCGACTTTATTTAGAAAGCCCAAAATCACATTTCCATTGCCTCAGTGAGCTTTTCAATCTGTACAGTGAACAACATCCTCTGGCCTGGATTCGAGTAAGGAAAAACTCCCCAGAAGAAAAACCTTTGCTAATCAGAGTTAAGAAGAAGATTGATATCAGTTTCTTCTCTGTACTCAGTAGAGTTAGAGTGTATCCTAGCTGAGCACTCACTGTAAACAGAGGAAATCACCTGACCTCCTTAAATGATTAAAAAGGATTCCTATCAGTAACTTTAAAGCTGTTTTTATTTAGATCTTTTATCATTTTAGACCTTAAGTTGATCACCAATATACACATATATTGTGTCATGGACTCTGCTTCCTCTCCTGATGTGGCATGCACGTTCCTCTGTCAAGCTGCCAGCTGCTGTTCAAGATCAACTGGTTCTTGGAAGTGGATGCTCTTCTTTTAATGTGTGGTTCCATTATGTAGCTCGCAGCATATAAAACTGGACCACTGGCATCATGAAATACACCTGGCAGCTCCTTTTATTAGCAGGTTTAACTCTCTTTATCTTGTCTTGTTTTCAGGTTGGATGGACCTGGTTGAATTTTGTGAAAATATAGAGAATAACAAACGCATCTGACACTTTGTGTAACGTTTTTAAAGGGATGACGTACTGAAAAAAAAAGGCTTGATGTGCAAAGGCCTTTACTACTTGTATTTTTATTGATCCAAGTTAGACAAACAGATTAGTTCACTTCCATTATCTTTGTTGATGCAGCCTAGCCTGGAACGTAAACATGAGGCACATTACGTCTGCTACGTTTAAATTATTTCTGCTGTTAGGAACGTATAACCCAGTCTTATATTTTTCCCTACCCCTAATAGCAGCAGATACAATTGACAGAGGTCTGGAGCAATACTTCAGGATGCACTCCTACCCTACTTATTCATGATTTCACCCACACATCTACCCCTCCAACTCCATTCATTAACATCTCTTCTGGCTAAAGTTTACCTAAGAAGGATACAGAAGTCAGAATTGTCTGTTCTGGTAGACTTTGGCCACTATGATCTCAGAGAAAGACGTATCAAAATAACATAAAAGCTGTTAAGTGACTCCTCCAAGTTAATCCTGCGTAGAGAACCAGGCCAAAGAGGGCAGTTTTTGTCTCTTCTCGATCACTAATAGTTCCTTTAAGGAGTCTAAACCCAAGTGTGTGTTTCCCAAAGTCGAAGGCAGCTGCTGCTGTTAAAGTGCTTGGCTGCCACTGTTTTCCAAGATCCATTAAAAAGGGCTTACAGGGATATAGTGCTGTATAGACACAACTAAACCTTAATGTTGCAGTAATTTTGCCGACAGCAGTAGCTCCTGACTATGGCGAATACATCCGTGGGTTTAAACTCTGTGTAGGCATTAATGACAAGGGGGGAAAAAAACTCTTACTGCATGTATTCAGCACAGCTAAGTGCAGTTAGGACAGTGACACTTGTTTGTTGTGTTGCGTTTGCTCTGTGCCCCAGAGGTTAGAGTAGCTTTACAGTTTGGTTGTATTCTTTTCTGGGTAAATGTCTTTTACCCACAGAAACAAACAGACTTTGCTAGGTTGACACTGGAAACTACCTTCACTTCTATTTTCCAAATTTTCCATTAATTGTACCTTTTGAGATCATTATCCTGCCGGGCATTGTGTGTGAAACTGGCCAAAGGTCCTACATTACTCTCCCAATTTGGATGTGATCACCCTTAAAGATCAAGCGCAGCACTAAGTCGATATTTTTTATATTTCACATATGTTGAAATCAACTCAAAACACTAATAAACTAGATCTGGGTCTAGAGTTAGGGTTTGTTTTGGGGTTGTTTCAGGTCGAGTACCAATTTTGCTTGAATATTATAGACATTCTGAAAAAGCAGCTGTAAATTGTACAAGCATGACTGGATATCGAACTTTGATACTTTTTGACACCAACCAAATTGCCTCGAAAGTATTGAAAAATGTCTTTTAATACAACATTATAATACCTTAGGAGTTAATCTCATCAGCATCATGGGGCCAATAAGCATGCGGCATGCTTGTTGTGCCAAGGTCTAATAGTACTGGTGACTGGCAGTCTGGAGGCATACAGGAAAAACACTAGGCTACGCCCAGAGACGCGGCTCACCACGTGGTTGTGTGACATAATCTTTTTCTTATTGGTAAATATCTGAAAAATGAATAGGTACTGTAATAGAAGCTAATTATTAAAAATGCTGTGGTGTAAGAACAAGAAAGATATATCAAATATAGATTTCTGAGTTTACAGGATGTACCTGTATGCACCATGAAGCCTCTGTCCCTGTTAGTGTTACACAGAGAGAGCAGGTCACAGAGACGGTCAGCATAGTTTTTATAACATGACTTATATGGTCCAATATTTACTCACCCTGTGTTGGAATGCCTCTCCAAGATTTACTCATCAAACAGGATGTCTCCCTTACTTGGTGACTGTTAATTTCCAACCCTGTCACGCATCCATATAGAATATGGAAATATTATAAGATCTATCTCTGGCTTTTATGAACCAATGTTGGATAATTCAAATGAAGATTTGAATATCTTTCCTTTCAGTATTCTAACTCATGATAGTTGTCTTATCAAATAAGTTCCTAGATGTCAGGGGAAGCAGCTGGTATCTTCCCGTTGAGTGTCCGTGATACTTCTCTCTTCTGTGTGCAAATGTGTGTAGTCACTTTCCAGCACACAAGCAGAATGAGTGGAAAGGAAATGAGGAAATGTTCCTCCGGCAGATTATCTCAGGGAGTCGGAACGTTTGATGAGGGATAATAAACTGTAGGGGTGTTTGGCACAGTGTGACATAAATATGACGACAAGAAGTCACTCAGCAGAGCAGTCTTGAAGGAAATAATGACCATGTCTATAGGACACCGAATGAACGTACTCTCTGCTGCGCTGCACGTTTGCAGAATTAGTCACACTCCGATGGGAGAACTAAAGAATGTGTAACCTCCAGTGTAGCCATTGTCACCTGTTCCGCTTTTTGTTTCCACGGTTCTCTGCTGTCCTTGGGGACACTTTTCTGGAATTATATTTCAGCTCTGCTCGGGAAACGATACTAAAGCTAACTTCCATGCTCTCATTGAAAGGAGGGCGTATATGCAACATCTTGTACACAGCACCACAATTAATAATGCAGGACATGTGTATGGTTGCTGTGGTATGGCTGCTAGATGATATGAAAATGGTTACCATAATATTGGTGTTGATTTTCCCATATTATTTGTATTTTAAAAAGATTTGGAATTCCAGAGGGCAGTTTTTGAGAGACGTGTATTATATGAGAAGCATTGTGGTGTTACAGAGACCTCAAGTCTACTAACCATGTTCTCCTGACATGAAGGGAACATGATTGTTTGGTAAAGACCCTATTCATCATCATCATCGTCATCATTTTTATATTTTTATCAGTGAAAATGTCTTGCAAAAAATACCATTCCTACTAAAACAGTGACTCATATCACAATATCTGTTGAACTAACTGCAAGTGTTTAATAGGTTTGAGTGATTTTCTAAGAGAGACGGGTCAAAAATCTCTGATCCCACTGATTTGAAAAGTCACGGTAATAGATGTTTCAGCTAGATATTGAGGTATTTTGGACTGACACTTGAGTTTGATGTGAAGGTCACAAGTTTAGGTTATGGGCGGCTCTAGATTTAATATTAAATTCCTTTAAATTTAGAGGAAATGTGCCTCGTGAGAATAAAGGTTTGTCAGCTGTTTGTTGGGAGGCTTGTGGTTCTGTCTCTCCTGTCTGTTCGCTGTTTGTCAGGGATGACACAGTTTGGTTGATGAGGCAGCATAGAGTGCTTGGGCAACAGGATGTCACTGCTGAGAGTTAGGCAAAGCACGCAAGGATACAGCACAGTCACAGAGGAACTAGTTTTACATCCAGCAATGTCACAAGCACAGTTTGTCTTTGAAACTCTCAAATTACGGACCCTAACCCTAACCCAGGGAAATTGCGGATGTGGAAATCGAGGTTAAACATGTACAGAAATAAGTTCTTGCTGCTCGTGCCAGAAAGTAGGACACGCCAGTTCCCGGTTAGGTTGCAACCTTGTCTGCACCATTGTCTGCGCTCTTCCTCCCTCTGTCCAGTACACTCTTCCTGCCCTCAGTCCCTAAGGATGTGCAACATACTTATCTGTTTACACTTCATAATCCAGATGTGACGACAGATATACGAGTTTTCTGATGTTTGCACAGGAACCATTAAGAACTCCTTAGCTTCCGAATATTGAAAGGTTATCCAAGGCTCCACTGTCATTATGTTTGACTTATGGTGACAGTGTCCTGTACTTAATTACCTTTTTTATGGACAGGAAAATCATAATCTGATCGTCTTGATATGATTTTAATTTTAGTGGAGTGGCGGCAACACAATGGGGTAGACACAAGCTGTTCAACATATAGACACTTCAGTATCCTGTTTTGAAATGTGGTCATGTGTGCGGCACATTGTGTCGTGCCAGAAGAAGGGAAGTGTGCTGGGTGGGTGTGTCTCACTCGGTGTGATGGAGTAAAAATAGATTATTATCTGGAAAAGTGAAGAAGGGCAGATTTTTCAACAATAGCTGACAAAGCTTCAGGTGTTACTGACTTGTTTGATGTTTACTGAACTGGTTTCAGAACAGAATTATTTTAAACAACTGGGAAATTAACCAGGGAGTTGACCAAATGCTCCATCCCTTCAAAACCTTAATGAGACTGTTTCCTCCCTCAGTCTATTAGTGTTAGTTGCATTATCACCGTAAACATGAGCACTGTGTGTTATTTCCCTGAAGCTCACTTCATATACTTCCACACATTATCTTATAAGCTCTGTTTGATTTTGTTCATCACTTGTGCTTTGTTTGTCTCAAGATGTACTCTGTCTTACCCAGAGACTGTATTTCTCTGGTAGTCTCCTTGCCTTCCTGTAATAACTGCTGTCATTAGTTGCCATTTTCCAAAGGCAGACAACCGCTGCCACCACAGCTGCAGCGAGGCTTTCTGTCAGTCTGTCTTTAATGGATAAAATTAATGACTGCGGAAAAATCAGCAAGAGTAAAGCCAAAAATCTCTATTTTTCACTTTTAGATATATGTGCTTTATCACCCCAAACAGCACATAGAAAGGCTGCAAAAATGTTGACACCCTAAAATCAGATTGCATTTTTACTTCAGTTGTGCTTGTTTTCAAATGTATTGCCTTTTGATATTATTTTGGGGGGAAAGGACATACAGAATCTGCATTTCCCCTCAGCTCTACGGACTTCTACAGGCTCCAGGGCGCAACTATTTTGGTCACAAACCCATAAATTTGTCCAGAGTGACTAGAGATTTTCATTGGTAGCACAAGTTTGTCTTAAATTTATCAGATCGGTTTATGCTCTATAGTATATTGTTTTCCACACCAAGTTTAAACTTCTATATCACTGATTGTTTATTATAATACCCCAGTAATATTTTTGACCTGTTGCATATAAAGAGGTTACTTCGACCAAAGTAACACTAAAATCCAGCCAACAAACTGGAGGGGAGTTTTGTTTGTGGTGACTACAGCATTGAAAAACAGGATCACACAGAATAATCTGTTTTCACTATTTTCAACAATCGCCAGGAAGTAGTTCCTGATAGTGCAGCTATTCTTTATTCTATGCAGCTTTTTATATCTCATATCATGTCTCATACAGGCTGGTTGTACATTATAAACTGATTTATAGGGTTTCCTCTCAATAATGCAACTGCTATCATCAATTTAATGCTGCTTTTCTAATACCATAAATAGTAATCCTGACTATTTTTTGGATACTGCTCAAGTTATTATCTTTGAAACTATTTTTACTATATAATCATGACAGTATACAGTACATTATTTCTGCAGCCTGAGATATCTGCACGCTGTCTTTGCTCATCATGTCACACTGTGAGTCATGTGGCAGAAATACACTTGGCATGTTTGTGTAATGTATTAGCTGAGCATTGACATGAACAGACACACACACACACGTGTGTGTGTAGACACAGCGTTACGTTTAGATTACGTTGAGTGTGAGTGAACGAGTCGCGCCAGAGAGAGAGCTGACCTTTAGCTTGCAGAGTCGGAGTGACAAGTATTTGTTGATAATTAGAAATTCCTTTCTATTTTAAAGCGTGTGTGTGCGAGTGTGTCGTAGGATGGAAGGTTTTTTCTTTTTTGAATCACCGTTTTGTCACTTTCACTTCAAAGACCTGTGTTTATGTAGAAGATTGAGTGAGAGGGACACATGTTCAAACTCTCCTGTTATGTTCAGGATTTTCTCACGTGCTAAAGGCTGAGCCAGCCACAATCAGCTGTAGGCACACTGAGTCATCGCAAAGCAGACCTCCACAATCAATCAACGCTCTGTCAAAGCAACTGAATATTTAGGTTTCAAAGAGATCCATTATCCAGAAAAAAGAGACAATTATGTACATTTTTTAAAAACTCATCAAATAAATTATGCCCCTGTTAAAAGTTGCTGTGGGTCCTCATACATTAAATGTTCAGACAGACCCTCATGTGCTTTTATCTTGTCGTTTGCTGACTAATAATGAGCATTAAAACAGACAGAACCGGTTTCAGAAGCTAAAGATATAATCAGTCAAGCCCACGTGTCTGTTATAGCTGATGTGCAACCTTTAGCCCTTTGTGAATACTTGTGTTGACTGTCGATATTTAGTGGGCAGACTCTAGCTCTCTCCACTCCAGCCCTCAGGCTATTTATGGCGCTCTCTCTTTGCACAATGTCGCTATTAGGCCCACGTTCCCTCATGCCGTAACATCCTCTTATATTCCTCTGACCCGGGCCAAGTGGTGCTCAAAAATATCTCTTTGGTAGTTGTAATCTAGACAGGCGTAGGTTGGAGGACTGTCTGCAACACATTACAGCACAGGGGAAGGGAAAGTTTATTTTTATAGCATAATTTTGTTAGCTTGTGATATGACATGAGTGTTGTCTATTCCTGGTTTTAATGGCTGCAGTACAGTGAAGTGATATCATTTTCTTAACTTACCAGACTGCTCTACTTTCTAACACTTTCCTTTTATACCAAGTCATTTTATGGGCGTGACAGAATGTTATTTATCAGTTGTGTTCATACTGTGTGATGGTAGCTTGTGAAGAGATTTTGTTTATCGTTTAAGACAGTTTAAAGACCATAATTCCCGCCTTAACTCAGAGTCTGTTCAAAGACCTTAGACCTATAGCAATTAAAGCAATATTATGTAGAATTTAATCATTTGTGTGTGATTTGGCGCCAACCAAATGTTCCTTAGTGCAAAACAACTGTCTGTACGTACAAATTCCGGGTTTGCGTGACGATTTGTCAGATGTAATGTAGCGTCACATGCTGACCATAAACAAAACTCAGCAAATCAAAACAGTGCCATGTCTTGAGGTGAACTTTCATGATCAGGAATGTTTGCTATGCGGCAGTTAAAGTCGGCTCAAGCGTTGCACACAACTTGGAACAGACGGCACGCCAAGCTAACGTAACCTGAACCAGAGAGAACAATACCTGGCTGGACCATGCTACCAGATAAACCTCTGCTGAAATGGTCTGACCGGGCTTTTGAACAGAACTAGCGAGTTGACAGACAGCCAGACATCAGTGACACATCACAAGACACACAGTATACAGCTAATATTATTGACTATTCAGCAGCACCAAGTCCAGCTCCTTGTCTGTCTACAGCCTTTTAATTCAAGAAGCTGTCAAAGAGCCTCTAGCTCCCTCACTGTGTCTTTTTCTCTTCTTAGTTTCCTCCACCAGCGACCTCTTCAATCTCTTCATCTCCGTCATGAAGTGTGTAAAGGCTGTTTATCCGAGTTCTGTTCCCAAGCTCTGATTCTGGTGCCCGATTTAGCCTCAGACCTGAAAACCTCCTGTGATAGTGGTGTAAACTCCAACTCTCCCCCAGGCGGGGAGCAGAGGGAAACCCAGAGGACATTTTCTCCATAGAATATGATCCAGTTTCTCTAAAATCAGTGATCGTTGTTTGTGTTGCGCTGCTGTAAATCATAATGCACTGTGATCCTCCCCGCTCACTGAAGTTACATAGTGCAGACACAAGGGGATTTTAAGATTAAATAGATACACAATGTTGCTTTAACATTCTGTTTACCTTATTAGACTGACATGCTGATGCTCATTCATGAAATATATTTATAATGATTCTTTTTTATTTGTACAAAAATATATATATAATAATAATAATAACAATATATATTTAGGCCACTTGTAGGACATTCGTGCTGACAGTATTTCGAGCAGATGCATTTATAGCATGGCTGAGAGCGTCACATCGAACTCCACTGGGGAATTTAAGAAGTAGAACATGGGAGAACCATTTTGTGTCAGATCGCTGGCAGGGAACGGGAACCTGTTAAATTAAGAGCCAGATCTTAAAACTCAACCCTAGTTAAGACTTTTTGTCTTGTGTAAGCGCCCACACATAAATGTTTAAACCCAAAGTGCCACAAACATTTTGCCTTAATGTTCAGCACACAACTGAAATGGCTCCAATAGCGTTACTTGTTCTTCCCTGATTAGCCAGACCTCTGTCAGTGTTGAGACCTGATGTGCCCTCATTGGTAGACACACTCTCCTTATCTGCTATCACACTCTCACAGTACTCAGGAACAAGAGTCTGCGTTGGCTTCACTTGCTCTGTTCTGGTGAACTCTTTCACACCCATAACTTTAGGACTTTAGGGAGGATTAATGCTGCACCGACTGTGTTTACTCAAGAGCTCACCATAAACTCCACACACTCGGCTCTCAAATATTAACAGGTTAGTGACGATGATACACCTCCATACTTTTTGAGCGTCTTTCCACAGTTCGTCTCTATAGAAATGCAGGTTTGTACTGATCGGTTCAGCTCCACTTGTTTCATTCTCAGCTGCAAGCAGAAATGCTAGTAAGCGTGACTTTGAACCTGAATATAATTTCCAGTTGTGCTGTATTTCTTTACCTGCAGCTTGTATGCACATCAGTTATGCTGAATGCGCCATGGCAGTGAAACAAGCCAGAAATTATTAGAGATGTCAGGCAACCTTACACGCCTTGAACATATCTTTTTAATTCTTTGTGGCAGGTTGTGATGTGTGAGTTTGAGTGAATCAATTTGGGATCTCAGGGCTTCCAGAGAGTTGGATTATGTTGGGCGACCTGCATGGAGACGTTTTTTATTTAGCCTCTTCAAACACTAAAATTAAGCAGTGTATAAAAGAAAGTGTAGAAAGATGCCTGTGACATTTAATTCAGATTAACAGTTAGAAATATGAGCAAGTCAAACAGTCTGAGTCTGAGGAATACTTTCCCCTTTGTAAAGAAAGAAGCACAAACAGAGGAAAGAGTACACAGGTCATATTTACATTAGAGTCACTGAGTGCGTGTTGAAGCTGTAGACACATTCCTTTTGTTGATTAACTCTTCTGCTCATATTGAACATTTTTGGGTGTTGGACAATCTCTCAGTGAGCTTTTCAGGCAGTTTGTACATTAACAGCTCACAGTGAAAGGTGATCCATCCTCATTACCTGCTGACCTCTAATATCTCACCAGCCACACACTGGTTCTTTAATGATTAACAAAATTCCGGACGGTGTGTAAGCTGAGCTTTTTGCATCAAGCTAAAGATTACAGTTGGATGTGTTACCAGATTTTATATCCACTAAAGACATTATTTTTCAGAACCAGGTCTTTGTTCTGTTGGCAGCACTCGGCAGCATTGCAAACATACAAAAGGATATTTGTATTTAGTTTGCGATCAGGCTGAAGTACTTGCGTTACACAGGAGTGTACCAGCATGGTGCGTACCTGACTGTTTTTTTTTCCTTCTGTATTCGCCCTCTACGCTTTTCACCTATGGCATTAAAATGCATCTTGTTTTGACTTGATTACAAGTAGGCAGTTTAGAAAAACATTTGGCTTTACCTGAGGAGAAGAACAGAAGAGCTCCTGTGAACAGTGTCACGCCATGGAAATGCCTTGTTTTTCCTTTCCCACACTTAAATGTGAAAAACTGAAAATTGCTTTTGCAGAAGACCAATTGAATTTTTGACATGCAAACAACTCCAACACGGATGAACACAACCTAGATAGATCTGACTACAATACAAGGGAACTAGGTAAATTTACCTTTGTACTGTATTTTAGTACAATTTAGAGAAACTTTTGCTTTACCATTTAATTTTCTGCTACTTAGCATGTTCACTCAATGCAATTTTGGAAGCAAACATTGTACTTTTTACTCCACTAAAATTTTACAGGTTACTTTGATTCTGATTCTCAACTACAAAGTGAAGTAAAAGAAAATCAAGGAAACCGATTACTTCAAAATTACCAATTAAAGTAGATAATAATAATAATCTGTCCTTGTTATAACATTTTAGCTTGTTGAATTTAAACTTTATGTTACTTTAATTGGTGACTCTGAAGTAATCGCATCCTGACTTTTAAAAGTAAAGTCAACTTTTAAGTTGGATGTGGGTTGTGTTTTGGAATTAATGTATTTAATTGGAAATGGCAATTTAAAGCTGAAATATTTATTCCTGAAAGTATAATCATAAAGTAACCAAAAATGTTGAGTATCAGATCTGATGATCGGTCAGGGGCTGTAGTCAGTCGATTCATAGTATACAGTGTACATGTAAATATATCTATAAATACTTGTACTTTTGATATCAGATAAGACATTTTTATTTACACACTAATCATAAGGCATTGGTGACCATTACGTTTACCATAGTATTGTTTTAACACAATATCTTTTGTCTGTTAGTATTACATTAGATTACTTTTGGTACTTTTAGCAACACTGGGTTTAAACAGGATCTTGCACACTTCCCAGTAATAGGGCTGTTCTTTGGGGTTTGATTCACAGAAAATGGCAGACAACCATGATGCCAGAACAAATGTTAGGATCTCTGATGGATCTGAAGTACAGCAGACGTGCATGCAGCAGCATGTCTACATGAGTAAGAGAAGCTCGAGCACGAAAAACTCTAAGCCTGGGGAGGGAAAATGACATGGGCCAGTACAAATCTATGTAAACTAATGACAATCCCTGAAAACAACAGTTAGAGCAGACTCTGGGATCTGTGGTGAGAAGGACGTAATATGTGACTCTGTCTGGGTGTTCAGGTAACCAGGCTCCAGTCTAGTTTCTGCAGTATTCAAAGGTGATTTGTTTGATATAATGTAAATAAATAAACCTGTTTTTCTACCATAGTGATGGAATACAATGTGTCACTCTGTATTTTAGTACATTTGCAATTCTGATGTCTGCTTGCTTCTTTACAGACTTTTGTGAAGTCATGTTTTTGGAGGTGGATTAAGTCATGTAACGGCTCAAATTGTGACTATAAACTGAAACTGAAACTGACACTGAGCTTTGAGTTTTGTGTTGTAACTCTATCATCCGACCGAGCTTATCCAGACCTGTCACGCAAACTATCTACAGCATGCGTTCCTCGCGCTTTAACAAGCTGATGTTTTGTGTCTTTTATGACTCCGCGCTGGTGATTGCAGTGGCTGGAGGCTGTATGTTTTCAGGTTGCCTGTCTGTCTTGTTTATGTGATAAATACGGGAAAACCTTAGAGGAATTTCTTCAAATTTGGAACAAATGTTTACTTGGACTCAAGGATGAACTGATTAGATTTTGGTGGCCAGAGGTCGATGTCTCTGTGACCTCACAAACCCATTTTTGGCCTTTATCTAGTGTAGGTTGATGTCTGCAAATGTGTTTTTTTTTCTCACAGAAAGAGTCAAAATACTCAGTTTACGATTGTGTATGAAAGCATGAAATCCTCACATTTGAGAAGCTGGAACCAGCCGTCAAAATCGGTGTAGATACATTTGATGTCTACTGATTAAGCATTGCAGCTAGACAGCATGTACAGTACATGTTATGTGCTGCGCAGTTATGTCTCTCTAACAGACTTGAAGCTCAGAGTGCTGGAGTGCGCTGATACCACATGTGAGCCGCATTGCCAGATCATATCTGGTACTATCGATCAATGACCTAAAATAGAGACGATCACCTACAAATGCAAAAGTAGATGCTCACTTGCATTTCCTTTTGTTCCTCAGAGAACATTTCTCTCCTTTGTTCGTATTTGTTAGCTTTGTTAGCACAAAGAAGCTATGTGTTTACCAACAGAAACTGTTTTTGGAGCTCCCGCGATATCCGTCAAGTCATTTTCTTCAGGTGAAACTGATCCTCACAGCTGCTGACGCACTGTTTTTCTTCCTATATTTGCAGGGTCAACCCTCACACACTACCCTCCCTCTCACTTTCTTCCCCTCTGGATCCTCTCTCCCCATTGGCTGCTGTTCCACAGAAGGCGGCGCTAACTATGGGGTAAGAGAGCTGAGAGGAGACATCAAGACGACACGAGCTAAGGAGGCCCTCGGACCTGCACAGGTAAGATCGTACAATGTGTACTCACATCTTACACGCAGCATTTGAGGAGGTGACACATAGAGGTCATGTTGCATTTGTCATAGGTCATATTCACCTTTTAGTCTGCAAAGGTTTTTAGAATTAATGTGTCTTTAAAAGTGCTGAATTTTTAATGACATTCAATCTGCGTGTTCAAGAAAATGTCTAAATCTCACAAAGTTTCCGCTTATATGAACAAACACCTGACTTCACAATGAGGTATTCAGATTTCTCCACACACTGAAACTCATTCAGAACTGATTGCCATTACCATTGTTTTCTGTTGTCTCTAACCCATCCCCCCACACAGGTGAGACTCCTCACCTCACTGGAAACCACAGTGGTCAAACACAGCCTGGCATTGTCCAGTAGATTACTGCCAGATGTAATCTTTGTGCCACAGAGCTGCTTTCTGTGCTGATCAATGAAACTGAAAACAGCGTCAAAGTCCATCTGGCACGCTATTGTTGCTAGGATCTAACCAAATATTTTGTCGTGCTTAAAGAGGCCAACAGGTAGCTACAAATACTGCTGGGTTGAAAGGATTAATAACTCCTTAGTTAGATTTTGGACAATGTGCAGTTTTTTTTCCCCTCAAAGTGTCGTCTCCAGATTAATTTAAGATCAGTTTATTGTAAAAAGATATCAGAATCTCGGTTTGAATTAGAGGCTGTGTTTAGCAAAGTGTTTAGGACTGACGCTCGTGATGCGACAGAGCCTCAACAAAAACTAGGAGAATATAGAAAGTACCTCCTTTTACCAAAATGTACCCTTTTTGCACCCACAGCATCCTGTTTTCATGTTGATACCAGTCATGAATTAGTTTGCCGCTGCATGAGAAAATACACACATGGCATCAGAGAGTCTGAAAAGTATCAACAGTGTGAGTCTCATGGTCTGTTGGCAGCCATGTTCGATCACATTGATTCATGATAACAACTGAAACTCCTCAAAGAAAGAAAGAGGAAAATTGGTCAAATTAGCTCCTCAGTGATCAGTTTCCTTGGCTTGTCTGAGAACATTTTCTAATTTTGTATCTGTTAAAATATGGACAATCTGTAATAACATTTTTTAAGGAGCATGTTCACACGGACAGGGGCAAAACATCAGAATTTAAGTTGAAAATATCCAGAAATTAAGTAAAATTATCAATAGAATGTGAATAAACAGCAGTTTTCACATAATGTTGTATGTATTGTGTTGTACAGACATATACTGAAATTAGCATGCTAACCAGCTAGCCCATCCCTGTCCAAAGCTCCAGTATTAGCAGTGTACACACTAACACACCCCAGCAGCTCCCAGTTTGAACCGCTAGCTGCATGGCTAACTGAGCTAATTAGATTAGACAGCTACTGTTATCAGCACTCTTGTGATATGCTGCCACCTGTCTGTTTTGAATATAAAGTTAACAGGTGCCTGACAATAGCTTAATATTTGTGAGCACGTGTCCTCGCTGAACCACAATACCGGCAGGAAGTCCTCGCTCCCTGAGCATCCTAATCCATCCTCTCACACACATTCATTTTCTTTTTTTTCCTTTTTTGTGTGCTACAAATCGGCACACAAACAACATGGACTGCTTGGGTAACTTCCTTCCTGTGTTGTCTGATCAGTCATGTACGGTGAAAACCTCAACTGCAAGACTCAAAGTTGCAAGTAACAAGTTGCGTAGTGTGACCAAGGCATGAAACATCCTGGCCCGTGGACAAATGTACTTGTACGCCCTTGATCTGCGTGGTCAACATCAACTGTTCATAAATTTACTTCAGTTTGAACTTGTGTTGTTTGAAGGCATTGTTTAAAATAGTGTGAGGAAGTTCAGGACTCCCTGACAGAAGAGGCCTTTTATGACTGGTCATTAAAGTGCCACACAAGAACTCATGAGGAGGCTGCTGATTTATAATTGAATTAAAATTAGGTTAAACTAATTCACCTTTAATGGAGGATGTTGCGTATGATTGAATTGTTTACAACATTAGTATTTAATATGATTTGATCACTGAGCTGTGAGCCCTGCGGATTTAAAGTGAAAGAAACCATAGATGCTGCACAACAAGAGATACTGTAGATTTATGGCCGTACTGCATCCACTATAACCAGAGTCACTGTTTTGATCACTTTCCCAAACTAAAAGACTTCAGACGAACCAGGCTCTCCCTCCTCTGTTGTTTTGCAGTTTACGAGCATGTTTACTACTCTTGACTAAAAACATGCTGTGCTCTCTGTGCGACCACGTGCGCGCCGCATCTTCATCTATTTTTGTGTACTGTATATTTGTAACAACGTGAAATAAGAATGCACCAAAGCAGCAACAAAACTGAAAGATGTAGTTTACATTTGAATATAGAGGTGGGGGAAACTCTACAGGTGTGCTCAGGTACATTCATACTTGGCTTGGCATTGCTGATGGTTAATTAGACGCCCGGAAGCTGAGGTCTGAAGTCAACATGTTGTTTAGCTTCCTCCCCTTCCCCCACCCACCCATTTCCCAGAAGTCTCCTTGTTTTGTATGGCGATGGCAGAGGACAGGAAAGCTCAATTATCCATGAGAAAAAAGGGAGAGAAAGGAGGAGCACCGAAGAGAAAAGTCTATGTCTGTGCTTGTCCTTGTTAGTAATATAACACTTATATTCCTTCAGGATTATGTTACATGATCCTGTGGGGATGTGGCCCGCCTTTCTCTCCCCTTTTTCATGTGAGGAAGATGTAAAAAGGAAGGTTGGAGGTGGAAAGAGAGCAAGGACAGAAGAAGACAGGCGGAGGGGACGAGGGGAAAAGGTGGGGTAAACAAGGGATCGAGGATAGGAAAGGAAAGGAAAGGAAAGGAGAGCAAACAGGGGCGCAGCAGTGCAGAGTTGTTGCTAGGAGGCCGGGAGAGCAACATGATACAGAGGCAGGAAGGATACGGGCAGCAGTGGAGAGGAAGACAAACCCACTGAAGCATGAGTCGGTTATCTATTTTAACTTGTAAGGGAGAGATGGCTCACCTTTTAAAGTGGTCAAGCTTAGACCCAAAAAAACGACTTAATCCGGCTCCAATTTAAATTCCTGTGTGAGTGTAGCAGAAATAGACATGCATCTAAAAATAAGACAAAAACTGAACAGTGATATTAAAGGTAGAGGTTAAATAATGGCTGTGCAGGAGCGTGAACAAATCACCCATGGCCATCGGCATAAAAAGTAAACGAAGTCTGTCTTCAGTGGATTGTTCACTGTGTATGAGATGGGAGAGCTTCAAGCATGTCAAAAAACAAACATGTGAATGTACCAGAGAGTGCAGCACCGAGCTGTCATCCCCGCAGACATCTTGGATCTAAGCAAGCAAATGTTTTCATACTTATAGTTAATATAAATATGTACATATAATATAAAATATATATTACATATATATTTGTGTCAGAGAGCAATTGAGCAATTGTCAGAGAGAAATTGTTGTCTTCATTGGTAAACAACCACAATTTCTGATGAAATCTGATATGAATCAGGTAGAAATGTTTACGGATGAGATAACATTCAAAGTGCGTCGTTGCTTAGTGACATTCGCTGACTTCCCTGTTCACTCTCTGATAAATTATCTGATGTTTCTTCAGAACTCAGAGCAGGTTGATCCCACCTCAACGAGTCCACTCCACATTCACGGATTATTCAGTTATGCACAGATAATAAATTGGCCGGGTGCATTTTTGATTTTTTGATGCATTTCAACTAAGCCATTAATCTTTTCCCGGCCCTCAGAGGATGAAGCTGTGTTTTTTTCCTTCGAGTGTTTAAGTGAAATATCTCGATGGATGGATTGCCATGAAATTGTGTTCATGTCTCGGGATACACTGTACAAACTTTGATGCTTCCTTCAGTTTTCATTTGGCGCCATCAGTACCTGCAAACCTAATGTCAGCTTCACGTTGAGTACTAATTATCTCATGTAAGCATGGCAACATTTATCAAACAAAAGCTACACTCAGATGGTTAATAAGCTAACATTTAATGCTGCTAAACATATGTTGATATTATAATTGTGAGTATGTTTACATCCTGTGTTGCAGAGCTGCTGGCATGTCTATAGTCCCTTTTTTTCCCTTCTTTTTCCTAAAAGACTAGTAAAAGTATAAAAACACGCACTGTCCCCAAATGACCATAATATCTCCCAGATGCTGAGACTTTTGGCTTTCAGACCTCACCCTCTGGCCTGTTGGCGCAGTTTCAGAGCAAAAGCTGCATGTTTACTTCCATTTATGTTGTCATCTATTAATCAAATTTGCTCTATTTGTTTCATAGGACGCGTCCTGGTAGCCTCAGGATTTAAGACAATGACCATATAGTCGCCAGTTGGCTGTGGATCATTATTTATGTCATCCCTTCTCTCTCTCCTCCCGTTTCCTGTTGCACATATACCGCCTGCAATCTAAATAAAGGAAAAAATTTGCTAAAAAAAAAAAAATTCTGCTCAAAGTACCACAAGGATTTCAATCAACAGCTCATCAATGACTTAATTAAAACCGTACCGTGGTTCCAGCAGAGTGGATGTGGCTGCCTCGCTTGGCAAGCACCAAAAGGAGGAAATAACAGGGATTGAGAGGCCCAGAAAGAGCGTGGAAGACATTTTCAACACAGACGTTTTTAGTAGGAAGAAAAAGAAAGTGAGACATGGCAAAGAGGATGTTATCTGCAAGGATGTGTGAGGCTGCCAAAGCAGAAACCTGAGGCACTCTCAAACTTCCTGAAAGGCTGTATTGTCTGTTCGAACCCTCTACTCCCATGCTGGGCTCATTTCTTACCTCTTTTTTTTTGGTTAATTGACGCCAGCTAAATGGAACCAAATCCAAACTAACCATTAGTAATCTAATAACTTGTCTTCTGACATTTAGTGCTTCAGTTCTCTCACATCATCAGCAAACAGAAGATACGTAGCAGTTTGCTGCAGTTAAAGCACGACTGACTAATCTAATCAGGCTTAACGAAGCATGCTATCTTGGTTTATTAAGGATAATCTCACAGCCTGACCCCGTGTGAACCGTTTTATGGTGGATAATTGTGTAACAGTTTTATTGTATTTAGTTTGGACTGAAGCCTGAACTTCCAGTTTACGTGTCCATGCAGCTTATTGATTGTGATAACTGACCCAGAGCGCGCACACACACACACACACACACACAGACACACACACACACACACACAACCTGCTGGGTAACCTGAATAACACCTGTTGGTTGTTGATTTTCAGAGTTTTCAGAATGATTATCCGTTTTGTGTGATGAGTGATTTCAAGGAAATTGCAGAGCAGCAAATGGAAAACAAGTTGTGATGTTGTTTTGTGATTAACAGGTTTAAGCCTTCTTGCTTAGCACCACCCGTCTGAAGCAGGATTTTACAGCTCTAGTTTTGAGAAATATCTGAGGGCTAACCATTGATCTCACTTCCTGCAATGCAGTTTGTTAGCTGACATTGACCTCTGATCTTACAGCAAACAGAAATACAGCAATCACAGTCATAACAACTGAATCCTGTGTGGAGATGCTACTTTTAAGCATTTATTTTTAATTGACAGTCGGATTACTGGTTCATCGTTAAGAATGTAAGAAACATTTTCCAATAGAAAACTGTTTTAACCAGTGGAGGTACTTAAAGGAGCCGTATGTAACTTTGGAGAAGAAATTCCAACTCAGTATTTTAATATTTACAAATATAAGGGAATAAACAAGCAATTCTCAGAGGAAAATAAGTTCCCTAGAACACTGTTTGAAGCTAGAAAGATGGCAGGGTCTGCCAAACATAAACAAGTAAAAAAAATGGTGTTTGATGTACCGCGGATGTTTCAGAACACACTACAGTAGCTCTGTTTTTTAAAAATGGTGATCAGAAGTAGTTGTAGTTGGTCCTTGGTCATGATAACCTCTGACTTAAGTAGTTCTTTGTGCTGTGTTGGTGTATTAAGGTTCAAGTGAAAATGTGATTTAGATTTCTACATTTTTCATTTCTTCAGAAGTTTCCTCCAGCAGCTGTGAATAAAGCACTAAAAAAAAAAACACAACCTCATGTGACTTTGTGACACAATCGTCTTGTGGCTGATATTGATCGCTTTCTACTCATTTTCACCAGTTTCTTCTTTTAAAGAGATAGATGTGGTAGTAGTAGACAACCCCACCATTGTGCCGGCTTTAACTGGCCATAAAAACAGAGATTGCGATCTTGTTTTTCTCTGAAACGGAAAGCACATGAGCATTACCATGAAAAATCAATCGATTTTTCCACCAGGGCTGCTTATCAAGACTGACCAAGCTTTTAAAAGGCGCCGTTGCATTGAAGATGTATTGCAAACATGTTTACTAGAGCAGGAATCCATTAATGAGGCTGACAGGGTTATTGGAATGCCTTATTTGTTATTGTATTTATTTGTAGACCAATTTGGTTCAAAGTTACAGAGGGATCAAAGTGGCTGTCTGTTAATGTTGGAATCAGATGCACATGAAAAGATAGTTATTTATGTTGACTTATGAGTGGAAAATCCCAGCAACACTCCTGACAGAACAGAGGAAAGAAGCCACGATGTCCCTTCACGAGCTCACCCAACATCAATGCCTTCTTTCAAATGAAAGTCCATCTTGTCCACCAGAAACTAGAAATTAGATATTGAATGCAACTGGTGAAATAAGGTGTTTACTTGTCCCTAATATTCTTATTTCTTTTCCTTAGTTTCTGCTCCGGTGGTAACCGGTGCAGGACACTGTCATGGCGCTGCCGCGGCGGAGGCTGAAGCTTGTGGTGTCAGTGACGATGGTCAACGTCTTCATCTTCATCATCATCTCCCGACAAGGCAGCCAAGACAAAAATGGACATCACAAGGTCCAAATCCCCTCCAAACCATTTTGGTCCAAAGTGGCTCCCAGCGCGGCTTACTGGAACCGCAAGCAGCAGATTCTGGACCTTCACAACAATCCCATCTTGGCGGCTAACTACAGCTCCACAGACATGCCAGATTGGCTCAACGACACCAGTTTAAACTCTGACCCCTGCCAGCCTAACAGCAGGGTCACAACTCAGGTGAAAGACTACAACTCCCTACCGCATCGCTTTAAGGACTTTCTGCTGTACATGCACTGCCGCTCCTACCCGATCATGGTGGACCAGCCCGACATCTGTAAGCAGCCACCGTTTCTGCTCCTCGCTGTCAAATCCCTGGCGCCACACTTCGACCGCCGCCAGGCCATCCGTCAATCTTGGGGGCGGGCGGGAGTTATAGCCAATCAGACAGTTGTTACTATCTTCCTTCTCGGCAACGCCACAGCTGGGGACCACCACCCGGATCTGTCGGAGATGCTGCACTACGAAAGCGCCCGTCATAAAGACATCATCAAGTGGGATTACCGGGATTCATTCTTCAACTTGACCGTCAAGGAAGTTCTGTTCCTGGAATGGATCCAGACTCGCTGCCCGGGTGCTCGCTTCATCTTCAAAGGCGACGACGACGTCTTCGTCAACACCTACCGCATCCTGGACTTCCTCAAGGGCCTCTCGGAGCCCAAAGCCAGGGACCTGTTTGTAGGTGACGTGATCACCAACGCGGGGCCTCACCGAGACAAGAAGGTCAAATACTTCATCCCAGAGAGCATGTACGTCGGGACGTACCCTCCATACGCAGGAGGAGGAGGGTACCTTTACTCTGGCGACATTGCTGCTCGTTTACACAACGTGTCGCAGCATGTAACGCTCTACCCGATAGATGACGTGTACACAGGTATGTGTCTTAGGAAGCTAGGGTTAGCCCCCGAGAAGCATAAAGGCTTCAGGACCTTTAACATAGAGGAGAAGTACAGGTCAAACCCTTGCGCCTACAAGAGTTTAATGCTTGTTCATCCGAGGACCCCGCAGGAGATGATCCAGATCTGGGCCTGGCTCAGTAGTCCAGCCCTGAACTGCCAGTGAGACTCTACAGTGAGCAGTCTGGGACTGACTGAAGATATCTTGATGTTGTTCTCTCAAGGTCAAAAGTGACAAATATTTTATTTTGAACAGGGTTATGACATAAAAGTTGGCAGCTTTAAGTTAAGATATTATTGCAATGGTCAGTCGGAGCCTCAGCTTGGGGGAACTGATTAATTGTACCTCTAAAATTGAGGAAGGACTTTTTGTTCAAATTGGCCACCATAGTATTTTGACTTGATGTCAGACTTCCATAGACGAGCTAACCCTGCTTTACTGTCGGACGAGCTTCACCCAAAGTGACGTGTCTTTGTCTTTGCGTGCACATATTTATATCACGTCTATTTATATGGCCTTTGTAATGCTTTAACACTGTGTGTCAGCTCTGTGATGGAGCGTCTCAATGCTGTATTATATAAATAAGGAGACTAAGAACTGGGATGTGTCCACTTGGGACTCTCTTTGTTGTATCAAGGGAAATGAAAATGAAAATCGGGTTATTGACACCGTTTTCAGCACTCGCAAGTGTCTAAAATTTCAAACGAAAACTTAAGAGTGAAGCTCTTGAACTTCACTTCTTTGTAACACCCAGTGGTTCCCACATGCAGCCATTTATTGCTGCGATCTTTAAAAGTGCTTCCTGGTGAACACTTCCTAGTAATTGTTGCTGGAGGCTTAGTTTGTGCTGCTATTCCCGACCACACTCCCTGAAGTATTTACTTGTGACTCGCTCCAACTCAAACTTAAACCAGTTTCCCCTTATAAAGATTTTGGGGAAACTTGTGTTTTGTTCACCGTTTGCATTTGTTGATTTACATTAATTTATCATTTACATACAAACCATTTATGCAACCTTCAGAAGGAGTTTGTTTCACCTAAAATCCACAGGTTTTGCTCCTTTTCCTCCAAGTTTCTCTGTTTTACCATAATTTGTGCTGTGTCATTTCTTTAACTGATAGACGTATTTCGTAACGACACAGCTAGATATACTGCGTTGAGATGGAGTGTTTGGCGGAGTGAATCCACACTTTGCTTTCAGGCTTTGTACAGCTCAGCAGGTCTGGGCTTGGTTTTGACATGAATAGAGGAATCCAAATGCTGTCTAATTCTGCTTCAGGTTCTAAAAAAAAAAAACTGCTCATATAAACTTTCAAGTGCATTTCCAGAGATGTGTTTTATCTCAAGCTGCCAGAGTAGAGCTTCTATTTTAAATACTTGCTATAACTTGCCTCATGAGTGTGCGCAGCTGTTGTGTGGAAGTGTTGAATGCTGTTTAATGTTGCTTTACTGTGATATCAGTGGATCAGAGTTTAAAAAGAAAAAAAAACAAGCTTGAAAACACAGGTGGGACATGGTGAAACATCATGTCTGAGCTACCTAAGCTTTCGATACTTGACACATTTATTGTCTCTGAAATCTTCACTGATCATCTTGAAGGCTTCATTTCAAAATGTTACATATCCGTTTCTGGAGGAGATGATTTTTCTTTTTGTCTGAACTTCCTGTTTTGGGATGATGCAGCCATTAGAACCATTTAAAGGGAGAGTTCAACCTGAATACATATTTTTTCTTTTACTTGAACTGCTACTTATCCCGCTATATAGTTCCGGTGCGGACTGCCAAGTTATGGAATCATCATCTGTAGAGATGTCGGCCGTCTCTCGAATTCATGGCACTCAATAATACATCAATAAAACTCAACAGCAACGTCTCTGTCCGGAAATCACGACGGGGTTACTCAAGATACTCAACAGACCTGGTAGTGAGCAGTTTCACGTAGGGACTATTTTCTTTCCGTATCACCACGCAGAAGAAAGCATGCGTCTACTAATTAGCTAGTTAAGCTTATTAAGCTAGCTAATGTTACAGCTCAACCTTGTAGGACACCGTTAATATTTACATCACGCACTGAAAAAAAACAAGAGTAGATTCATGTTCAGTACGATGTAAGTTCGATAAAATAAAAACATTTTCTTCCTGCTCTGCTCACGACGAGGTTTGCAGATAATCTTGCGGGTCATGAGTTCCAGAAAGAGACGCTTCTGTTGAGTTTTTATATTTAATCTTTTTTCGCAGGGTGTCACAATTTTAATTCTTAAAAAGAAAATCAAAGGAAATAAGCATTCAGTCTCAGTCAATAAAATCAAAAGCAGGATTGTGATTCTCCACCTTCACCTACTTAAAGCAGGTGCTCAAAACTAATCACAGTGGGTTTTGCACATTACAAAATAGTGTACTTACATTTTATCAAATTATTTAAATTTAACTATATGTCCTTTGTGTGATTCATTCACCCTGAAGAAAATATGGTGGTTATGTCCGACCTAATACCATCTGGACTATATTTATGACAAAGACCTTTAGAATCAAGGGTCCAATTGAATTGTGACGCTTTCAACACCACAAGTCGAGTTCCATGTAATTGTATTATATTCCAGAGAGGGCAGACATCACTACAGCTGATATCTCCAGAACTCAGCAATTTGCTGTTCCAAAGCAGTCCACATAAATAAACAGTATTTCAGATAAGAGGGAAGATAACTCATGATAGTCCGCAGCTCCGGCCACATTCAGGCGTTTATTTAACCTTCTTTCCGTGACCTGTTTGTCAGTAAAATGGTGGATGACTCATTTTGAAATGAAGTTCTTATTATTATTATTTGAAGGTCACTGCTCAGCTCATGGCTTTAGCGCAAACGCTGCGTCTTTTACTCCTGCACATATTTACTTTGCGTGTATGTTACATAATGTTCGTCTATATGTGAGACTCAGTCAGACACTTGAAACATGTTGAGAGTTTTCAGATGCACCTGTGTGATATTTCAAGTCTCAGAGAGTTAAACGACTACAGAGGAGGAGACGCTCTGTGTTTCTGTCAACAAATAGAAAAAAAGGTCGGACGAGTGTGTTTCTTGAATGTATCTTTGCTCAGGTTTAGGGTCAATCTACGTCGATTGATTTCACAGATATCAGTCCGGGAAGTCTTCACAGAATGTCGCAGGACTCCGTTAAGTTGATACTGAACATAAGTTGACTCCAGTCAGCTGTTTGGACTGACCCTGAACCTGGTTGTTACACTCCTGATCTGAGAGAAGCTGGGCGATGCTCCTTTGCCTCTGTTAGAGCTCCCCCTGCTGGTCAGGCTGGTGATCTTTTAGCTTGTAAGAGCTTTAAAACAGACACTGACAAAAACTGTAGTCTAAGACCTCTTTTTTTTTTATATATTTTAACCACCCATTCATTATCTCTGTCTTTCACTCTACAGATACTCCAAATCCTCACTTATGGCGACTTATCTCTCCGTTTTACTGCTTTTTTGTTGTTGTTTCTTTTTGCCTACATTGGTGTCAGATAGTTTGGGGCTCGCGCCACACAAGAAAAACACTTGAGACAATCACAGCGAGGCTCCTAAAGGTTGAGTTTCATTTGGGATTACAGACCCACTGGATGCTATTTTGATTCCCTTCATGTGGTGGACGCCATCTATCTCCATGTAGGATTAAACAAACACGTTTAAAAAGGAGACCAAATGCGAGCTGAGGACCAAGTGGTGGTTGTTTTATCTTGAATTATTTAAGTCCAAGTGTCGCCTTTTTTTCTTGAGGTCATGTGTCCTCGTCATCCTCACCGCTCACTCACACAATAACAGGTTGCATTCTGTCCTCGCTGCACACATTTTGTGGCTACTTGAAATGTTTACATGCTTTAAAAAGTCATGACTATAATTGTTACTTATGTGTGGTGACTGTCCGACGTCTCTGTCTTCTTGCCTTGTCTGTTTGAATTGAACCTTTTATCCGTCACTGTCAAAATGTTTTTTTTGCATTTTTTTGGTCACAGTTTTCCTTTGAAGGACTTTTTTCCGTTTTTTCTTTTAGGCGCACAACGTAGCTGTGTGTTGACAGTCAGTGTTGCTCTGGTCTCGGTAGCCAGGATGTGTCAGGTTTTGTTTTTTTGGTTTTTTTTTCTGAGCTTCTTTAGATGCTGGTTTTGTTTTTCAAGGCAGAACAGGAAGCGAGTTGGTATAGAAAGACTTCATATCACCAACCAAATGCAGTGAAGTGTCACTGATGTTCCAGCTCCAGGATTGTAAGACACAGGACAATGTAAAGCGGCGATGAATATTAATTTATTTCCCCGTTATCACATGATTAATACTTGAGTTTCTGGACATATTATTCTCTTGAAGTCACTCTAAAAACAAACAGCTCAGTGTTGTTTCATCGTTGTCAGTCAGATTCTGAATCAAATATCTTTTATCACCTGGAGATAAATATTTCAAACTAATTATTTGCAAATGAATCCACTTTTCTTTTCTTTTTTTTCACTCTAAATTTTGATGTTAACCTTCTGTTAACTTGTATTTGATAAACCTGTCGTTACTGTGTGACACACACCTGCACTAGTCAGAGATTATTACCAAATGTATGCCTGATGTTTGTATGTATCGTATGTTCCAGATTATCCTTCAACCACGTTCAGCGCGATTGCTTTTTTTTTTAATACCGAGAATGACTTGATTATTTCAATAAAGTTATATTTTGCTGTTTTTGTATATCTGTTCTATGCATTACTATTGTAATACAAACAAATAAATTATGTGAAGTATCAAGTCCATTGCCATCGATTTGCATCATCAATGAAATACATGTCTCATTCATTTTATTTCTTATTTGTTTTGTTTTTTAAGCTTTTTTATAATAATCATCTGAAGAGTTGTAATTTCGGTGCTGAAACGCAGCTTTAAACCCCCAGTTCACCGCTGATGTGTTTTCAAAATAAGAGTGTTTTTCACATTGTTTTGGCCTCAATAAGATTAATTGGTACCATTAATCTAGTGTTTGGTTAACATAAAACGTTTAAAAACACTGCACAGATTTGACCATTATTCATATTTTCCATGTGTCAGGTCATTTAGCAGCAACTAAACAAGTGATTTCCAACATTTGAATATAAAGTCACATGTAAACTGAACTCTGCAAACCTCATTCACATCAGCCTGTGCAGTGAACGTATCTGAACAGCAGAGGGCAGCAGCTGCAAGCACTGACACAACACTGAGTCCCAATTCCATCATACATACTGATTCTAAGGCAGGTTAGTACCATCAGCCAGTAACCAAATAATCCATAAACAAAGCAGACAACACGCGTGTAATTGTGTGTGTCCTATCTGCACATTGCGAGTGTCGGTATTTTTAATACATAATACGGTAATATAGTCCAAAAACAGTGTATTATGTATTGGGTATCCTTAACAAATAGCATTCTGCAAGAAAACAACAAGTTTTTGCTCTTCAGCGATCGATATGTAGATTTTTGTGTGTACCAGCTGCTAAAACAGTACATTGTGACATTATAGAATATTAATATACTGTAGATAGATAGTGTATAGAATATGGATTTGGGAAACAGCCGTAACATATAAGACACTTCAATTGGTCTCATCGCATTTGGGAATCAGGATGTTCAGATTTATAAATAAAAATTGCATGTTGAACACTTTATTTTGAAAATCTCAATCATGACAACAGCTGTTTCAGTTGTACGTAGAAGATATGTGACTGTATATATGTGATCAGACACAAACAGGACGTCAGGAGTCAAGCAGTTTTTTTTATGTGTATTTATTTATTTATTTATTTATTTTTGCCAGGGACAAACTCATTGCCCTCTCATCTCCAGAGTATTCACACGGGAGAGATGGGACATTGTTGTCATGACGACCGTATTCCTATGGCGATGGAGGTCGTCCTCTGGTGCAGGTGTGGGAGTGCAGACAGGTTCTCGAGAGGGATGTACAGTGTGTGTGTGTGTGTGTGTGTGTGTGGTTTCACAGCGTTCTATTATCTCACTGAAAATGTTCCAACACCCTTTTAAGGAGAAGACCGTCTGAAAATATGAATGTTTTTTGGGCTCCAGCTCAGTTTTAATAGTTTTTCGTTCTTTGCCAGCAGAGAAACTGAGTCTGAGTGAAAGTTTGTCAGCCAGAAGAAACAGAGCGTCTGTACCTGTAAGACTCTGCGTCACACAGAACACAGATCACATCCAGCCTGTGTTTGTTTTAAAGTCAACTTATTGTAGACGTGTGTGAAACTGTTTAACAAACACGTAACAAACTCTGTTACGTCAGAGCTTATTTTACTGATTACTACTATTACTGATGAGCCTCACACGGTACGACTCGCTGCCCTGATCTGCTTCACTGTATTAGAACTTAATAATGTGATCGCTGACGAGATGATTCAAGTCTTCACAGCTGACACGGTGACTTCAGTGGCATCATGGCGTCTTTGTGTATTTTTATGCCTCCAACCTTCGAACTGTTTCCTTTTCCTTTTGGACTCCACGGTTGCATCCTGTTGGCCGACATGTATCTTCTCAGTATTTTTTAACTTCTGACACATTTGAACCGTCCTTCCGTCCCTCTTTGTGCCACATCCTGTCCTGACAAAGAAACCTAACCTTACTTTACTTTATGTACACACACATAAGTTTAGATAAAATCAGATCAGTGAAAAGCAGTTACAGATGTGTCAGGAGAGGTCAAGAAAAAGCGGCTCTATTACAGATCCAAAAAAAACAGAAGAAAATTCATGCAACATAGTTTGGTTCAGAATATCAACAAAAAAAACATGCAAACAGAAAACTAAATCAGTAGACAATGATGTAAACAATGTGCTTCTTTTTAAAAAAAAAAAAAATGGAGTTGTTCAAGATTTTAAAGCATCAATGTGTAGGATTTACTGGCATCTTGTGGTGAAGTTGTAGATCACAACCGACTGGACACTCCTCGTCTCCGCCTGCCTCACGGTGGCCGGTATATTAAGTGTGTCCTTGTTGGGCTACCGTAGAAACATGGCAGACTTTATCCCTCTGTAGATATAAAAGGCACTCTAACGTGACGAAAGCACAACGATTCTTTGTTTCAGATCCAAAAGACTAAAGCGTGCCAGCTGAAGCAATAAAGATTCAGACAAACTTGAAAAAACAGCTGAGTGAGTGCAGATTCAGTTTCACTGCTGCTGATGTTCAGATGTTCTTCATGTGTTTAAACCTGAGAGATTTTCTTCTGGTCGGGAACGAAATGCTCCATTCCTGTTCTTCGTACACTTGTTAGAACCAGCAGGAGTATAAATGATGTTCCAGACACACAGTGTAACACGAGAAAGCAGCAGGAAGTCGACTGATTCTCTTGTTACTCGCCTCTGTTACTTAAAGCACCTGAAGCTTCTGGATCAGAACAAACTCTGCCCACCTGCTTCTGTCTGCAGGATGAAAGAAAAAACAAACACCAGAATCATTTGTAGCTGCTCTCTGATCCGGGTCTGATCCAGGTCTGATCCAGGTCTGGATGAGACGGCGACAGCTGAGTCATTCTGACCGCTGAGCTCTTTTCCACTTTCTGTTCCAGCGCGACGATTTTCAGAACATTTAACTTTTTACTGAAAGCTCGGAATTTGTTCTTGAGCTCAGTCCAGTTAGTGAGGCCTCTCTCTGCTCTCCTCCTCAGTGGGTTGTCTTTGATTTACTCATCACTTTAAACTGCTCTCTTATACTCGATGTGCAATAATCAGCTAGAACCTTAAACTGAACACAAAAAGACACACGCAGCCTCAGTGCTGGTCGTTTTACACATTATCCAGCCATCATGCAGGTAAGCTCCTCTATCTTTGGCAAATAAACCTGCTCAAACTCATGTGAGTGGCTTTTCTTTCACTGATTGGGAGCTTCCAGCTCCGTGGACTTGTTTAACTAGCATGGGTCAAGCACTGCCAAGATGGTGTCCGGCCTCAACCAGCCATGGTTCTGTCTACTGTTTTTGCAGTAAAAGGTCGTGGGGGGAAAATGAGACTTTATTGTGCAACAGTTACAGTACGAAGGTAAAAAGATAGAGCAAATATGACTAATCAGAGGTGCATAAGTAGTATAAAGTATAACATTATTGTTAAAAAAGACAAGAAAAAATCCAAAACTATGAGCAAGGTTAACAGAAAGGATCACAGGATGCTCACAGCTCAAGTTGCTTCTTGGTGACTTGCATATAGACGGTGTATGTATGAACATGTTCGCGTATGTAATTTGATTATGTTGCACTTATTGTTCCATTGTGAAAGAGAGAAACTTAATCAACAATGCGTTTATAACCTGATCGGGAACATGAAAACATTATTTTCATTTTAATGAAGCAAATAAATGAATATTGCAGTGGGTTCAATATAAGATACTCAAAGGTCTACAAGTGTTTGTTTCGCTCTGACCGGATCTGATGGGACGACTATCTGAGAATCGGAGGCTGCAGAAGGTGACGATCGAGACTAAACGGAGGAGAACCGACCACATCCTGACTCACAGATGACATCATGAGCACGCTGCCGGGAAGCCAGGATGATAAACTGGAGCTAAAGTTCTGGGAAATTGATGGGAGCAGCAATTTTCTCTCTCTCTCACTCACACACACACACACACACGCACACACACACACACACACACACACGCACGCACACACACACTCTGATGAGATGATCTGTACTTCATGGTCCCGGAAGGCCTCATTTGTCATCTAAATGAATGTAATCTCTCTGGGATGAAAGAAGCACCACCTATAGCTGGATGTCAACCAAGAGCCCACACACACACACACACACATATGCAAACACAGCATACATTTTAAAGCGTGTGGAGGCTGGAGAAGCTTTTAGCAACAACTGCTGCCTGCAGATAAAAAATCAAGAGGACTCAGTGGGTCCTTCAGGCTCAGTGGTTCTGTTTCCTGCTGCACCTTGTTGAGGGAAGTGGAGCCGTCGTTAATCACACTTCAGACTCCTCCATCAGTCCAGCAGCACTCAGAGGAAACAAAAGGAGGAGAAAAGAACATTTATATGCCTGATTGCACTTTTACACTCAGTCAAATCAAAACTCGAGTGTGAGAGTGCAGCGAATATTCCCAAAGTTTTGGCTTTTATTTATGAAAGGAGTCTCATTCCTGGTTTCCTTCGGACAAACACATCCAAATATTTTTTTCTTTTTCCGTGCTGGAACAAGTGTGGAAGTGGAGGAAACTGTCGGTCACAGTGCCCGGTGAAGGACGTGACATGGAGGGAGTGAGTCACCGCTCTGATCCAAATCTTTTCTTTCCAGTAAAACCACCAAAATGCAGGAAACGTCTGTTTGTTGATGTTTAAATGCCACCAAGCGACAGGTGAAGTGCTTCAGCCAGCAGATACTGTGTTTGAGATTAGTTTCAACTGCAGCATCTTGTCTTTCCGCGATCACCTGCGACTGTGAACAGCTTTCATACCAAAGATACAGTTCCTGGGAAAGTTCTTGTATTCAAAGGTTCGGTTTGTTTACACAGTTAAACCGTCTGGTTTGGACCAAACCAAACCTCGTAAACAAAAGTGACACGGGCTCAAAATGAAAAAGCTGTTCTGCAGTTTCAAATTGACCCACTCACACCCAGGAGATTCACAGGAAACGATGCGTGCACGTACTGGACGTGATGCTGCAGAAGATAAATTAAAGTAGCTGATTTCTGCTCCCACGGTGAACAAGACAAACCAAGACGAGGTGAGACGAGGGATGTTCAGTTGGTTATACAATCTGCAAGCTGACCACTAGATACCACTAATGTCAGCCATTTATTCCCCGTGTACGTTTGTACAAAGACTTTGTTTCTGTGCTGGTGAGCAGCAGCAGAAATAAGAGAGCAAAATACAACTTTATTAGCAGGTTTATAAACATTAACTGACAATATATAACTACACAGACAATATATTAAAGTTTACAGGGGAAATAAGAGTCTGTGTGATGGATTGTTTGTGCTTAGCGTGCAAAGAGTTGCAGATAAATCCAAATGCAATCAGCAGTTTAGACGAACACACCGTGGAAATATTCATTTACGTTCCATAAACAAAGACATTAAACATATATAATAACACATTTGCTGTATTCCTGCAAAACAAACACAATTGCCAAAATAAAGAAGCGCTTAACTGAATAACCAGTGTTTACAGTAATAAAAATAATGACCTGCGGGAACACAAACCCTTTGTGTTTACTGCTAACTGCTCCGAGCGTCAGCACGAAGCGCCTCTGCTCACAGGAGGGCACGGAGAGGGAGAGAAGGGCAATTTACTGCAATGCTGTGTTGAAACAGTGTCCTGGAGGTGGAGGTAGTTATGATGGATGACGTACCGCCCGGTTTTAATGAACATATAGCTTCCAGCTCTTCCACTTTGAGTTTCTGGGGGGGAGGAGGCTGTGCTCTAATTCTCTGCATCCTTTGGGGAGAAGAGAAAAAAGACGAGGGAAGGGAATAAAAGAGGGAGGAGATACAGAGGAAAGAGAAACAGCAGTGATGGAGCCTGGGAGATGTGGAGCGATGAAGATGAGAAATGAAAAAGGAGAACGTAATCGTTCGAGGAGGGAAAGTAAGAGATGGTGAGAGGAAGGATGAGGATACAAGCAGAGCCTCCTGGGAGAGCTGCAGCTGAAGGTCTCATCACCCTGAATCGTTGAAGAGGAGAATATTAAAATGCAAAGTTTGCAATCCAGAGCTCAGCTAACAATGTGCTCCTGACAAGCCTCCACCCTGCTGCTGCACACAGGAGAGGACAATCCTCACCTACATGTAAAGACTGCAGGAGATCAGACCTATTTTCTGTCTTTATACTGAAGTTCACAGCACAACAGGGAACGAGACTCGTGAACGAGACTTCTGCTCAACACAAACCACAAATTCTGCTTTGTTATTTTTATTTCCTGGCGAGGATGAGCGGAAATTCGCCGAAACAACCGTGTGAAACAAACAAAGCCCAATTATCCGGCGCTCAGCGAAATCAGTGCTTTTGCAGAAAATAGACACAAATCTAAACAAGAATCAGATTTGAGAGATAAATAAAGATCCAGCTGCTTTGGTCCAGTGCTCAGGCTCATTTTCAGTCTCGTGGGATGTTTTTCTAATCTTGAAATCTTGCAGGATGAAAGAAATCTAGCCTGGATGTAAAATGTTAGCTCGTCAGCTGATGTTTGCTCGTTAGCCGCAGTAACCAGCGTTTGCAGCTGTTGAGTCAGTGAGAGAAGCTGGCACTGTGTGAGCGTTAGCAGAGTGACAGCACTGCTTTTATTGTCCTGCTGAGGAATTTCTCTTAAACATCACACGACTGTTCCCTCCAAAGTTGGTAACAGACTTGCGTCCCTGTTGTTTTTTTCTATGAGGGAATATTGTGCTGCAAGAGTGGACGATGCATCCAACGTAAACAGTTTTTCCTCATTAATTTATCATACAACACCATCGTAGCGACGTTACTTCTCCTCCAAGATGCAAATTAGTCGAATGTAAACATGATTTCCAGGAGAAAGACTCACCGCGCCGTCTTTTATCAGCGAGCAGCTGAAAATGCCGGACTGTGAGGGGAGGTTTTGTTCCAGAGCGGTAAATATGAAGAGCTGACGTCTCTGCATCGGGATGATCAATGATTGATCAGCAGTTATTATCAGTTCCTTATGTGGATCATGCAGGAATTCTTTTGTGAAACAATCACGTGTTTCCTTTTGGATTTTGGGGTTAAGTTTAACTTTGAACTCATAGTATTTCCTTATCGCAACATCTTTAATTTCCTCTTTACACCCTCGTATTTATTGATGTCTTGGGAAATATGCCCTGGATCTTTTCTTCATCTTTACAGCTCCTCCATCTGTCTTGTCCTCTGCCAACATGAACCCTCTCCTCCTCTTTCTCCTCCTCTCCTCTTACCTCTTATCTCACCCTCTCCTCCTCTTTTTAAATCAAGTGAAATTCTTTAAGCCACTTTACCCACGCTGTGTTTATTTTCTCCCCTCTCCTCTTCCCTCTCCTGGCCTCAGATGATCTGACCTGCAGGGTGTGAGGACTGTTTGTCATACCATCGCTCTCTCATCGGGCCTCTCCACCTGCGTTAGACGGGCCTCCCTCTGTATCAAACCAAACAAACACGGTAAAGCGAGCTGTCTCCTAATCTCCCTCAGCAAAACCAGATGTGGTGTCTACGCTGTCGTGAAGGAAAGTGGTGGCACAGAATCCCAAATGGAAAAACTGACTTCAGCCTTCAGTGCTTCGTCTCTCCTCTCTCCCTGCTCATCCTTATTCCTGGATCTCGCAGGATCACGTTCAGCCTACCTGCGGTGTTTCATTTCAGCGTTACATGCTCCAAACTGCTCCTCTAAATCCTCCTCTTGACAGGAGAAATGTTTGATGAATCTCACAGAGAGGAGAGTTTGGCCTGCATCAGATCTGTATCAGGTATCAGTCAGGCTGCTGCAGCTGCTCTGATTCAAACGAGTCGGTCCAGCTCTGAGTCTCTCTGTAAAACTGGTCTCCAGACTGGATGAATGTGAAAATAGCGTCATGTGTTACGACACCAAACTGTCACCTCAGCCTCTCTGTGATCACACGTGCACCACGGCTGTCATTAGGTTAGCAGCTACGGTGAATGTTTCGGCTTTTAAAAAGGTGTAATCAGCGTCTTGATTTGGGATCTCAGGGCTTCCAGAGACTTGGATTACACCAGCCGAGCTGTATGGATCCGTTTTGTGCTTTTTAACAGTTGTTTTTTTTACGTTTTGAAACAAGTCGGCCATCTACTTCAGTTGTTGAGGAGAATGCTTCAACCCTGTTTTGCTGTGAAGCTCCAGGAATGTTTTGTGGACTACGAAACGCCACCTGACTTTCTATCAGCATGACGATAAGTAGATAATGACTGAATTTTTCATTTTGGGGGGTTAATGAGATGTTCTGACAAGGAACTAAACAACTGTACTTTATCAATTATCAACACTGTGTTTATGCTCTGGACAAAAAACACTTTGTTGGTGTTACAAAAAGGCTCGACACGTCAACTTTTGGTCGCCAAAAACAAAGCTAGAATTTCTGCCGAGGTATCCAGCGGTGTCACGCTTACAAATGTTGTACAAGTGTAACATTAGCTGAGTGACACCGATGCATATTTGTCAACTTGTGTGTCAGCTGTCAGTCACTTACGTTGCGTAAACTGTTGTAAATTCACTTACAGCAGCGGGGCCGTCTGTTTGAAGAGGTAATGAATTGAATTATTCTGATTGAGTTACCCAGGACGCCTCTGTGCGCTCAGCATAATTGTGTTGATTTGTTGTTTTTGCAGAACTTCAGCAGCTCGAGTCTCGAAGGACCACGAGGTGAGCCGGTGGAGTCAACAACTCACTGAGTGCTGATTTAATGTGTTTTTGTCAGAATGATACTGACAGAGTGACACATTCAAACACACGTGGTGATGCAGAAAAAGCAACAAAGAGAAGCGCTGTGTGACAGCTGAAGCCTGCAGCGATCCGGCCACCCTGAACTAATGATCCCAGTCCAGAGCAGAGTGATCGCTCTGTGGTATTTTTGGCTCTAAATCTGTGGGAAGTCTCCTAAACTCAGGGGAACTTGTTTCCAGCCTCCATCATGTGTAATAATCTTGTAGCAGTGATATCAGAGCGCACACACTCGCTGCAGTCCTGCCGCGCTGCGCAGTGTGCCGCGTGACCCCGCGTGCGCAGCGATGCCACATAAATCAGCAAACAAATGTCAAGTAAATATGTTTACCAGATAACAGAAACTAATTGCATCATCTCAAAGTACAAGCTGTCAGACATCAGCTGAACTCGGGGAGACACTTTCCAGGCTTCGAGCAGCAGCGTGCACTGGTGGTGGAACGACAGTGGTGACCAGAGAAAAAGCAACAACAATGGCGGCTCCTGAAGAGTTTAGCTCAGACGCTGCTAAAGCATCAGTTATATCAGAATTAGAAGACTGGAACTGAAGGCTTTTCTCAATGGGAGAAGACGTTTTCACTCTTCTCTCCACTGCTCACGGTATAGGTTGGATTTACCAACCGGCTCTGATGGAAGCGCTCTCCTCCTGTGGATCTGATCGGTTGGAGTTAGATGATGATGATGATGATGATGACGATGATGATGATGATGATGCTGGATGGTAACATGGCAGAGTCACACAAACGTGAAATCAACAGTGGCAAATATTCATCACGGTTGACTTCCCAGATGGTTTTGTGTGACAAACCATCTGGCGCATCAGGTTACAGATGTGAAGTGCGTTAACCTCTGGGTCAACCAACATCTGGTTTAAATTTCCCTCAGTTCAGTTTGAACTAGTTATCTGCTTATCTGGCTCTGAGTCTCTTCTTATTGCAAGCTGGTAAATTAAACCTGAGATTTGCAGAAACGATGCCGCATGTTCTTCCTCTGTGTGAACTGTAGACTTTGACACATTGTCGTTCACATGTCACTGTCGCTAATAATTGACAGGAGACGATACGCAGAGTACCGACCCTGAACACGCAGTGGAGAATGACGCGACCACAAACCGAGATCCAAATCTGAAAGCATCCGTGCAGCTGGATCGCTTCATAACAAGAACCAGAACCCCTCGATCTGACCTTTGACCTCTGAGCTGCAGCGGGGGAGGAATTCCCCTCCAGAGGTCGATAAGATGTCAACATATTATTAATAATTTCCTCATATCTGCAGCTGGAACCGCAATAAACTGAGGATTTAAAACCTCTTCTCTAATATTAGATCCTAAAATGTTTCTTTAAACACGGCCCATCAAAGCGCCACTGAAGATCTTACACTTGCAGTTTTGTGGCTTCGAGTCCACTGAACATGATTTAATATCGGAGATAAGCCATAAAAGTGGTCATAAAACAGGACTGGAGCTGGGTCCGTATCTGGGCTCATCTCCTAATGGCTGATGTCTTTGTCTTCATAGCGGCAGAGAGAAGCGGAGATATGAGGCGTTTTACTGGCTGAGCTGCCTGGAATGACTTACAGATACTGCAGACCACAGCTGAGCTGCTGTTTTCCAGAGGAGAGGGAGGAGAGGGGAGTAGAAATATCTTCTCTGTGAGCCGCTGAACCCCCAACCCCGGCACTGGATCAGTACATGTTATTACACCTGCAAGCAATGAGTGGGCCAGCAAGATCCGCTGCACACTGGAGATCAACCGAGGAGCGTATTATGCTTCCCACTGCCGCTCCCTCTCTCTTCATCCTCCTCTTTTTTCTTTCTCATGCAGCTACTTTTTTTTCTCCTGCTTCTGCTTTTTATATAAAATCTCATCAAAGGAGGTTTGATGAGCACGGACGCTCTGTTTCTCACTCCGGGGCAGTCTGACAGTAACGAGGACTCTGTGCTCCCTGTTGCTTCTTTTCGGCTTTTATTTTTGCTCTTCAGCTTTTTCGAGGACACATAAACTCACACTTGATATTTGTTGCATCCTCCTTCTTCTCCTTTTCTTCTCAATCTCCCCCTTTTTTTGCCTCAATTATTTGCATTTATTCCCTGTGGAAACGCTGCCAAGACTATTAAATCTTCCACCCGTCAGTCCTGCCTTGAATATGTTTGGACAGCCAGAGAGAAAAACTCCTGATAATAAACTCCAGAACAAATCAATTATCCCCGTGCCAATCTCACTGTGTGAGAGAACAGAGCGAGCTCTTTGCAGAAGATCAGCAACTTTTCAGTTTTTGCAGACTGTGCACAACAGAAGCAGGCTTTCATGAAGAGCGGCGTTACGAAATATCTTATTAGCGATCATCAGCATGACTGCTGAATCATCATATATTCAAACTCAGGATTCAACTTTTGTTTCACAGGTTGAAATCTGCACCAGTGAAACATGTTCCCCTGACGGAAAATCAGCAGCTGTTTTGTTAATAGATCAAGCTTTTCAAATGTCTTTTGTGGCTCTTACCTGCTTGTTATCGTTAGTGTCTGGACTTTAAACAATTGATCGTGAGCTTTTTCTGTATTTTCTGGCATTTTATCGATCAAAAGATTAATTGGTTGTTCAATAATAATAGTAGAGGATGGCGGTGTGCTCGGCCAAGCAGGTGACCACAGATCGAGATCTCGCTTCCAGCTTTAATGAACGAAACCAGATATTCTTAGTGAGACTTCAGGACATTTTCCAGACACCTTTGTAGACATTGTTTTATCTTTTTCCAAACCAAGTGTTTTTTTTGTGCCCTAACCGAACCAGATCAGAAGCACAAAGTTTCAACAAATCCGTGGTTTGCAGAAACGCCAAGACTCCATTAATGCCAACATTGATTCTGGCGATTGGGTTTAAATGAAAACTAAAGTTAAGACGTCTGGCGCTTAAAAAGCTTCTGCACTGCGACCAATTCTCACACAAGTCACATTTGGGAAGTGATTGTTTTCTTCTCTTGTTTTGAAACAGAAACATAGATAATTGCTGTTGCAAACTACCAACACTGCAGCTGGCTGAAGAATCTGCAAAGTTCCTCTTTAACTAAACAAATTAAATGAAACTGTCGACGCATTTTTCTTTGTGAACTTGTGAACTCGTGACCCTTCGAAAGATGCTGCAGCAACACAAACTGACATGTTTCACAACCGCTGTGAAATGAGGAAACGGAGGATTTGCTCCGATCTGTTGCTTCAAATCTTTTTTTGCTTTGCTCTGATTTTGTATTTGCTGCTCCAACACAATTTGTTTGCCACTCCCTCCGCTACACATCATAAATCACCGTCTGCTCTCTGCATGCCTGAATAATGCTTTACAGATAATACTACACAGACAGGAAGTGCTCTTCATCTCCTTGTTGACAACGAGGAGACGGTTTAACTTCTCTCCCTCTGTGCAGCTTTCTGACAAAACCAGCCGGGTGGAGAACAAACACGAGACAGGAGTCTAATATTCAGCTCGATTCAACAAGAGAAAAGGGAATTCACAGCCAGCCGCGCCGAGCCTGACATCCAAGCAACACATAAACTCGACTGACATCTGATTCTTGTGTTTCTCACCCACTCTGTGCCTCTGTTTCTGAAGTGCAGACACTCTCACGGGTTCTGAGACAAAAACTGTTTCTGTTTCACCTCCAGCTGAAGTTGACTTCTGTGTTGGCAAACTCTCTGCAGTGTTGGAGATAATTACACGAGTACAGCTGACTCCGAGTGTTGAGAATTGAATGGTTTCTGCACTTTGGTGTGAACAATGAGAGGAAAGAGGAGCAGCTTCGTAACTGACCCCCTCAAATGTGTAGAAACCAGTAAAAATGAGACAGGTGACTCTTCCTCTTCGCTCGGAAACCAATATATATATGACACTCTCCCGTCCCAAAACAATTACTTGCATTGGCCCCCGGGCGCTGGTACATGAATGCACATCCTCCTCCAGCAGACGAATGTGTTCTCAGTCAGACGTTTAAGACAAAAACCCATTAATAAGCACTGAAAGCCCAGAAGTGTCAACCAACGTCTTCACATCTGGATGCATTTTTCAGATCAGCCCCCTAATAGCTGGTGTTAATGCAAGATATTCATCAAGCTGTCAAGTTTTCCCGCCTTCAAATTGAGTTTTATTTTCTGTCGTGGAAGTGGAAGTAAACAAACTGTCCTCTTTAAATGTCTTTGGTCTAAATTATAGTAAGAACTTTGTGCTTTTTCTCATCACTTTGATGACATTAAGCGCTCAGAACTCTTATCAGATTTCTTGTCAGTCATTGCTGTGCTGCCTCTCTTCTATGATTTATGTGTTGGTGCTCTTTCATCGAGTCACACCAACAATCCAGCTTCCTCTCTTCCTAACAAACTGGTGCTGCTGGAAATACGACTCAGATATCTGTGTGAGGGGTTTTTCCCATATTGGCAGCAAAAATCCATGTTGACTTATACACTGAAGCTTTTTGTCTGCAGAATCCTGCGATATAGACACTTATGTATACTGTAACAAGATGACAGTCTGCTGCCACTCCTGCAGTTTTGTGCCACTATATAGAACTTTACAGTAGCATGAGCTAAATGCTAACATCAGCATGCTAACATGCTCACAATCATAACGTTCACTTGTCATGATTAAAGATGCATGCTGTAGTTTTGTGGAAGAGAAAGATCGTCATTGACTGAGTTTATATTCGATTCATGCTGAAACAAATTGAATAAACAAACTCTCTTTGTTTTCGTGGCTGAATAAGCTGAAAAAACAAACTTTATATTTGGTGGACCCTGCCACCTTTCTTGATTCAAACAGTGTTCTGTGGACCAGATAAGTCACAGCTGAGGCTGATGGGAACGTTGTTAGTTTTGTGTTAATGTGTGCGCAAATTCAATAGTTGTTGAGACTTTTACCCTGAAAACCACAAACTGTACCTTCATGCTTTGATGCTTCTGGTGACCAGGACTGTCTGTACAAAATGTTCTCCAACCCAATCCAGAAGATCTTGAGATATTTCACTGGATAACTTTAAATGTTGTCCTCCTGGAGGCATTAGAAGTCAATCAGGGGATCACCAACGTCAGTCGGCTTCGTCCTCTGGGGACCATGATTGTCTGTACAAGATTTCAAAGCACTTGTTGAGATTCCTCAGTCTGGACGATAACTGACTCACAGTGCCGTCCCTAGAGCCACACGGCAAGCCTGAAAATTATCAAATTCATACACAGTGAAAATCCTGAAAGTCGGCCTCAAACACTGCAGCAGATCAGCTCCAGTTAACATAGAAGCAAAACTAATAAAGAACACCAGTGAGAAGCAAAAGCTTTATTGATTTCAGCGCACTGAAACGAGCCCTGTGGTGTTGATAAATGACTTCCCGCTGCGAACGTCTTAATGACTTCATCCAGTCGCCCTGCTGCTAATTAACAAGCTATTTATTAAGGCAGACGGAAGAGTCTAATCCAGGCTGGTGGTGGTCGAGCTCACAGGGAAGTCATTCTGCACTCAACCCCGCCTGACCGGGTTCCCGAAAAAGCCCCAAGACAGCCATTCAGAGACTAATTTAGCCTTTGTTCAGGTTGTGTGAATGGAAGTGGAGGGCTCTCTCTTGGGGAGAGTAACTGGAGAGCGACTTGTCTGCTGGACTGTCACTGTTCATTCAGAGAGCTGATAGTGGCTGACGCTTGTTCGCTAATGATCTCGCAGCAGCGTGCTGATCCACTGACATCTCTCCGGGTTGTTCCCTCTCAGTCTCTTTCATCCCGCCGAGCCAGGGGAGGTTAACGGTGCAGGCGTGTTCTTGTTCCACCGTCACACTGCTGTGATTTAACACGTTAGCGTGTCTCTGACCCTTCTCCTTCCCTTACATGACTCCCACAGGAAAGTGTGGATGGCTAACGATGTGTTTAATGCCAGAAACACTTCAACCCCAAATGTTTGATATTTTTTACAGGAGTCAGGATGATTTCTAGCCGTGTGTCTGGTAAGAAAAAATGCTTTTTTTCGGACATCTCCAGCCATGTTTTTACTCTCTGAGCTGAAACGTGATCTTTTTCTAACCCTAACAAATTGTTTTTTGTGCCTAAACCTAACTGAGCCATAAGTGCAGTGTTGTCACAAGATAAAAATTGGAAATTTAACCTAAATAAATGCAACGTTTCAACGTAAAGAAATATAAAGTTTCAGCCTATCAGTGGTTTGCTTGGTTGACTTGGTTGCTTCCTTTGTGCTTACACATGAAATATCGTGACCACTTCAAATGAAAACAAATGACTGACATATGCTTTAAAACTATTTTGAAGACTCACTAATCTGACTGTGTTGACCTTTTAATGGATTTTTGTCATTTCTAGTTTTTGGAGGGAAGAATAAGCACCTTGAACTCCTCACTGCGGGTCACTCACACATTTCAGATCCGCTGCACTCAGCAGATGATGGGATTTCAAACCATGTAAGCTTGAGTAAACATTTATTTTGTAATCATTTGTGAAGCAATACCGGCCGCTGCATATCGCTGCCGCTCTCACAGTCAGCATAAAAATGAGAATGTGATGTATTGCCTTTCACTATCAGCAGCTAGCAGACCGTATGTAATCAGCACCATGTTTCTCCTGAGGAAAAGTGATTCTTCAAACCAGGGATCATTGCGCAGTTTGTGCACAGTCCAGGCTCTTTCTGGTTGGATGCAGGTTTAATTTCACACAGACAAGGATCTGATTACCGCCCAGATGAGTGTAAATGGGTAATTTGCTCTCCCTGAAAAGCCGCTCCTCTGCAGAGGCAAAACAGATTAATTCAGTTCTCATTTCGGAGTGACATAGCAGATCGAGGCGCTTTGACCGGAGCGGTGTGACACCGCCGCGAAGACTTCTGTGACCCAGTGTCCATAAATTGTAGCAGAGGCACTGTCTAAACATCTTAGTGGATATAGACATGAAATTGGGTCTTTAATGAAAAACTCTGGAGACGTTTTTAACCCACTTTTAAACTGTTAATCCATTTGAGATGCTCTTGTTATTACAAGAGTTAGTGATGAAGTGAAGTTCATCATGGAAACATCCTGTTTTCCTGTTCATGGATAACAGACGTTTACATTTCCAGAGCATGTGTTAAAAAGATCCAGAGGTACATATAGACAAGAAAAATATAACTTAAAATACAATAAAACTGTAAACTTTCAGTTAAAAAAACAGTCTGTTCCCGTCCACCTGACTTGTTCCTTCAGATGAGAAATTACCTTTCTTCCAGAACGAAGTTTGGCAGCGGCAGCCGAGCAGGTGTGAGCTTGTTGCTGTCAGTAAACGGTGGGCGTACTGGAATATTTTTATGATTGCACCTGTGTCCCTTAGTCAAATGTAGCGTGTCTTGTGGCTGCATTGCAATCTGGTGTGTTGTCGACGGGGAAACTGATCTCTCTGTCTCGTCTTTGATGGATCTCGGCATTTATGAGCGTTGTCACACAGATTGAGTTTAACTGGCTCCTCTAGAAAGAACTCTTTACTCTTTGATTCTGAGTAAATGTTCTGGAAATCACTGATACGTTCACATTTTGTACGTGTCAGGCTCCATACCATATTGACATTTGTACAAAATGTGCCATTTCACGTTCAGATTACATGTTTATGACCTGACCTTCATATCTGGAAGTGAAGGAACTAATGATGGAGTAAACGAGAAGGCTGCCGAGCTGCTGACCGCTGCTCAAAATGGCGTTTCTAACATTTCAAAGTGTGGAACCACTGGATGTTTTTAAAGAAACCTTTGGACAATTTCCTACTGATTTTGTGGTGGCAAAAACAGAGGTTGGGACATCTTCAGTCATGTTTGTCGTGACCAAAGCTGGGATTTTAAGTAAAAACATAATTCTTCTCTAACACTAACACAGTCTTTTTTGTGCCTAAACCTTACCGGACCATGTTGGCAGCGCTGTCGCAACATGACATCGAAAACTGAATCTCAAGAAATGTAAAGTCTCCACATATCTGTAGTTTGCAGAAGCATACTTTGCCAAAATGCATCCTTAATTTCTTCATTAATGTTAGAACAATTTTCTCAGCCCAACATGACATCTTCAGATGTCTTGTTTTGTCCAACAAATGGTTCATAAACCCAGAAACATTAGATGTGCTAAAAGTTCAGACCGAGAAAAAGCTGTGACAGTCATGAAATATTAAATGATTAACCCATTAGTAAAGTAGAATCGATTGCTTGACTCATCATTGCAGCTCTAACTGGTCTAATCAGTTCTGTTGATGTCATTATCGCTGAACTACAGAAGAAAAAGCTTCACTTACTATGAAACGGAAGAAGAATATCGTAGATCATAAAAAGCCAACAAAGCAAACAGGTGATGGAAGAGGGAGGAAATAACTGCTGTGACTAAATTTGCATAGCAGCATAGTTGTGGTTTTAATGCTGGTGATCTAAGAGAAAGCGACCGCGCCCTTTATCCATCTGTAAATCCAGTCATCCAAAACGGAAACACAGAGGCTTCCTGTAACTGGGAGCGAGCAGCAGATACCAGCAGACTCTCTGCGCCGTGAGTCAGGACGGTGCACTTCAGAGCAGGAGATGCTAATCTGGCACTGCGAGCGCGGCACTCACATTTCCACAGGGAGACGAGCACAAAGAGGAATCCGTGGAAGGAGGAAAAAAATGAGATGATAAGTCGAGCTGCCGGGCGAAGATACAGATCAGTTACCTTCTTTTTGGTGTTTTAGGTTTTGCCCTGTTGATCGATGGGGGATGCAGCTTTCTGGAGGGTTCCCGACACATCGGAATTCAAAATACCACAACATTTTCTCTTGTGACATACAGTACATAATGTACAGTAGAGGAAGAAGGTCCAGCTATCAGGGACTGGAAATCCCTGAGACTGTGTGTGCTCAAGGATAAGGCTTGAGTTATTATATATTTATGTTATTGCCAACAAATCCCATAAATCTGGTACAGATAGTCCCACGTCTCAATACTTTATTATCTCCCTACAATATCTGCATTTAACGAAAAGGCAAAAGAATTTCAGAGAGCAGCTCTGTAGTGTTGTTTTTGTCCAACAAGGGGAAAAAGTTAATTTGCTGTGCACTACTTTCAGCTGTGGAAGAATACAGTCCTCCAGATTATAATAACCATGCAGTTCTTTTTCACTGTATCCTCCAACTTCTTCTGAGTTTAAGAGTGATAATTGTCTCAAATGTTGAATTAGCGATTCATTGATGCATTTTGGGAATGTAGCAAAGTCTGGAAGATTTGGTTTGATACAGAAAAGTGTCTATCAGGAGGATTGGAGGTACAATATCTCAGTTTGTATATTCCATTACCAGTTTGCAAGTTATCCTATCCAAGATCCAAGATCCCGCCTCGGAGTGGGCTGCAGCGATGCCTCTTCTGGAAACATTTCCGTCATTCCATCTGTGTTTTTCAGGCAGACAAAATCGTAACAACAGCCTGAATATCATAGTCCTGATAAGTTGCTGGCCACCAACAACCGCTGCACATGGTAAACATCTCTAAAGAGGTCGCTGCTTTAAATGTCATCGACTCAAAGTACGTACATCAAGGCACCTTGAAGCAGCTACTTCTGTTGTAATGGAGATGCAAACCCCTGCAGCACTCGACTGACCTGCAGAATCAAAGTGAGTCAAACCAAACCAGCATGTGTGCATGAAAAAAGGGTGATAAGATCATTTACTCATCAGTTTTGGTATTTTCACGGGATTTGTTGACAGTAAAAAAAGGGAAGTCATGTCGCTTTTTCACTTCCTTGGAAGACTAAACTCTTTTAACAGCCATCATAACCAGCTTTTAATGACCTGCCAAACAGGATATAGACCAACTGTCTGTGTCCTCTGCAAATATAATAAACCTTATGATGTATTTCTTGAGAACAGTTCACATTCTGCATAGAAGTCAGCGACACACTGGGACTAAAGATTAGCCTGTTGATTGAACTGATTCCAAGAGAACTGACAGTAGTAAAGTAGAAAGGCTCTTGTTTTTCTGTTCTGTCAGCAGTGACACTTTTGGCTATCTGTGCTCCACTGAAGTGGTTCAGACTCACTTGGCGTGTATCTAAAGGACCCCGCTTTGTTAACAGGTCTTTTCAAGTGGTCTGACACCAAACGCCAGAATCTCTGCGCTTGAAGAGCTGGCTCAGATCCTGCAGGACGTGTTTTTGTTGGCTCACCACGGAGGGAAACAGAGAGAAGTTAGGTGTGAAACTTGCACTCTCGCTGCGCAGTGAGTTGGAGACGATATTCCGATCGATAAAAAAGCCCACGATAAGAAGAACTGTGTGACTACTGATATATTCCATCTGTGCAATACGCCTACGGAGCCAAAGCTGCAATGTGCTTCGTAGTATTGTAGAAGGCATTTTGTATTGAGCAGGAGCAGTGACTCTCATATGGATTGGGACCTCTGGGGAGCAATGAAATCCTCTGTGAAAACCAGACAAAACAAATCCAAAACAAGCACACAAATCAAGAGTCACGATAAGCAGAGATGACCTGCTCTCAAATCTAATAATTCAGGTAACCATCGATCATGGGAGGGAGACTGGATGTCCCGCTTTAGCTCAGATTCATCATTTCCTCTGACTGGAGAAGTGACAGTTTCCAGAAACTGAATATATTTTGGTCAAATTAGGGCAAATCTCAGTTGGGGGCACGGCGCTCCTCTATATTTCAGCCCCGCTTTGTGTTTTTTAGGCTGAGGAGAACATGAAACGATTCCATGGTGAAGCATTAACATTGTTTAAGTGATTATGGAATGAAATGGCTTTTTTTTTCTGTGAGATTACAAGTATCTGCCTCCTCTGTTGTTCTCCAATTATTAAGCCATTAAAGCTGCGTAAAAATAGAAAATAAGAATTTGGCAACCGAGGGGATGCGAATGATCATTCCTTTGTGTTCACGAATCGGACGAGAAAAAAAGAAGGGAGGAGGATTTACATACAGGAGTCCACTTGACCTCTGCCACTCTCCCTCACTGTCCCTCCATAATAGACTCTTTCTTTCACACACCGGCGGGCCCGTC
>CAEMYA010002116.1:10233890-10245963 GCA_903131615.1 Diplodus sargus | reverse complement strand
CACGACCCCGAGGGGATGAGCTTTGATACTGGTGTCGTGGCTGAACTAAAAATGTTTGGTTTTCATCCCAAATACTGTTTGAAATGATTTTGCTAGTTAGGCTGATGTCTTCCTTTACCTAAAAACCTCTACAGACAGGCTATATAAGAATATTTAACGGGGTACTGAATAGAATAGAATAGATTTTTATTGTCATTGTTTCAGAAAAAACAACGAAACACAGATAGCACCTCTTTGTTTGACAAATGAATACAAGTATGGACAAGTATGGAAAATAGATAAATAGTAAGAATATTTACAACAATAGTAAAATATACACAACAAGGTAAATAGACAAAAAACTGTGTCATTTTTGAAGGAATTCTAACTCAGTATTTTTATATTTACAATATTACTGAGGTAATAATACAACCGTTAATGAATAAACAAGGTTTATGAAGGTCTGGCATGATCAAGCAAATATAAACAAAGTAAAACAGTATGAAACTGTGTTGTTTACTCGAGTCAGTTCGTTCATTCGGTCATCAAAATTAAGACAATTTGTTTATTTAGTTTGCTCGGGCATTAAAAAAAATCAGTCAGTGAAGAGCTTTCTCTTCTTCTGATTACATTTTCTTCCCTAAAACTACATAGTGCACCTTTACTGATAACAGCCATAGCTTCAAACGGTGCTTAGGGGACTAAATACACAACAAATTGATTTATTGATCTTGTACAGTTGGCTGGTGACTCAGGAGTCAACAAAAATCAAGGCAAAACCCAGAGCCAGAAAGCATTTATCAGGAGACACAGTCAAGGATTAAATGTCTTTGATGGATGTTGGAGTGTGATAACAACAACCCAGAAATGCCTCATGAATCTGTAAACAACCTGTAAATGGCACAAGAATCCCACCAATGGCTGCTGCCCGGGGGCGTTTCTTCAGCCATCCAGGCGGCAGGCGAAATGATGGAGAGCCTGCATCAAGCTAGCTATATATACCTAGACACAAGACCGGATGTATCAGGATCAGCCTTCAAAATAAAAACAATTTGTCACAGGTTGAACGAAAATCCCAGATAGACATTTATCAAATCTGTCTTTTTATAGAAGACATACATATTTAAACAAATTCATGATAAAAAACAAGCAGATAAATGTCTATTTTTATAGATACGTCGGTCCTGTCGTCAGTAATGATTTTATTTTTATCACCCCGAACAGGAAGTTGTTTGAATTCCGGTTAGCTGTACGCACTCCTGAGGAACAGAGCGTCAAACTATCAGTAACAATTGGACTACTTTGCTGTGGGAATTCCTGCCTCTGGTTGCAGGACTTTTCTTTAACTTACTTTTTGGGACACACTCGATTAAATGCCGCGTCTGGCTCAGGCCTGAGACTTAAAGCTCTGGCTTACCTGTGGAGCAAATGTGTCAAGTGGCAAGCAACGGTTTCCGCTCGTGCCGTGTTGTGATGGCTAGCCGCCGCTGCTAGCAGCCTAGCTAGCTGTATGGCTGGTGTCGGTACTGCTGCAAAGAAGGCGATAATTAGCTTGCAAGCGGGCTACGCTCGCTCGGCTGCTACTTTGTTGTAGACAGCTCGCCGTCTCTTCACCCTGCCGACAAGGCCGGCTAACGGATAATGCTTTTTATACCACAGTGAGGTGAGTGTCATTCAGACTCAGTTAACCTACTTTCACACGTTAAGTCGTTAGCCTAGCAGCTGAATCATCCCGGTTAGCGGAGCGCAACGGCTCTGGCTATTCCCCGGATTCAGAGACATTCCACCAAATATTCATGTTTACAAAATGTTTATTTGCGTCTCAGTTTTTTTGGGTGGTGTCTCCCGGTGCGGGTTTTTTTTTTCTTCTAAAGTGGGTGCTTAACACTGCTTGTTTTATTGTACTGTCACTGCTCCTCTGCCACTGTGTCACATTACATAAATTCATATTTTATTATCAAACATCCCAAGTTAGCTTGCCACGCCAGTGAATAGCCCCCCGGCACGCCGTGCTGGCAGCAGAAGTGCTGGTGCTTCCACACATTCGTACACATCAACAAAGTGTTGTAGAGAAGTGGGGTCCTTTTAACATCTAACACAGCTACTGGCGACATTAAGGGGAAAGCTGTTAGACGGACAAAGCATCTCTGTGTCGAGGACGTTTAATGTTGGTGGAGTTACTTGGCGTTAAGCGTTAGAAATCAGCGAGGATACTCCGGAATGCCGGAGCTGTACAGTCTGTCTCTTGCTCTACTGACTGGGTCTGTTTTCTGACATTTACAGGAGGATCACCAGATGGAAATAATGATGTTTGCACCGAGTGGATTACTCCTCATGCCTTTCGAAATTATGGAATAATTTTCATCATGCGCGCCGTCAAATCAGAGCTCGACCACTGCTGCAGAGATTCCGTGTCCTTACATTTTTTGCGCCTACCAGGGAGCTTTTAAAGACCAGCAGCCACGACATTAACTATGTATCTCCGCGGGTTGGATATGCCCAGAAACCTGTAAACATTAGCGTGAATTCGTGCAAAGGAAGCCCAAAGAAGGAAGTCCAGGGCGGGATAGGTACAGAGAAACTACCCATTCCCAAAGAAACATGGCCTCGGTTTGGAAGAGACTGCAACGTGTGGGGAAGCATGCCTCCAAATTCCAGTTCGTGGCTTCCTATCAGGAACTGATGGTGGAATGCACTAAGAAATGGTGAGTTTTTTTGGGGGGGAGTCACAGTTGACCACAGTGCTGTCATTTACGCCTCATGAAAACTGTGTGTCTCTGTCTGTGCTGGAATGCAGAGCTGGTTCCTGGTGGCCATAATTTACACACAGACACTTACACACTCAGTCTCCTTGGTGTGCAGGCATGTCTGTGTGCTGGGAGGGGCTGACTGCCTTGTAAAATTGCTATGTTTCTTTTTTTCCCCTCTGCGCTGATGTTGAATTTGTTTGGATTGAGTCTTGAGTAGGCAGGCTGAGAGATTTCCCTTCAACCTGAGGGGCTGGGTTCAAGCCGCCCTCGCGGTTCCGAAATGTCCTTGAGCAAACCACTAAAACCGTACCAGCTCCGGGGATGCTGTTGGCAAACTGATCTGACCTCTGACCTCATCGGAAGTAGGGAAACTGTGGGAGAAGTTTTGAACTTTTGTTGTAAATTGCAGGAACTTAACTGCATCGTCATTCATGGTATATTCACGGAAAATGTGAGCTGCTGACTGGGAAGTCATTCTTGACAGCTTACTTGTAGCACAACTTTCCTTGTTTCTTGTTTCTTTCTTCCACTTGTCACTATTTTTAGTCAGTGCTTTTTGCAAAGATTCCCAGTTTATGATCCTCCAAAATAATACCAATTAAAGGGATTTAATGTTTTGACACTAATACCCCTTTGACACCAAAACCTCCTTGTGTGTCATATTCCTCATGAATGTGATAGAAAAACGGGACAGTTGAAAGCAGCAGATTGGACTACATCCATATATTTTACAGAAGTCTTAATCAATACATGTTTGTTTTTTTCTGGAGCAGATGATGGAAGTAGCTAATGAGTGACACACCCTGCTTCCTGCTCATCTTTAGGGAGAGTTGGATATCTGCAGTAGCAATCAGGCAGCTGGTAAAGCTCAGATACTGTATGCCATATTTCTGTAGCAAAGAATGAATGAATGATGTATACTGCGAGGAGGAAGGGGCAGCTGTTGGGTGTGTCTTCAGAGGTGAAGATAAGTTAGAGAGATAGCTGAATATATGCTACACTTTAGCCTGCAGGTATGTGTCCAGTAATGAGTGAAAAGCTGGGTCCTGTGAAGAAAAGATGTAGCCCGCAGACACGGATTCTCAAGCAGCTTGCCGTAGGCGTGACTAACCCAGCCCCATGCAGCTTAGACCTGGGACAGATGTTAACGTGTTCGAGAATGGAATGAGAAAAATGTACATCTCTTCCCAGAGTAAAGGGTGGGTGGGCTCAGTAATATGCTTTGTTTTGCAATCGGAACACCGCTCTCTTATGTTATTCAATGGTAGATGTATATAACAAAAGCCACATGTTTTTGTATATTCGAGCTCTTCTCTACTGTATATCTATAGTTTGTTATAACGGTGATAATGACATACAATGTAAATTTGGATGTAAATTTGTTTAGATTTTGTTCAAATACTACTTTGCTGCAGATTATTTTGTTTACAAAGTCTGTCATCATGTCACGTCAGGATCTGAAATGTCAGTCTTACAGCATGAAATACTATGCAAATGACTACTGAAGCAAGGAGTCACATCCTTTGTGAGGCTCAAAGTGTTGCATCAGGGGCTCTGCTTGTCTTCAAGTGAATATTTTTGTGTGTGTGTGCACGCCTGGCTCAAAGTGCGCAAGAAAGCGTTGGCGCAAGGTTTCTGCCTTCCTTAGACTTCATCAGTACGGTATGTTATTGTTGCAGTGGAAACTTTCCATCTATGCAGACTGGAAACAGTCCCCGGAGCTCAAATGGGTCTCAAATCCTGAAGCCTTTCAGACGTGATTTTTGAAAACCCACAGCCCTTTCATATCTGCAATCAGTAACAGGAAGAGCGGCTGAACACTTGATTTGTGTCACTGTTGTGTATGTGGGCCGGTACTTAAAGATGTGGGTGTTTTTGAATGTACATTGTTTTGAAATGGGAAAGCATTTTGCACGCTTGACTGACGCTTGAAACAGTCTGAAGGTAAGAAGGTCAGGGGTCTGTTCTGTCTTCATGTGTGATTCCCATGCCTTAGGGCTGGGCTTTACTCGATATGAAGTAGTGCGCACAATATAACGTATTTGTAGTTGATATGAACAACCACACTTAGAGGTGCAGTTAAAGTCGGCCTTTGTAGTGAGATGGGAAATGTAATGCGATCATAGATCATCTCTCCTGAAGGGCGTGCAGTGTTGTGCTTGGTTTTTCACATGAAACAGGACAGAAATGGCTTAAAAGAGAACAAGTTTAAGGTGTTTGACTACATCAGATACAACTGTCTCAATGTAACACAACCACACAGTTACAGATTCACCAGAGACTGTGTACTACTTTGTATCATCTGTATGTGTGAACGTAGCGGTAGGCCTGATCAGTCACCTGACTCCTTTTTCATGTGGATGTGGGGCGAACTAACATAAGCATCTTCGTTCTGCCAGAATAAATGTTCTCTGATGGTAACCATAACATTTATTACTTGGTGAAAAGCTCAGTAGGCTTGCATTTTATATAGTGCTTTTCCAGTCTACTGACCACTCAAAGAACTTTACAACACTTGTCACATTCATAATCTGATGGCAGAGGCTGCAATTCAAGGTTCCAACATCAGGAGCAATTTGGGGTTCAGTACCTTGGCCAGGGATACTTTGACATACTGCCTGGGGATCCAGAGATCAAACCACTGACCACTGCTTAGTTTACAACCTGTTCTATCTCTTGAACAACAGCGGCCCACATCTTAACAGCAGTATAGTTTAGTTGCTAATGATAAACGTTACAAAACCGCAGACCTGCCAGATTACCTGGTGCAATCCTCCCAAAGTACACTGTACTGCACGTGTGTTTTGAATGTTAGTGCTCTGAGATATGTTGCAGACTGTTGCCTTCATCAGTGGCTGTTCAGATAAATGAAGTGGTGACTGTCAGTCTGTGAGCAAATCAATGATTTTACTCCTTAAGAGGTTTCACTGGGTTTTTCCCCCTCCACTTTTCACTCTTCTTCAAGCTAAAGATATCTTATTTTGGGCCGTTAGCTCAACAAATATTAAAGGATGTGGTGACAGAGAAGGAGTTTAGGATTAGGGGTGTTTCCTGTCATATTTTTGTCTTCTTAAAGTAATTTTTTGGTCTAAATCCGTTGCTCTAATTGCTGTAGTCGACTCCAATGTGGAGCGGAGGGAGTTAGCATTCGACTCACACACCCATTTCGGACTCTAGAATCAATTCAGACTGGCCATTAAAACATTAATGACTTCAGTGTTTGTTTGCCAATGAAATGAAGCACCGCTCACACAATGTTGCAGCACTGACCTTTTTGAAACTCGATACTTAACACCTTTGATGAGAAAATAAACTGTATTTTCACTTGCTTTTCGTCTGTAGCAGGTAATTACGTTATTAGACCTTCTTTCAGGTCAGGATTAAAAATCTAACCTCCTTGGCACACACAATAGGTAAAACATTGTAAACCTGTAGTTTAACCTTCTATAGAAATTGATAAACTGTCTTCTTTTTTAAATATGTTTTTACTGTTATGTGTAGTGTTATGTTCATACACACACGTAGGTGCTCTAAACTGTTATCTTGCTAATTTTGTATATTCAGTCTGTTTCTTATCAACATAAATGAACGGCTTTGTCTGAAAAAAACAAACAAACAAACCAAACAAAGGCCAAATATCCGGTTAGCATTATTTTTTCCACTCATAACTGCCAGAGCTCAGAGACCCTTATATCATTTTTATTAAGGCTTCTACAAATATTAAACATACATGCTGGTGTGATGGAGCAGTACCTGCTTTAATTGTTTAATAACTCATGCTGCTCCTGCTAAGCACTTGGCCAGGGTGGACAATTTATTGTTCCTTCATCTGTTCTTTAATAACAGTGTCCATGCACTGCGTCTGTCGCTTATCATATGTAACCCCTGTGTTATTTGATATGATTAGACTTCCTGTGCATTGTTGTGTGGAAAAGTCTGTGGGGTGTGTGTGTGGTAGCACATAGGCTAGACAGAGATGCACAGAATTGTCACAAAAGATTTCGTCTGTCTTGTAGGTTATTACTTTCTGATACCAAGCATCCAGTTCTATATTTTCAATTCAGTCAGAGGTTTTCATCAGTTCTTGACTGCACCACACATAGCAGCTTGGAGCATGACTCCATGTTTCTTGCTCAGTTATTAATGTGGAGCTATCAAGAGGGTTTAACCCCAAGAGTGAAAGGCAATTCAGTCTGAACTTAGGCACGAATGTTACCCTCGCTCTGTTAGAAACCCCCTGAGGCTGGTGCAAGAATGTCTTTTTAGTCATCCTGTCTGGTGAAATAGTTCGAAAACATCGTCAAAAGCCAAGAGTGACATGTTGACACGTGTAGAAAGGATTTGAGAGTTATACACACTGGAAACAACACAGAGACGCTATTGATTACATGGTAAGCCTATCTGGTTACATACAAGCGTGGCTAATCAAGACTTCTTGCCTCGCTGCCGCATTACAAGACAGGGAAGGTTCAAGAGTTGTGAGAAAGAAGTCTTCCTATCAGTCAAGGACTGTGCAGAAACCCTGGAAGCTGACACACACAAACACACCGTCAGTCATTTCATAGGTATTAAGAAAATCTGAACACAAGTACTCTACCTCAAGTGGATTTACACGTCTCTTTTGAGGTGTTTGGTGGTCCCGCTGGGGATGCCCGTGGCACAGGATTTGATTTATTTTTCAGAATGTAATCTACGAATTGTCATAGCAGCACTGTAACACGTGATATATGTGTCGTACATGTTTCGGCCCAAGTTATTTGTTATTCATGCGAAATCACCATGCTTTCATTCTTTCATTTTTCCACTAGAATTGAAATTGGCTGTGCTGGTTAATTCCTGAAAAGGAGATGATTTCTCAAATATACGTTTACACTAAATATACTATTGTAACTTAAGGACAGCTTCGAGATTTCTGTAGTATTAAGTAGTTTCCCTTTCTGCCACCTCCCTTTCTTAATTTATTTAATAACTTTAGTTACTAGTTACTTTGCAGATCCAGATAATCCAGTGTTGATCGGCTATTGCTTGTGATTTGTAACCAATCAGACAGTTTTGTGGGTGGAACATTGTGTGATTTCAGATAGTGGTGATTACAGATTGAGAAAGAATAAAGCGCTAGAGCCAAAATAATGCATTTGTTAATTCATTTAGCTTATCGGCAGTGGGACACCAAAAAAAAAAAATGAGACCAATAATACTAAAAATGCTGAGTATCCGCACTGATGAGAGGACCAATAATCTACTTAATAGATTTACGTTGCACAATTTGTTCATTGCGCAATTGCAGTGAGGATCACACCTTTGATGAATCAATAAACTGGATTACGATGAAAGATAAACTCTTTAATTTGATTCCCACAGCTGTCAGGAGTTGTGAATTTACCAACATGATTCCATCAACGTGTCCTTGAGCAAAACAAATGAATCTCTCCTGGCTCACTCATTGTATTATAACAGAATCAAAGTGTTGCTAAATACCAAAAGGGAAAACTGTGTAAATCAGTGTCAGTTATGCAAACCACAGTGCAGGCATCAGGCTGTCGGTTGAGTAATGGCTCACTGTTTCACTGGAAGTGACCAGCGTGTGTCAGGCTGTGACATGTAGTCTTCTGTTAAACATGTGTGTGTTATGGCAAGCGTCCATCATGTCTCTGCCAAAGAAACATCTTCCTGCCAACTTGTCTGACGTGGCTCTCTATTCTATTCAAATTTGAAGGCCTTGATACATTCCTGCGTATAAAGTATGGCAGCAGGAGATGATTTCACTGCCAGGTAGCACAGTGCAGTTGTTTTTGTTGTGCAGAAACTCCTGAAACCACACAATTTGTTGTTAATGGCTATATGGTTTTAAAGAAACTAACACTCTATCTCTGAGTTTAATTGTTCACAGAGGGTCTTGGTGTAGTTTGGTATTGAGGCTTCAGTCTTTGATTTACCTTGAAATGTTGGCTTGTGTGTATTTGTATGAATGTTATCGTAAATATGAACGGATGCCAGTAAAACGCCAAAACAGCGGCGAACACAAACAAGTGTTTTCATTGTTGATAGTTGAGTTGTTTTAATTTGTGTTCTCGCTTATCACTTCCTTAATTATAGCATTTGCTGATGATTTAACTCTCCCGACTTGTTTTGCCTTCTCAGTGCAGCTCGCAGCTCTTTTTCTCCACCGTCCTGTAATTCTGCTATTGTTTTCTTGCACCAAACCCACTGCTGTCATCTGGGGCAGCTCTCACACTATCATTAATGCCTCCCCTCACATCTTTTTCTCTTTTCCTGCTTCCGATCATGTCACTTTAACTGCTTTGAAGTGGAATCCACCCAAGTGTAGTTGTTCTGTGCTGCAATTATGGACACAAATAGACATTTACACACCCACGTCCACACACACACCAAGAGACACGAAACATTGCCGGGTGGTGAGGCAGTCAATGGAGTGTTAAAAGTGATGAAAACTCTGCTGGTGTTACTGTATGTCTGCTGCTGTCAGGCAGAGAAACACATGGCCCTGGAGACTACTCATCATTTATCAGTCTGCAGAGCAGTGCTACATCTGCAGACTGATAAATTCATACTGAAACCCTGTTCTTAAAAAATCTAGCTGGTGCAGGTGGAATTTAGGATGTACAAACTTGCAGCAGATTTTGGCCTCGCCCTGTTGTAAAAAATAGTTTTACCCCTATTCTCCTATTCTGTGAAGCAGAGATGTGATCTCTGCAGGGCAGTAAACTCCCTGTCCTTGCTGTAGTTAAAAAAGGTTTGACATGGTGGTAGTAATTTATCATAAACCCCTGGGTAGAACAGTAATTTACCGCTTCTGCAGAACAATCTATACTTGATATTCTTTACTGCACTGTGATGTGTGTGGGCTAATGACACTTCCTTCACTACACGCTCCCAGCCACAACTGGCAAACTATAAAAAAATAAAAAAATAGAAAATACATCCTAACAAAATGAAGGAAGCAGTTTTATTTGCCAGCAACATTCACAACTTTCAAAACCTCCCATTTAATTTGTTTGTAATGGAAAAAAACATTGATAAGCAAGTCGTATCACTGCTGAAGCTACGGTCGCCTGACTGCTCATGTAACAGCGCCTGAAGAAATGGACGGTGCTGTCCTCACCAGGGCTCCTTGTTTCCCTGCTGTTGGTGCTCTTGTAGCACATGATGACTGTGATTCTGACTGCGTCGATCTCTCCTTGGGGCTGTTATCAAGCTGGTTTAGCAAGGGGAGATTTTTTATTATCTCAGCTACCCTACTGAAAGGCAGCCTCCTTTCATTCCCTTTATTTTAGAGCTGCTCCTTAACACTTGATGTTAATGATTTCTACTGTGCCGATCTCTTCCTAAAGCTTTTATCGTGCCATCTTGTATGATGACAGTGTTTCATCACTGTCTTGCTGTTGAAGGATGTCAGCCAGTAGTGTTGTTTTTGTCTTGCTAATATAGAAGCCGAAGTTTGCACAAGCGTCTCACTTGTGTTTATCTGACTTGTGTCTTTCTCATGAGAGCTCCACCGAGGAAATACTCCATTAGTTTGTATAGAATATGTGTCGCTTTGAGCTCTCACAGCTCCCTCAGCTTTAACAGACATACAGTTTATGTGGCTCCCTCACCGCTGCAGAAATCTAATGATAAGGGAGGAATGAAAGCTGTTGGAGATGAGCCAGTCGACTGAAGCAAGAAGACGAAAAGATGCATACTACTGCCAATGTGTACACTTCTCTTGTAGCCTCCAACACATGGTCTTTGTAACTTGTGAAGTCTGTCAGTACTTTCTGACTCTAAGTGTAGACAATGCCCATTAGTTTTATTGGATATAATTTCAGATGTGGAGAGCTTTACCCTACACCTATAGGTCAGTCCTGTCAGCAAAGAAACATTTCATTTCATCTCAGAGCTAAGATTTAGATAACTTTAATCTGACCTCCGTCCCTCGAGGCAGACGGAGCCTCTGATCCTCACTTTCATCCGTCCAACCAACATGCTTTATTGTTTGTAACTTGCTGTTACCGAGCCTCTCTTCTCCGTCATGGCAGATCCATAACCACACTTGACCTCCAGTCGGTCTGTCTCTGCTTTGAAGCTCAAGAGTGTCTACATGCAGCTTCCCTTTCAAGCAAAACTTGTACATTTCTCAAAAATAACACGTAGCTGACTTTAAACAAACTAGGCTGCGTACTGAATTTAAATTGCAGCTGCTTCAAAAAGAGTCTTCATGCTTGATATCTTCAGGGCCTCATTGGGAGTAATAAAGTCTGTAAATGTCTAGAAAAATATTGTGCAGTCCCAGTTCACACTCCACCAGATACCTTCTTTACTTAGATAATTTGTAACATTAAGTTAACCGTAGTCTTGAGTGATATGACAAAGCTAAATCCAGTTGGGCAATGGGGTGAGTGACGTGTGTTAATAATGAATGAAGATCAGGCCATTAAGCATATAGAGGAACTGTGAGGGTCAAACGAGTGAGTTGTAATGAGTGATATTCAAATATTTAATGCTTGTTAATGGATGTTTGCTGTCAGAATGACAATCAAATAATGTCATTCATGCACGGTCACACACTTCATGCACAGTTTTTGTGTAATCTTGAAAGGAACATTTGGCAGTTACAGAAACATTCACAGGCTCTGCAACACATTTTGTTGCAGGTACAGCAGATACAGACTTAAAGCACGCATTAGGTCTGACATGAATGCTAATCTGATGTCCAAATCTTTATTTAAATGTTCCTCTATGGCATTTAATTAGTCTCAAAACCCACACACATAGAAACCAGGCATTCGCACCCACACCAGATCAGTATCTGCAAGGAAAGTCATTCCCATGAGGGAGTATTTGTTCTCTGGGCACAAATTTGGTCCTGTGAGCATTGCAAGCTCAGCCCTCCTAATGTGAGAGCGAGGGTTCAACAATCGATTCCTGTCAAGTTGAGTTTTGAGGCTTTGGGTCCGAAAAGGCAGCAGTTGATGTCTCCCTTGCTGTCCTGACCGCTTGTTTGAGGGAAGTATTGCATGTGTCGCTGAGTGCTGTGTGTGCCAACCCTCCCACTGTTGGATCTTTGACTATTTGCAGGACGATCTCACTGAAGCTTGGAAGTCAGGACAGCCCGAGTACACACACACGAACAAGCACAATCAAGTAAGCTGATTAGTGAGAACTGTAACTTACACACCAGACACTTGAGTCTGGCTTTAGTGCTTTCAACCTTAACTCGGTGTCACTGACCCAGCTCTCGGTTGCTTCATACGCAAAGACTGACTGTCAGTGTAGCATAGAACAACTAAGTCTCTGTCACACACACACACACACACACCCCCACACACACACACACACACACA
>CAEMYA010002116.1:10214895-10233838 GCA_903131615.1 Diplodus sargus | reverse complement strand
GACTGACTGTCAGTGTAGCATAGAACAACTAAGTCTCTGTCACACACACACACACACACACACACACACACACACACACACACACACTAGGGACATCCAATGCTTATCACTCCCTGTAATCACTGCATTACACAAACTTGATGCAGATTATAAGTCATAGTTTGCCAGAATGTGTGGGTTTGCGTGGTGTGTGTGTTCAGTTTATCATGCAGTCTGGGAAGTGACAGTCGCACAGATTGTGTTTGCGCTGCTACATATGTCCTGATAGCAAAGGCCACAGTCAGACTGATAGCATAGCAAAGTGAGAGCGGCCCCCCTCTTTCTGCTCATTTCTCTCCCTTTTCCCTTTGTCATTTGTCTCGTCCCACTCTCGGCGATTCTCGTGATGCTGTCTTTGCTGAATCAGAAATTGCCAAGTAGGTCAGGTATAAAAAATACATTTATAGCTAAGCTATTTATAATAGGCCTGTTACGTCTGTAAGTAAATATTATTTTGAAAGCATTTTAAGCTGTCACTTGGTTATTTCTTTCGTTTTGACTGTGTCTTTGGTGAAAAGTGGCAATGGCTTTGGTCTTCTAGTGCTGCAGATCCCAGAGATCCCTTATCAAAGTGTGAGATTTGCTAGTGATGTCTACATTTCTGTCACTCTTATTTTCAATTCAATTCCAGTCAGTATTGCTGTGTTTTAAGATCGCTCAGGTGTATTTTATTGTACTTTAAACAATGCTATAATACAGCCGGTCTAGAATGGATTTATTTTCTACGAGAAAGAAACATAGCCAGTGTAGTGAAGTTCACTTGACCCCCATTAATCTTAGAGCCTCTGTCCATACAAGAAAGAGACACCATCTCTCACAGTACTTAATGGGGGAACCTCGGACTATGCAAGCCAAAGAGAGATCCCCCAGCAAGACAGTATCTAAATGAACCTGCATTTCTATAGCGCTTTGTCCAATCTACATGCTGTTCACACCCACATTCATCTAATTCTATCTATTCTATTTTCTATTCGATGCAAGGTGCCAACTGCTCAATTCAGTATTGTCAGTATTTGAACCAGTGACCATCTGATTACCAGATGACACTCTACCTCCTGAGCTACAGCTATCCCTGTCTAGTCAGGATGGATTGCGTCCTGCTGTTTAGTCCAAGCGTCAGCCATTGTTGATGCTGGAAACAAAAACATCTACATATTTGTGTACAAACACCTTATAAATATATATAGTAATGGGAAAGTGAGTAGGAGCAGCATTTGATTGTATGAATGATGCATGTGTAATAGCCACATCGTAGGAGGTATAGTTTCAACTAAGGCAGTCTTGGCTTTTTGTTTAATATGTGCTACGACATAGTAAAGGCATTTACAGCAACCAGAAAGCAAGACGTGTGTTATGATCCACTGAAGATAGACATGATTCAAACCAAGGTGAATAAATCCCTCGTTTTCATCTGAAAGCAGCCAGGAGGGTAATTGATTGACATTCAAGTGAATCCCAATGGGTTTGTCACCTCTTATGACCCAGATATCCACGTTCGACATCTTGTTTGCTTACCTCACACTGCAGTCTTCAGTCCTGTTACACTGTATAGTACCAGATAATAACCTTTCATGCTTTGCTTTGGTGCAGTCTGTAGTGAGAGTCTGAGACATTATGGGTGTGCCTGTGTGTATTGCAGCAGAGCGCCTGATTTAGTATGCATGGCAGTGATGTAGTCTGATGTTTCATCTTTCGCAACTGCTGTATTACAGTACAAATTATCCACAACATCCTCCCCAGCTAATGTCTGATAGACAGGTAGACAGGAAGTCTGTCGGCAGCTTCCTCCTCTGAGTATTGTCAGCATTTCGTTGGGATGATACAGTATCCGCTCTCTGAAAGACACACACATGCAGACTTATTCCCTTCCCTCTTACCCTGACTGTCATTCTTTTTTCGTCTCACCATTGTGATCAACCTGTACAGCTAATATCTTTAAGACAAACGTGCATACCCCTGAATCAAGAAAGTTAAACAGTGAGACCGACAATGAATTATTAATCACACAACCCAGAGCTATTCAAGTAAAGAAGCCCAGTGAAGTAAAACCCCAAATCTTAATACTGTCTTCTGCTACTTGAAACCTACTGCAGCTTACTTTAATGGCTGTATATCCTCCCATCTTTTATCCAAGTGCTTAAACTCAGATGTATGTTTCCTTCCCCACACACTGCAGTTATTTTAGCTATTTATGTGTCATAAGCCTCGTTTGTGCTCAGTTATTCTTTACATTATTATCACAGACATGAAGCAATAAAAGGCTTTGCAGGGCAGCTGCTAGGTGGAATACTGTCAGAATTAATGGCGGTCATGTAGTCATTTTCCTTCAGCTAATTCAGGGATAAAAATGGAAATCAATATTAAGTGGTCAGCTTTCCCTCTTGGAATTCGGAAGTTGCGAAGGTTACTATTGTGTTTTTAAAAATAGCCTAAATTTATCACTGTGCTTATCATTCGGCTATATTTTATCATTGTGTCACTAAACTAAACTCAGCCCTTCCCTGCTATGTGTTTGGGTTTATAACACTCTGTGTGTGTAGTTAGTTTGTGTGTTTGTGTTTTAGTGTGTGTGGTCTGTCGGCCTTCAAATCAAATGTGAAGTGGTTCCTTCCTCCTGCCGACAGGAAAGATAGAGCAGCAGCAACATCCTGACGCACCCTTTACTTCCATCCATGCAGACAGATGGACATGCACACAGAGCCATGAGAACATTTATGCTGCATAACTATTTTTTTTGATGAGCAAGCTGTATTTTTTTTTTGTCTGCGTGTAAAGTGGCACATGTTGCCCTTTGGGTGATTAAATGTGCATGAAACCACCCATCTGTTCCCCTGAACCCTGCAAATACTAAACAGCTGACTGTACAGACACACTTCAGCGTGTCTTCCCGTCTTCCTTCCTAAAATCATCTGATGGAATAGATTCCCTTTGTTTAAATCAGTACAGCTCTGGTCTACACCTGCTCTTCACTTGCTTCAATCATTGTGTGTATAACTGCAGCCCGAAAGTGTCTTTTTTATAAGTTTTTAATTAGGGCTGCACAATAGGGTAAGAAATCACATAGCCATTTTTTTTTTGGACAGATATTGTGATTATGATGTGGTTTATGAGGAGTAGGAATGATCGTTTTACGATCACAATTTTGAATTTCACTGAAATACTATTAAAAGACGATGATGTAACATTTCTTACCGTTTTATCTAAACCAAACTAAACTAAAGATTTGTGGTTTTGGGCATCGCTGCAGCAGTACATTACTAAAATGCGGCTTTGTCACGCATTTTACCACCAGCATCTACGATTTGGATATTACAATTGACCATATTGCGATTTTGATAATATTTCTATTAAGTGTGCAGCCCCATTTTTAAGCAGATGTTTTTTTGTACTGAGCTGTGAGTGCTGTCTTAAAGCTTCAGAGTGCTTAGCAGCTCTGTGGCTCTGCTGATACAGAGTAGACAATGATTGAGAACTGCAGACGCTGCTGAGATGCAGCCTCCGCTGCACAGCATGAGTAGACAAAGTGCACTACAAACTCAATACACAACAATACTTTGGAGCAGAATAGAGCTGACTGTAGAATTTAGATTCTAGAAAAATTGATTTTTAGAAAGGATATCTTCTCTCTGAAAATTGCTCTAAAGCCAGAGAGCAGGGTTATAAATAAGACAATCATATAGAAAAATTGATCAACACGTCACATGTCGTCTTTGTTTGTTTTTCTTACCTGCTGTGACGCTGAAATGGTTTTGGGGAAAACATTAAATATCCACATGCTGACTAATTTCAGTTTTCAGTGGCTGAGAGCTTGGCTAAATGTCTTAAAGGTAAATGTAGGAGGGTTTATTTGTGTTTTGTGTCTATCTCAGAGGGCACTCGTCTCAGCTCCTGCTGAGCTTGCTGACCCATTTTCACTCTTATCTGCCCTGTCTCACGTCTCCAGCCCACACACACACACTCACAGACTCGCTTCTATCTCTTTATCATCTTCTGAAAACCTTGTGTTGTTGATTTTTATCCTACTGTATTTTGTAGTCGTATCTGAGCTGTAGACCAAAGGCTGTTTTTAGGCTAATCAGACTCTTGTATCACCCTTTATCACACATATGCATGCTCAGTCTTTTATCCTTTTCCCCTTTCATTTCTGTCTCTCTCATCCAGCTGCTGAGAGTCGAATAAGATTTTTTATACAGTATGTGTGACATTTGTTAAACTCCTGCTCACTAGAATTAGAAACACGTTTATATTGCCATATGCTGTTAACGTTTGAAGACTTAGAGAGATTTTTGGGGTGCCGGACTCTCCTGAATTATTTTGTTTTTCCTGGCCAACAGGTGAAAAACAGGTGTTATCCTATGCAAAAACATTCAGAGAGTAAATAGAAAGGTAATTAAATCAGAACAGAGGACATTGAAGCAAGGAGAGATGTATTGTCCATTGAACATGAACAACAAACGTAGCTCGAAAACAGCCATTGCCTGTTGGCCCAGAGGATGAAACTACTTTGGTTTCCTTGACGAATCAATACTGCAAAACGTGATGGCATAATCACATTCACTAAGGAGCCTCTGAATGCCCAAACAGGATGTGTGTGATGCCACTGGAAAGCTGAGAAACTCCACTTTATGTAACTTTTTAAAGTATATGGATAGGATTAGCAGCTTAAAAGGTATTAAACATTTTAAACAATAGCTATTTTTAGCTGTTGGCAGCTCTCTAGGTCTTTGAGGGTTAAGTAAACCTCCATTATCCAATCTATACATCAAATTCATGTAAACAGAAGGACTTCATGATGAACACACACTTTCCTAGTCTTTCTTCAGCGATCTCTGCGGCCATCTTCATTAGATTTGTTTCTTCTGCTGTGGCATTCCTCTCTGATGGCTCATTGATTCCTGTTAAACACTGAAGGAACATGCAGGCCTGAGGTTAGAGCTGAACCCAAGAGGGAATGACACCAAAAAGTGTGAAGAGTCAGTTAGCCTGCAGGCGAATGGTTTAAATTTTTGTCATAGCACATGGAGAACTGTACAGAGGGAAGATAAATAAGGGAATGGTAATTTGTGTGTATGTGTGTGTGTGTGCTCTCTGATATGGCCTGTGTTGTTGGACAATAGCTTCTCTATGTGAAGCCTCTCCTCAAGGCTGAAATTGTTGCCCATCATTCTCCCTCTCTCCTCTCTGCTCTTTTTTCCTCTCACTCCTCTTCTTTCTGTCCCTCTGTTTTCTTCTTTCTTCCCTCTCTTTTGTGTCTTCTCTTTCTCTGTCACACAGTCAGTCATTCTTTCCCCAGTATGACTGCTTTGCTGTTGTTCTTCAGGAGTCTTTGACACCAGGGCCCGTTTGCACATACACCAAGTGTAATGCTTGCTATGCCTGGAGTATGTGCACTCAAACCACCGACAGATATCTGCAACCCACTGATAGATGGATATTTCCAAAGATAGGGATTCATTATCACCACATGTTGACTGTATTTTTGTGAGATGTCATAATGCCTTGCCAACCAATGTGTGGCATTTTCGCCTCTAATTGGAGCGAACAGTATTACAGCTTGGTAAAAACAGCATCCCCTGACCGATATTGGATTTATGAGGCAGATGCCACTGTGTTTGAAAATGTAATAACGACATATTGGGCAATATTATTATTATTTCATATCAAAACATCCAAACACAACAGGTACAGCAATAACACTAAGGGGTAGAAAGAGAAGACGAAGAAGAGAGGGGTAGGTGGGTGTCACTGACATTTTGTTGTTGAAGAATTTGAGACATTCAGTGGGATGTTTTACTGTTGGAATAGATATAAAATCAGTGCTTTCTGGTGCTCAGTATTGGTGGTGACACTGACAAGTTTATATTTGGTAGGTCTGTATTCCATTTCATTTTTATTGGATGCTGATGTCGGCCTGGACGAAAACATTGGCTGACGCAACAGAATAAAGTGTTTTTAATTGATCCCTGAAGAGCAATTGGCACCCTTTCTTTTCTCCATTATGGGGTCAGAGTTCGGGCTCAATAACAGGGCATCGGATTTGTAGTTGTAGCTGGAAAGCTTAAGAGCACAGAGCAAAACCAACACAAGAACTTAAACCCAGGATTTTCTCTTGACAGTGTTATTGATTGGCACCTGTTAAGTGTTCCATTCTGTTGTCTTTTTTCTTTCAATCCTTTTGGGCTTTATTGGATACTGACAGCTGAGGAGAGGCAGGAAAGAGGGGGAAGTAGGGAATGCCAAGCAGTAAAGGGCCCTAGCTAGAATTAAACCCAGCCTTAGATGATGAGGGCCCTCCACAAGGTGAGCTACCAGGGCGCCCCTACCTGATTGTCTTTGACCAAAGCCAAAGCACGGTTTGACCTATGTACTATAATTTGGGATTTCACTGTATTTCTATGAAGGAATTAAGATAAGCCAGGGTCAGGTCCTGCCAATTTGGTTCAGGTTTTTGGATAAAATAATGGGATGCGCTGATTAACCTTTTCTTTTCCTAATCCTAATATCTCAGTTCGGGGTATCTGCTGAGCACTGATCTGATACAGGTGCCGTCTCTTCCAAAATTGAAAATCTGTATGCCTCACTGCGCTAAAGTCATTGAAGTACACCTGATGTAAGGTAACATGAGGCCAAGGGTAGCTATGGCAATAAAAACTGAGTTGGCAGCCTGGCATGAAGGAATTAATGTAGAAGATAAGAGAAACAGGATTTTTTTAATCAGTCTCGTCATGGCCGATGCTGAATGGCCTTAGTCAGTATTGGGCTGATCCAGGGTAGTCATACTAAAATATTAGTATTAAAGATAACATTTTAACAAAGAAGGTTCATTTTTATATTAAAAAATCACATTTCACTGTCAGAACATTTTCGTCCCCAACACTACACTCACTTTTACAACAACAGACAGGCACGTCCAGACCTGTCAGCTAGCTAACTGCTGTGTGTCACAGCTTTGTGAGACTCTAGTGGCAAAGGGAAAAGGGAAAGGACGAGTAATCCTTAGTGATGTATCACACCCTCTTTATGGTGAATATGAGCCGTTACCATCAGTAAAGAGCTTTTCAGGATATCACCTATATAGACTTCCCTTTCCCAACGATGCTTGAAACCTGCCAGTAAAGCTCTGTAAAACAAATCCTTGTGATGTGAGATGTGTTCACTCTCATCTTTATTGTAGACAATGATGTCTAGGACTTTATTGTTAAATGTCTGTTTTTCATTGTTGTTGTTGTTGTTATGGTTGATTATGTTTAACAGTTGCCACAGAAACAAAAAATGATTTATGAAAGGACTATAAACAAAACAAATGACTGTGGCTGTTTTCATGATTTCCCAGGCTGACAAGAAGTAATGGAGAGCTTTTGTTAGTCCCGTATTTGTCTTGCTATTTTTTTCACATCACAGGCGAAATAAAAAGTCAGTTGTAATTTATGAAGCAGCTCCCTAAGGCTTTTTTTTACTGATTTGTAAAGCGTGGATGTGTGTGTGTGTGTGTGAAGGTCAGGTGCTACTCTGTAAGAACACAGGCCCTCGATTTGCCTCAATATTTACAGTTGATTACTTAAATCAATCATGATGAATATGCTGATAAAGCTGCAGAGTTGACCCTGACCGCTGCACTGAACATTACTGTGGTTTTACAAAATGAAGTAAATGTTTTGTATTCTCCTCTCTGTTTTACATGTAATTCATGTCTGGCTGTCAGGTTACAGCTGTTAGTTATCATTGCAGTGCGACTCTGACCTGGTTTCTGTTAGGTTGTCCTAACTCTCGGCCTCCTTCAGTGTTTCTCCTGTCACATAAACCTCCTGTATGTGTATTTGTTTCTGTTTGTGTTCTGCTGCGTGTGCTGCAGTCCACTGAGACAAAGTCAGGGTGTAGCTGTGGCTCATGATTTATTCATACCATGAGTGGCTTTGCAGGTGTGTGTATGCAATGTTGTAGTCGGTGTGTGTGTATGGCAGGAAGCTTATCAGGGTTTTAAAATGTCAGGCATTAAGATACAAGCGATGATCAATTGGACCGACGGTCTTATCGTGCAAATGCGTGGGTAGTAGAGGCACAGAGATAGGTAGATTGATGAACAAACAGCCTTTTTGCCTTTTTGGCTCATCTGTCTTTTCTCTCCTTCCTCACAGGCAACCAGACAAACTGGTGGTGGTTTGGACGCGCAGGAGTCGGCGGAAATCTTCTAAGGTATGTATTTGATAACTGGCATTTTTAAACATTTAAAATAAACAGTAAAATGAAAAGGTTTCTTACTTGCGCAACAAATTTTGTCATTGTTTGTCCCTCTGTCCTGCAGGCCCACAGCTGGCAGCCTGGCATCAAAAATCCCTACAGAGGAGTGGTGGTGTGGCCTGTGCCAGAGAACATTGAGATCACGGTCACTCTTTTTAAGGTAGGGTACAGTTGTTTGATAATCACTGAGACACGTGTTCTGTGTTAAGAACTGTGGTTGAACATGAACAGAAACAGAACATGATCTATATGCCAGTGATTTACAGTCACAGTAATTAGAATGATGCCTGCTCAGACCCTAAAATTGTGAGATTTTGCACCAAATGTTGATTTCAATTTTTAGGATTAGCTTGATTGTGATAAATTAATGTCACCTAAAAGCAACACAATGTGAATTTTGTATTACATGAAAGTTTTTTTAATCATGATTAGCAGATTAATGATATACAGCACGAGAATTAGATTTCTAAAAATCTGACTGGAGAATTAATATTAATAACAGAGCAGGGTTGTATGATGTTACTTGAAAATGTTCTTGTTGTTTTACGTCGGAAGGTCTTGTAAAGTAAAATACTGTAGTTGTGTCTGTAAATGAAACACATGCACAGACAGCATCTGTCACCATGCCTGACTTACTTAAACATGCTGGGCCCCTGTGCTGACAGGCTAGCTCAGAGCTCAGTGTCTTGTTACCTCTCTCAGTTTCTTAAATAGACTTCATCCCTTCATGTGGACTCACTTGCAGACAATGACAGACAGGAGTCATGGTGACCAAAATCTGAGACTTTATTAATCTGGACAGATCATGACACACTGAAAAAAAAGTCAGACTTTCATGTGCGCTGGCTGAGTCTATACTTGTTGAGCACTGCTGTACATATCAGTGTCTCTCTACTCTGGGCCCACTTCCACTTCCTGTCCCAGAGGAAGTAATAAAGCTGTTTTTGTAGTAAGACACAAGGCAAAGTGACTGAAGGCACAGTTCACCCACATCTGTTGGATAAAACCACACATCAGATAACATTGCCCCTGCATAAGTGCTACAGTACAAATTTAAGCTTGGAGTCAAAACTGTCATCTTATCAGGTTGTTGTAGCAAAGATGTAACTACTATACTTGTAATAATGTGCTGCCTTTCAGTTCTAGTTTGGTCTACATAAACCGTCTTTGCTATTTTGTGCTTGGCAGGTAATATACAGTATCTTGCTTAACATTGTTAACTTTTAAAGGCTTTCCACAGTTTCATATAGAGCTTTAGATCAGTGACACTCAAACCTAAAGTCTGTGAGCAGAGCATAAAACCTACACAATGACTCCACTGTGGCATAGGATTGCAAAGTCAGATATCATTTCTCTGTGGGTTTTGTATAACAGAGAAACTTCATATAGTGGATTTTTAAGGGACTCTCCACCTGTTTTCCCAAAAGACGTCAGTTCACTCGACATGAAGAGACATACTCAGCCTGTTAAAATGTCTGTAAACTACAAATATATGGCAGAAAGCCTGCGCAACCAATAGTGGTTTTGAGGTTTGAAGGATGTAAGCATTTACCATCCAGGGAGCATTAGACAAAATATTCTGTTGGTTGCATTGTGGTGAATGTACGATCCAGAGGTTTCAGAGATATTCCCAGCCTCTGCTGCAGTGATTTTATCCATCTGTCTCTCAAGTTTACAGATTTAATGGGATGCGCAAGACTAAACTGTGGCAGGAGTAGCCCTAGAATATCAAGAATAATGCTTGATATCAAGCTAGTATTCCTTCAGTCGAGGGCTAAAGCAAACACTGACAGTGATTTGGAGATGCTCTCATACTCCTGTCTGGCCTGAAGCTCTGCTGCATAAATAGCTGAGCACAGCAGGATTGAAGCCTATACCCCAGGGAGATGTTCACCACCAACAGCCTGAGCTGAACTTTGTAAAAGGCAGGAACATACTGAAATTAATAAGTAACTTAACTGGGCAGCCCTCTGACTGTGCATCCTGTAGACAGTATCAATCCTAACTGAGACAAAGTACAGAGTGGGCAGCAGCCAATACTAAATGAAACACTTCGCTCCTGGCTTGTGATTTTATTTTATGATATGGTATCTGCATTTTCTGTTTCCTGTAGAAGAGTTTAATGTTTGCTTGCACCAATACAGAGTTATTAATATTTGATCTATAAAGATCCTTGTTAATGTTGAAACATATTAATCAATGTATAAATGTTCAGCTAATTTTTAGCAGCAGCACTAAAACACTGCAGACAGCAGCATAATCTGAGATGGCTCATAATGTCATGCTCTGTTAGTTTTCAGTTTATGTAATAACAGAGGATTTCAGATGTAGTAGGATGACTTGCTGTGTGTGTTTGTGCCCATGTGGGGGTTGTGTTTGAGCGCTGTGCCAGACTGCAGGAATATTGATTTCCTGGGGTGTGTCACAGGCGAAGTCAGACAGAAAGTGCGTGTCTTTCCCTGTGTGTGCACATGCACGTGTGGTACTGCAGCCTCAACAAACGATTATACTCAGTATTGATTTTATTGATGAATCATTTTGTCTGTAAAAGACAAAAAAGTAATATCAACACTGTTAGCAATAACAGCAGACAAATATATCAGAACCCAAAGTAAATATATTTGATATTATTGTTATGAGGATTGCAGGAAAATGGCTGGTGAGATTTTCACTTGGGCGGGTTTAATAGGTTAGATTTGCATGTCTTTGTGTGTCCAGCAGTGATCTGTGTATATTCTCCAGGAGGGCAGTGAAGATCGTTTATGCCAGCACAGTAAGGCAGGGCTGCATGCTGTCTGGCTGCCTCCATTACTGTCTCCTCTCATCTTCTCACAGCTAAGCAGGCAGGAAGTGAGATAAGACAGAGACACTAGCACAGTATATGAGCAGAGAGGCAACCTGGACTGAAAGACGGAGATAGACATCTGTAATTTTGCATTTTTCTGTGTGCACATGTGAGGATTCATAGATGTTTGGTACGTTCAGCTGTGTATAATGATTTAAAACTATCCAAATCTACTTAGCTATATATACACTATCCTATCATAATGATATGTATCTTATACATCTCCCAGCACTAACAAAAATAGACACACTTGCCAGTTTATTAGGTTCAACGAGCTAAAACTAATGCATGCGAAGAGAACAATCCTAAAATAAATTCTCCTTTAATGAAGACCATAATGTTGAGTTAATATTGAAACTATTTTAAGGAGGTGTTGATTTACCTGTGTGGTAGTTTATGGTGTTGTAGACATTTATTGCATTATACAGAGCGGCGCTTCTGTTGCCTACACTGTCCTCATTGATATAAAAAGGGTAAATAACAAAAATGACTGTTGGTATAATGCAGTACAATTAAACAGATCCACAAACTGCAGCCTGTAAAAATGACCTTTGAGTTTAATCAGCACCTCTCTTAAATAATACAGAAACAGAACATTAAAATCTTCATGAAGTTAAGATTTATGGCAGGGCAGTAAAGTGTATTAGTTTTATGCTGGTGTGCATAATAAACTGGCAACCGATGATACAGAGACAGTCTGCAGTTGTTTCAATCAGGCAAAGAGTCAGTAGCTTATTATCATGTGATGAAAAGTTACCTCATTATTACCAAACCCTGAACACATGTCTGAGAAGGGAAGGAGGACAGACAAACCAGGTCAGTGGGTGAGTAGAGTGAGAACAGAGAGTCTGTTGGCAGAGCAGATGAGCTGTCACTCACCTCTACACTGGAGTTTTCTGTGTTTGGGGTTTTGTGCTGTAAGTCTCCCTGCTTTGATGCTGCATCAAATGACCATATTGTGGCTACAGTTTTCACTCATATCCTGTATATCATTTACATAGGCATATCTTTTTCTGTTGCCTTCACAGGACCCCCATGCAGAGGAGTTTGAAGACAAAGAGTGGACGTTTGTCATAGAAAACGTGAGTACTAAATTATGTATTTTTCTATTTGTCTCATCAATCTTTCGATCTTTTTTGTTGCATTGACAGACTCTCTTTATTATTGTGTTAGTAAACTTAGGACTGTTGATGACAACTGCCTTGTTGTCTTAAATCTTGCCTTGTTTTATTTCTTTGTCTTGTTGAAGAGTCAGACAAAGAAATAAACTCCTTATCCTCAGCTATTTTTTGGGGTATTGACTCTTTACACAGTAAATTACACATGCAGGTTCTGCCACCATGTGGTCAGGCTTAGATATTACATCCTCAAATCGGTATGAATGGTTTCCGTCTGAGTTAATGACAAGTGCTGATTTGCATCGAGTTGGCATACATTTTCATGCTGAGTGATTGTTTGTTTGGCACAGGTAAGTATGTGACTGAGTGTATTTGTGATAGTAAATTTCATTTAAAGCCAAGCAACCTTGCTTGTGCTTGTAAAATATCCAGTTGCAGTTCTGTGGTTATGTACCCATTTACTTACTGATTTATTAATATGTTCATTTGTTGTTATCACATATTTTTAACAATTGCATATCCAAAATGAAACAGTTGTTTTCTCGTCTTTGTTGTCTTTATAATGTTAGACCACTGCACAAGGTAACACCAATAGAGGGAAGAATGGCTGTTTGCCAGGCAAGGACAAATGCAGGCACACAGATTAGAAGAGGCATATCATTATATAGTAGGAGTCACAGAGAATGACCAAACAAACACAGGGAGGGTGGAGAAGAAGAGATTTGTCCTTGAGGAGACGGATTCAAGGACGAGTGAGGGAAACAGAGGAAAAGAGAGAGAAGGGGAAACTATTTTTGACATTTACCGGTGGCTTGCCAGGAAACGTGCTGTTCAAAAGTGATTTTCTGTGTTCCATGCATGTGCTGGTGCCAGTTCTGTGAGTGGGTGTCGCCAAGTAATACGGACAAATGTTGGACAAATGAGGCTTTGTCCTTGCACACTGGCCTTTCTTATTTTAGCCTGAAGTAGAACAGTTATTGAAAAACCTATGACTAATACTTTCTGTGGTAGTGCTGTAATGTAATCCTCTCCTGAACTCTTAAAGAAATATTGTCTCTATGAGAGTCAGTTTGAACTCTGGAACCGCATTTAAGTATCACTTTACTGTCACTGTGGTACAACTAAAACTTTCTACATGACTCTGCAATATCAGAGGCTAATCTTTGCCTCAGGAATCAGTGTGTTTTCATCAGGTTGGGATTCACTTCAATCTGGTCGGCCCCTGCTGTCACATGTGCTTTTCCATGTCTGGGGACACAAATCTGAGGAGCAGACTGACCTCCCATTCAGGTTTAGCTCTTGAAGTCACTGTTCATCATATTTGTTTTTGTTGGTTGCAGTTTTGGTGAAGCTTAGTTTGAAAGCTTACTAATAAAGTCTTTAGGGTGTTTCATTCAAACTGTTGCACGTTATGCTAGCTTTGGCTTTTAAGAGAAATGCAAGCCTTTAAATGTGTTTGCCAAAACTGCTGTATTAGAAAAAGATATAATTCATTTTGAAAAATACCAAAGCTTATTTCTCTCCCAACTCAGGTTTGCTAGGTTTTGCTGTTTTTCCTGTCCTGTGTACAAACTTCAACCCCTGTGATTTTGTAGCAGCCAACTGAAGCTGCATTTGTCAGTTCTAATGTTAAGTGGAGACAACTAGCAGCATGTGGCTAGCTAGCATGACCCCGAGGATAGCTGATTAGCTCAGCTCCGTAGGTGGTGTGGTACTAATGTCTGAGCTGTGTGCACAGTGCCACAATACTAATCACACCAACGTCCATAAGAGAGAACCCTCACCAGTAAGATGTTGGCTTCAGGTTTTACTGACGTTCATTAGCGTTTACACTGTTTTGTAGCCTGCAGTGCGAAGCCTCACTTTGATCCACTACTGCTGTTTGCTGTTAAAGTTACTGTGTCACACTGTTAATACAAACTCAAACCTCCCTGGCTTTTATTGTTAAACATTTGCAGGAAAGTGTTTTGGAAACAGTCACTGAATTGCAGCATTCTTGTAGGTGGGCTACTTGAACTGTCACCTCTGTAATCTTTTCTCCAATTCTTCTCACAGTCTTGATTTTATTTATTTCAATGTTAAATTGAATTTTTCACAGTTGACACGATGGACTGTAGTGCCGCTGTCATTAAGGCTCTGATTATGTTCCTCTTGGAAGTGGCTCCTGATTTAGATTTTTCTGGCATGGAAGCTTTTCACAGAGTGGTTACAAAGTTAAAGTTGGATACTGCATTTAAGAAAATATTTGCTGTTGTGTAATCTTTAAATTTAAGCAGTGTTTTAGAGGTTCTGAAGTGACATTTGTGAGAGTGACAAGGATGAGCAAATATATATTTAATGATACTCTCAACTACTAAATGCTGTGACGTGTAAACGTATTGACTGAAGCGAGTAGGGCATCGCGAGTGATCAACCAGGATAGAGAGGATTTTAAGAGAGCCAGCTGAGTGCTTTGCCACTGTCACTTTCTGTACACGTCAAGCTCAAAGGAACGACAGCAGAAAACTCTGCTCCACCTTTCTCTCTTTGATATAAAGCTGAGAAGACAAGCAGGTCAGGCGGTGTTCTCCGGACAGAGCGTGGGAGAAAGCAAAAAGAGAGCAAGAAAGGGAGAGAAAAAGACAAGTTTGTGGGTTTGACTGTGTCTCTGCATACCTGACTAATGACAGAGAGATCAAAGCTGCACCATTCTCCTGACAGCAGGAATGGAGAGGAAAGAAGGGAGGGAGGGAGGGAGAAGAAGGAGAAGGCAGCCTTAGACCCTCACACACTGTAGAGCCAAGGCAATAATGAAATGATTGCAGGAGCAAAATTAGAGATTTATGGAGTGAATTTAAGGTTGGAGGTTTGTTTTGTATTTATTTATTTAGAAAATACTTTTTGGGAGTGTTTTTCATAATATTTGGTTTCCCTTTAAACCTGTTCGATAGGTATTTATATTTATTTAGCTATATCTCATCATTCCAGTGCAGGGGTGCCAAACCTTTATTTCTGTAGAGGGCTAAAACTGAAACCTAAAGCTGGCAGCAGGCCTGAAGCAACCACCTATTGTAATGTAAAATGTTGCCAGGATCTGAAGTTACCTTAATGGACTGACTCCAGTCCACTGGACTTTTTTTAGCTAGAAACATCTGACAGGAGGAATTGAAAGTTACGGTATAGCAGGCCAACCCACAGGCCCCACTTTTGGCAACCTTGCTCTAGTGTCACAAGTTTATTATCAGGACTGGCTCTTGATCTCTTTTGTCAAGAAAACTTTGAAATGAAGCATTTCAGCTCTCTGTTTGCAGCCTTTGCAGTTCTCTCTTCAACACTTAATGCCCAAAACCTTAGTAAACATGAGACAGTTATTACACTTCAAGACAACATTTACTTTAGTTAAATCCGTGTGGACAAATTAATCTGACACCGTCTGATACTGCTATAGTGAGTCATGTTGTCTTAGTTTTTAATTTTGCTTTTCCATGCTACTCTAAGAAAAACTCATGCATATGCATCAGCAGTTTTTATATACAAGCTGTAAAGTTCTTGAGGCATTTGTTTCCTCCCTGACTGGTGTCCTGCTGTGTCAAATAATACAATTATATATTATTTGGTTGTGCTGCTGGTTCCTGGTTTCTCTCCAGTAACAAGGCAGATGAGTAGAAACTAAGGAACTATATACATTGACCACAAGAGGGCAGTCTAGCCTAACATCTGTAAAGACCCTCTCCTCTTCACTGTTAAATCAGTTGGATCACCCCCTTATGTCACCTGTGTTTGTCTGTGTATGTCTGTCAATAGGAAAGGTAACTTTGTGTGGCTGCATGTGTTTGTATGTCTGGATAACGTTATACCTCTGATCACACCTACATCAACAAACATTAATTGTTTGTGTTTATCTGATCATATTTTCTTTTGACTTTGCATGTGTTTGCATGAGTGTATGGAAAGCTCAGACGCCCCTGGTCACACATTAACCCCACCTTTCAGGTGTCTAAGGTAATATAAAGTCAGGAGGGATGAATGAATGCGGTAGTGAGTGCTGTTCTGAGGAGGAGGAGGAGGAACAGAGGAAGAGGAGAGGTGAGTTCTCCTGACCCCTCATCAGACGACGGAGGAGAAAGGGGAAGAATACGCCATTGTGCCGAGCGCCGGAGATGATGAAATTCAAGATCCCCGCGCTGTGGCTTCGTCTTAATCTGGGGGCCCAACCTCGCGCTAGGCTAATCCCTCCCCGTCGAATTACTGGCCCTGGTTAGATTGTATTTTGTCATTGAAAATGGCAGTGTCAAACACTACCTTTTTCTCTCCTCTATTTGTTCGTCTGCCAAGGCGAATCGCATAATCAAAAGATGGAGAGAGAGAGAGCGAGAGAGGGAGAAAGCGATGGAGAGCGGTAGAGGGAGAAGTGGCAGGCTGAAAATGGCTACACAGTAGTATCTCTAAATTGCATGCTACCCTTGCCTTTCACCCTTTTTCAAATAGGCACGTATTATCAAAAAGGTGGGCAAATTGAGAGTCAAAAGATTGGACGGCTATATTTGAAGGCATTGTGCTGACGGGCTCTTTTGTGTGTGCATGTGAAGGGGGGGCGTTAATGTGTGTATGTATGTCTGTGTGTGCGTTTTTGCATATCAACCAAAGCTGGAGATGACCAACTTCACTCATCTTCAAAGCTTTGTGGAAGGATTTAAATAACCCAAACACACACACACACACACACACACACACACACACACACACACAAACACACACACACAGAGGACTGTTGTATTTAAAGTGCGAAGCTATCATGTCTCAATACATTGAATATACAGTGATACACACTCAGAGGCCCACTCTCCCTGCTCTTTCTCCTCCTCCCCCATCTCTCTCCATCCAAGTCATACTTCACCCTTTTCACTCGCATTTCATCAATGTCACTCAGAGAAAGAAGGCATTTCCAAATCTATAACCGCTCACACTGTCTGACAGGCTGTCTGCTGCATGTTTCCACATTTTTTTAAATATCGATTTTGAAATTGCCACTTTCAGACATTACAGCTTTTGACTCCCTGTTTTATACCGACACAATTGCTGCATTAATCGTGTTCTTCTGCTGCTTAACGGGAAAAGATTTGACACAAACCCATAAGAAATGTTTTAAAGCCTGGTGAATACTGATTTTTTCTAGTTATATTTAAATGTGATAGCTGTATATATGATAATACTGGATGTCCAGACAATCTTGTTGTTTTGTCAGCAGGATTACACAAAAACAACTGGCTAGATATCCATGAAGTCTCTGCCCTGAATAGATCTCATTAACTTGTGGTGTGAATTCAGATGACGAGAGAGATCCAGGATTTGTTTTTCTTACTGTCTGTAACATTGAACGATGTTATATAATTCACTGTTCTTGTTGAAAATGTGGCTGGTGTCTTTGAGTAGGTACAGACCGATGCACATCCTAGATCTAGTGAACTTGGATTATGATAAGGCAGTTATTGGTGGTTTTTTAAAGAGTTGATATTTGATTAGGCTTGATTGAATCAAAGGGGACTGTTGGGTCTTAGTGGAGGTATGCACTCTACTCAGTGCCATTCTAGTTTGACGGTGATCGAGGGATTTGTTTTAATCATTGCGTATTATAATGTTTCCGTCACCCTGACGGCCATCTTGTTACTGCCTCCTCTTCCCTTCTCTATCTCTTCTCCTCTCAGTCTCTTTCTCTCTTTCAGTCCTGTCTCTGAGGTGATGTCCTGTCTATTGTGGACCACGTCCAACTCCATTAAGGCCATTTCCACGCCACATACCTCCCACTCACACACACTCATACAGCCACACACCATCACATACTGATACACACTCATCTCACCACACACACAGTCAAAAACCATGACACCCAACCACTCACACACACACACACACACACACACACACACACACACAGACACACAGACACACAGACACACACACACACACAACCTCTTTCTGTATTGTACCCATAGCCTCAGTGCGTATATGTCCCCCCCTCCTCTTCCTCTCTCTCTGTCTGGAACACATTACGTAGGCCAGTGGCTTGTGAGCGCTGACTGGGCCTCGGGGAAGAAAAACACAATTATTTCAGCCCTCAGCTATTCACGCAAAGGTGACAAAAGCTGGTATGAAGTATGAAATCCCAGAAGTTTCTCCCGTGCCGAGGCCGACAAATTGGGATTAATTTGCGCTCGTGTGCACGCGTGTGTCTCGAAAGTTTTCACCTTTGCTCGTTTCCCATTTCTTAAATAGTTTGGGAACTGAAAAGGCCTAATTTATTGTGTTAGAAAGAAGAGGGTGTGTGTGTTCGCTCATGTTGTTCATGTGTGCTCACAGTGCTAATTTTAAATAATATATGCTTTATGGTTAAGAGCTGTGGAGAAGTAAATTTGTGTGCGTGTGCCCGTGTGTGTGTGTGTGTGTGTGTGTGTGTGTGTGTGTGAGTGACTGTAGGAAGGAGGGGGGGTTCTTAGTGTGGGATCACACATTCACACACGCTTTCCAAATTAATTTAATCTAATTAATCGCCCTGAGGAGAGGCAACAGATGCTGGCGATTACCCCCCATGCCTGGACCCCTCCCCATGCGGGCACAAACACACAACCATAAACACACAGAAAGCACACATTAGAGACGCACACACATCACTATCACGGCTCTAAATGCTGCCATTTTCTGCAGCTAACATGTATTATTTTGTTCA
>CAEMYA010002116.1:10188173-10214652 GCA_903131615.1 Diplodus sargus | reverse complement strand
AAGCAAACATTAGAGACGCACACACATCACTATCACGACTCTAAATGCTGCCATTTTCTGCAGCTAACATGTATTATTTTGTTCACTGAAGCACATACAGGATTGTATGCTAAAAAAGAAAATTAACAGGCGCACATACACTACATATACACTACACACACACACACACACACACACACACACACACACACACACACACACACACACAAACTATGGAGAAAATTGCTTTATACAATTAAACTCTGCAAAAAAATCGTGTGTGTGTGATTCTATTTTGGGCGTTTTTGGTGAGTAACTGCACCTGTGTCTGGAGAGCTATGTTTTTGGGTGTCAGTGATGTGTGTGTGTCTGTGTGTCTGTGTGTGTGTGTGTGGGTTGTAGGTGGCTGTGGAGGCCGGGTGGTCCCTCCTGTCGCCGTAATAGGCTTACTGGCCCCTAATCCACACCACGCCACCCCATCACATGGCTGGTCTGCTGACTAACTGCAACCACCGCCACCATGAGTTGTGTGTGTGTTTCTCTAACTATGACTCTGTGCAGGTGTCTTATTTGTGTGTGACCATGTCTGTGTGTGTGGGGTGGTGGCCATGTGGGAGACATTTGTATTATTGACACAATTAGTTATTAGATAATCCAGTTTTCATACATGCGAATATGCTACTTCTCTCTGTTGTATATCATTATTTAGATTTCTTTGTTTTGGACTATTGGCTTGACAAAGTCACCTGAGGTCTGGGGAGATTTGATGGGGTTTTCTGATATTTAATAGATTGAAAGATAAATGGGCTAATTTTAAAATAATCTGGAATTGCAATATAATTTGAAGGCCATATCACCCACTGCTACTGAATGGAAAAGCTTCACTTTTTTTTTGCTTACCTCAATAAATCTACTCGTATGAGTCTTCTCGCACACATGCACATCCTGCTTTGTTCTCGCTTGGCACACTATCGCTTGGCACACAGCGTATCTTCTATCTGTGTGTGTGTTTTTGCTTACATGCACATGCACATGCATGTGTTGTTAATTAAACTGATTAAACTGTTGCCCCTGATGATGTGCTGCTTTGCTTCTGTGCTTGCGTCATCGTTTTCATACGTTTTTTCTCTCTCTCTGTTTGTGTGTGTTTGCAGCTTTGTGTTTAGTCTCTACATATTGTTTTGTCTGCTTAACTGTTTTATCTTTGCCTTAGTCTCTCGTCCTTGTGTACTTGTATGCCCCCCCCGCCTGCTGTGTGTAGGAGACATATGTTTGCTGTGTGTGTGCACTCTGTGTGTATGTCTTTAGGTTTGCATGTGTGACTTTGTATTTGTGTGTTGTGTGAGTGAGTGTGTCTTGTCCCACTGGTCCAGGTTGTGACCTCAGCTTTCATCTCCTTAGTCTGAGGCTCCTGCGGCCCACTGTGCTCCGCTCCCAGCCAACAACGCAGCAGATGTCACCAGACACTGCAACAAACACACACACAGAGTCCTATGTGCACTATGTCACACACACACACACACACACACACAGTGCCTCTCTTTCATATAAACACACAGGCTTCCGGCATGCGTACACAAACTGTATATAATCCTACACACGACACACTCCTCCCCGTCACACACAGGCACATATAGATACATTTCTAGCCCACACACACATGCAGAGTCTGAACCAGCCCAGACAGGTTTTTGTTTTGCCTCATACAGTGTGACGTTTGACCCCACAATAAACATCAAAACACAAGTGTCACCTGGGAAACATCCGTCTTCCCACCTGTGTGGCCACCGTACGATAGACCTAACAGCCAAAGTTGGTGTGTTTTGACTCAAGATGTTGATGATACAAACTGCAGATCATACCATGTGTTCAGTATTTTGGCAATGGATGATAATGCATCTCACTTGGCTCACAAAAGGGGAGTGGTATTGTAAATGGGACAGATTATTGTGATGGTCGGTCAAAATTACAGCTCTGATTTAATGAAGTATGTGTCCGTTGTTGTTATTCTCCTTTCGCAATGCCAGATGTCGCTTGTCATGCTAACCGACCAGTTGATATATGTATATAAAATGAATAAAAACAATTCTGCATGCTATAGAATTAATCTAAGGTACCTGATATTGGGTATTTATAATAGCAAATCTTTGACATGCTGGTATCCCAGAGGTTTGTGACACATACCTCATAATCTCAGTGTTAGTGGTTTGATGCCAGCTGGCAGCCTTTATTGTAGAAATGCACAGTATGGATTTTTCAGCAGATACTAATATCGAATAATTACCCGCTTCTCATGACAATTATCAATAAGATAACTAATAATTTCACATATTTGCATTGGTCTTCTTCTTTTTTTCTTCTTTCTGGTTTTGTATTATTGTCCCCCTCTCTTACTGAAGTATACTATGTGTCACTGTGGTCAGTTGTCAGCAGAAGTAATGACAACAATAGATATTTATGTCACTGAAAATATCAGGGAGCATAATATTTATTCAGTTGAAGCTCTTTCGTGTTACATTGTGATGATGGCTGTTGTCCCAGGCCGAGCCTGTCTGGGCCCTGCAGGAGCTGCCAGCGCACTATGTACAGCAGTCTAGAAAGCAGACTGTGCCTCCTCCTCCTCCTATTCCTGCCTCCTGTCCCCAACCTGACCCAGAAGAGACACAGTGACTCATGCGCTCATAAACACACACACATTTTCTTACAAACAAGCTTGCAAGTTCAGCAGAGGTGTCTAGTGTATCAGGTTTTTTGGGGGAGGGGTAAAATGAGCCTTGAAGAAGAAACAATGAAGTGAATGTGGGAGGAAATGAAGCCAAAGTAGTGAGGAACGAGGCCGATGGAGATGCGAATGTCTGTTTCTTCCATTTTCATTGTTTATACATTGTTGAAAGTTTAACAATGCTCCAGTTTTCTTGAATCATTTATTGAACCATTGTTGACATTTTCCAAGTCTGTCCATGTGCCTCAATATCCCATTTTTAAGATAATTTCTGAGGACTGCAGTCCCGATATCTCATCGGAGGCTCTAAATCATATGTTATTGGTTGCCACACCCTCAGCTATCAGTCATCTCTGAGGTCGTCCTCTATCACCTGATGGCTTCACATCCTGTCACCTGCCCCCTTCTCATCAGACTCTTCCTCCTCATCCCCACCTCACCTTGTTTTTGGTGTCATGTCTTGCATGGCGTTGATGGGTGGTCAGACAGTTCTGGTGCGATGTGAGGTGCGATTGGACAACGACAGCGGAACAGTTATTATCTCCATCTCTCAGTTATTTATTTTTCCTCTGTGCGACTTAAGATGGCTGCTCGTGATGGAGACAAGCCTGTGTGGCCCGCAAAACACTGCCCTCTGCAAATCCCCCTGTTTATCCACAAGCTTGACCCGCTGGGCCTGCGTGGGCGACTGGTTCGCTCCGTAGATCCGTGTGATGTGTGTGTGTGGGTGGGTGGTGGCAGTGAAACACTATGTGTGTGCATGCATGGAGACGTTTGTGAACTTGGGTTAAACTTGTGTGCAGGGTGACTCGTTTGACATTATCTCCTCAAGATCCGCTCGCAGTGAGTACGTGCAAGTGTGTGTTTGCATGAGCATTTTAGAGTGCACACACACACACACACACAACCACACACACAACCCCACATACACACACACACCCACTGGCAAACGGAGGCGACTGTTCTGCTAAGTGGCAATGAATAGGGTCTTGTGATGTGCTCTGATGCCAGTGCTAAGCCAGCCACTGACAGTTAGACTGATCCCCAAACATGTCTCTGTCTCTGTTTGGGATATAAATCTCTACTTGGAGTACCGCACCCAGAGAGGAACGGGGTCAGGAATTCGAGGTGACTTGCAGTAAATGCATACAGCCATGTGTGTTGAGAAGATGTGGCGAATGACACATTCCTGCTCATATCTGCTACGTCACATGTCAAAATTTGTTTACAAGTTTTGTTTACGCAACGGTGAAACAATATAGAATACTAAATCTAATTTACTGTATAATTGGCTCCTCTTTTTTAATTTCTTAAATGTACAGTCTGCACTTTCTGCTGCTTGTGGGCAAAAACAAAGACAGAGTTTGATGACATCTGAAATAGCAAAGGATCATAGGAGTTATTTTGAAAACAAACACCATTGCCAGTGAATATCTAGCTGATGTTATACAGGCCGAAATGTCTACAAACAAGGTAATATATTGATATTATACTTCATATTATGTTTAGTTACGTTCACCAACTTTTTCTCCCCTCACTGACCGATTCGCCAAAGTTATGGCGACAAGTATAGATGCACCAATCACAATTTTCTTGAATGATTCTTATTTTCGATTTTCTTTTTTTTAATCTGAGCTGCCAATTCTGATTTTCTTTGTTTCTAAGAATTGTAATGAAAAGCATACACAAGCACTTTCTGTTGCCATATTCAATTGACAAATGGTTGTAATAAAACACTGACTATTAGATAACTAATAGAAATAACATGCTATTTTTAATGGCCTGTAACTGAAAAGGGAATTTTAGCTTCCTCTTATGAGCATTGAAATACTTTGTATATGGGGACTCTTGTTGTGGAAGGGAAAGATTCTCTTTTTAATGAGCCGGCAATTGACACATGAGCGCACAATGCATCCTTATCCTCAGAGTAAATGTGCAGCTCATAACCCTCAGCTATACTGTTACTTTTTCAGTCCTCGCCGGTGATTCTAAAAACCGGTCAGTTGCAGTCTCTGGCCAATCGATCAGTGCATCTCAAGGCAACAGGCGACCAAGTGAAAAGCAGCGCTCCCATGAATATAGAATATGCATACAGATCTTGAAGCAACTCCTGTTGCCTGTGGAGGCATAGGGCAAACCTTGCCTTCCTTAATGCTTATTGGTTTTAAGGCTTCTATGAATCTGCTAAATTGATTTTCCTATTTCTGTTCCTGTTTCACCATTACTAAATCCTTCTGAAAAAAATAATCGACAAAACAGCTCATCCACAACATTCACATTTAAGTGTGAGACGGAGCCATTTGTGTTTTTATGCAAGTGTCTCACATCTAGATGCACATAAACAGAATTAAGGAACCCTATTGTTCTTTCATGGAAAAGGAATTTCAAAGAGCAGGCGCTCACCCATGCGCACACATACACACACATGCACACACACGAAGGCACACCAGCTCCTTAACCAATCCCTCCACTAATTCCCCCTTGGTAGAAGGTGTTCATTGTTTCTCTTTCATTCTAATCTCTCCCTCTCCTCTTTTTAAAATCCATATTAGATTCTCTTTGAGTTGGCCACAATCAGAGGCACTGAAGCAGAGCATCACCCTGCTAATGCTCTTTGTCTCCCCAGATTTGTCACTTAGCATGGAGAGTACACCTTTGTCATGGAGCAGGGTGGGAGAGAGGCAGACTCTCACTTGGGGCAATTGTTTCTTGTCACAGGCCATCTTAACCCCCTCTCCCCCTTCTCTTCTCCCTTACGCAAATCAGCTTTGCTCTGGATTAGAGCCCTATCATAGCTCTGTCAGATCTCAGCAGCCTGCCTAAAACAGCTAAAACAAACAGATCCTTAAAGTGAGAACGCAGTCGATGTGGCGATTCGGATTCGCCCCAAAAATCACTGTCGTGTCTGTACCTGGAAATCACCGTTTGATATCTCTGAAATAAAGAAGTTCCAGTCTGAGATCTTGTTGTGAGTTTTATCAACCAAACCCTTGAGCTTCTTAGCATCCTCTTCTCTGTTATCTGGTAGTGATGCGAGGACAAGATGGGATGGTATCACAATAAAGTCATCGCAGTACGTGTCCTGCTTTGACATTAAAACATGCTTAAAGGGATAGTTCACCCAAAAATCTTAAATGACTTTTTACTCTTACCCAAGGTGCTATGTTTACTTAGATTGTAATGATGTGAGTCTTGGCTGGTGGTGCTCAAAGCGCCCTTAAGAAACACCTAAACTTAACAACAAAATAATGTACAGACCTGCTTGTGAGCCATTTCATGTAAGAACTACTTTGGTTATATGGATATCCAAATCATGAAATTGAAAACCAAATACATACCTGTGTAAAGAATGTTCAAATTGTTGAGTATTTGGGTCCAGCCCTGCCTTCTACCCAACGATACCCACAAACCGTGCAGAGGGAAGCAGGCACCTACTAATGAATGAAAGACTCTTGCTCGTGACAGATTAGGATGTAAACATTAGTGGTGTCCCCATCATCTGAGCTGTAGGGGTGCTTTTCTGCCCAGTGTAACTCTTGGTGGATGTAGTTCAGTAGTAAGACTTTCTTACTGTAATAGTTTTCTTGCTCAGAAGAAAGGTTGAACACTTTTTCATAAATGTAATACTATCAGTCTGTACCTGCTAGAGGTTATTTTCTTGCTTTCACAGCAATGATTTTCAGCAGTTCTGCCTTATTGGTGTGTATTTTGTGTTAGATTTTGTACAATAAATGCGGATAGCTCACAAGAACTTGGGTGGTTGACCATCACCAGCATTCATTCAGTTACACGTAAACACATACACATGGCCCTGACATTCTTCATGCACTCAGATCTGTCCAACTTTATACATGTGGACGCAGCTTTTGCTGGACACACACTTCCATCGATGTCTGCCACCGCGGTGAATCTGCCGTCCTGATATCTGAACTGCTGCTTCATGCAGGCGGAGTAATCAATCCCAGATACAGGAGCTGAGGTATTGGCTGTGTGTGTGTGTGTGTGTGTGTGGCAATGTTATTGGCCATTTTAGGCCTCTGTGATGGCCAGAGATGGTGAAATGGTGGGAAAAGTGATGAGCAGGCACTTCATAGACCAGGGATGAACTCCTGCTATAATCCTGTCGACCTATCTATCTCCCTCCCTCCCTACCTCCCCCTCTTGGCTCCGTCTTTCTTTCTCCATCACCCCCCTCCCTCATTTTCTCCATCTCTTCCCTCCTCTCTACTTTTCGTTCTGTCGTCTCCTTGCTATCCACCTCTATGTCTTTCATTTGAGTCTTCTCTACCCTTCTCTCCTTCCATTTCTTGACCACCCCCCTTCTTTCCCAAACCCCCCGTGTCCCTTTCTCTCTCTCCAGCAGAAGTGCAGAGCCAGGGCTTTTGCCTGCTGGTAATTTATTTTCCCATTAGCCCCCTGTCTGAAGTGCATGCTCTGGGTCTGAGTGTGTGTGGGGGGCACTGAGGGCCACCCAAAAGAAAGACCCGGAGAGTCGAAGAGAGGAGGGCACCCTGGACACACTGATAAGGCGAGCCAGAGAGAGGGGGGCAGTGTGGGAGGGACATAAATGAAGGGAGACAGAGAGGATATGAGATACTGGCCTGGTGTCCATCTAAGCATTTTTACTTTTATGAAGTATGATGCAGACTAATTAGAAAAGCTAAATGAAAACGGCAGATTACAGCGGAATGATTACTATCGTTGAAATGGTTAGCTGATAAGTCGACGCTCATAACAAATTCCCAGAGTCCAAAGTGACGTCTTCAAATGGCTTCTTTTGTTGTAAACCCAGATACTTTTCATTTAATATCATATGATGAAGGAAATCAGTGCACACTTACATTTAAGAAACAGGTACCAGTTGCTGTTTTTAGAATCTGATGTGACTCCAGATGTTTACTCCTCCAGAAGGTCTGGCTCTACAACCAACCCCTCTCCTCCTGAGCAGTGGTTATGCCCCACTCTCCACCCGGCCTTCCCCACACAAGACTTAGCAAACTTCTTGTGTTTTGTTTTGATTGAGAGAACCCTAGTGGCAAAATCTAAATCTGTCTTACTTTTCCTGCTCTGCCTGTACGTGTCTTAGCATGCGATGTAAACGTCCAGTGTAGCTGCAGTAATGTGTGTATCAAATGCATCTCTTCAACATGTCAGAAATATATGCACAAACATAGCTCAAGTCAATTGTGACCTCATTGGGAAGGTCAGGGAGTATGAAGGAAGCTAGATGATTATTTTTGTGGCTAGAGCGACTTGTGCTCAAGCTTTTTGGTGTTCAGATGATAGCTTTTATATCAGGAGGTTACATTATGTTGTTGAACCGCTGGAATATTGCTGTTCTTTAGTGTATTTTCTTGGTGTTGCAAGCAAGCAAGAGATTAGTCCCCAATAAAACAGTCTCCTCTCCCAGTTAGGATTAAACCTTTTAAGGGCTGGTTGGTTTGTGACTCTCCTTTCATCTGCTGCCATCAGAGGCAACCCTGCATTAAAGGCATCCCTCTCTCTTTCTCTGTCCTTCTATTACTCTTTTTCTCTCTCTAACCCCATCCCTCTCTTTCCTGTCTTTTACAAATAAACACACATGTGGTTTGCCAGTCTCCTGCCTGGCAAACCACGTGCATTGGCCACAGATGTAAGAGACATCATCTGATAAGAAATCAACTGAATTTAGTCAAATTAACAAGTTTTACACAGCGATACTGGCAGAATAGCCAGGACTGTCATTGCCAACTTGATGCTTTTTTAGGTGTTTTAAGAGTGCATTTTAGCAGATAATTATCCTTTCTGTTGTAAGGTGGCGGATAACCAACAAACTGGCTTTTGTCCTCAGTTATAAGGAGTAAAATCTGCATATTTTTAATCATGCTAATCTGCCTTTTTATGAAAGTGTGCAATCCCTTTGATCACAGAAAATGGGTCATAATAAGGTCAGAGGTCAGGCTCAGCTACATAAGAGTACAGGTTGTTGGTTTATATTTGTCCTTTCTAAATGACACCTAAGCATGACAAATACTGTCTTCTTTATTTTGAGTCTTCCCCCAGTTGTGGGTTTTTGTTTCCAGTTTTGCATCACAGCGGTTGTGCTGTTTGTCACAAATGAGTCATCTGAGTGCATTCCTGTACTGAGCATTCTTGTAGTTGGCACCAGGCTCATGTAAATCTGTCTAATATCCACTTTCTTAGTCCTTCACCAGAAGGGCTCCATGTCAGGCACTCTGTGCATATTCAACCAAAAGTAATGCACGCAATGTGCTGTAATCTGCCGTCCTTTCCTTTAAAACAAGCCTAATCCTGCTCTTGTTGTGACTAATCGCTCTTCTCTCACTCTCTTTACCCACTTCTCGGTCCCGCTCTTACTTTCCTTCAATTGTTTGTAAACCTTGTTGTTTTTTGTTGTGCACACCCCTGGGGACAAGAAGGTGGTCAGCAAAGACATTTTTATTTTGGAGGCTGTAAATTAAATCCGAACCACCGAGTGGTTCTAGTGCAGAGAAATCCTGTGCTCCTTTTTTCTACTTGTGTGTCAGTGTGTGAGAAAAAGACTGTGTGTGTGTGTGTGTGTCCGTGTGACAATACACATGAAAGCCATTTGCACAGTTCATCCCATTATTAAGACTATTGTTATTGTAATTCACATAACCGCAGTGATAGTATTGCATGCCTTTTATGTCCATTGTTGCCTTTTAAAAATACACACACATACACACTGCTTGGGGAAAAAAATAAATCCTCACATATAATAGTAGCAGATGAATAAATTCGGTCTTAATCTGAGTGTGTGTGTGTGTGCGTGTGTCTATAACGCCTATAGTGCGGTATTCATAGGTGGTATGTAAAAAGGCCTGCCTTATCAGTTATCAGGGGAGGCCAAATTGACACAGAGGAATCACTCCATTGTGTGCGGATTCAAAAAGAGATGTGAGCACATTGGATGTCTCCATTTCCAATAACTGTGACCTTGAGGCAAGAGGAATAGCACTGTGGCCCCCCCAACCTTCAATCTGCTGACTGCTGAATTCAACCAGAGCCAGCTGATTTTGGGTGTTGGGGCTAATCGGTGCTACCTCAGGGTTATTCTATAGGGTAAATTGAGTTTGGCTTTTATTTTTTTCAGAAAGGATGAATACAAATTACAAAGGCCTGTGTACACTGGAATATTTCAGCCCCCATGTCCTTATTGTCTGTGTTGAGGTTGATGTTTTGTTTGACGTAGCTTTACATTTAATTTCAAAATGAGGAGAAGAAGAAGAGATGGAGGGAGAGGAAAACAGCAGAATGCGGCCAGAAAATCAAGAACAGCCATTGTTTGTGACCCATATTCCAGTGTCCTACAAACACAGTGTAGAATATGTCACTTTTAAGATATACAGTTTTATTGTAGTCTGAGTTGGCGTGTGGATTGGGCCACAACTTTCTTTGCGGAATAGTATTCGAAAGAGTTGGAACCAAGCCCGACCCGAACTCAACCCAGACGCAGTCAATGTAAGTGGAAGCACTGAGTTTGTGTTACCCTGATTACAGACTTCAATGGTGTACATGATCATGAAGAGGCATTGTTCTCTGCACAAATATCGGATATGTGGTGTTTTTCAGCTGCAATTCTGTCCAACATCACGTGTTCAGAGTGTTGACGCGTGTGTGCTTTTGTGACTTTTCTGCACACATATAAGACACAAAAAATATACACGCATGTATTTTATTTCCTGCGATTACTTGGGTGTAAACAGATATTATCTACCACTGATCATTTCAAACCTTTTGTCCAAACCCAGCCAGTCGGGTCCTGGCAGGTTCCCGTTCGGCTCCAGTCGGGTATCCTTGCACTAGTCTGAGTATAACTGACCTCAGGTTGTCCTTTTCCTCCAGTTTTGGATTATTTTGTTTTGTGGCAGCAGGCTTAAGTCAGATAATCATCTGCTTGACGTGGAACTTGTGATTCATCACTTATCACTATAGTTGTGATGCCAGAGCCATGTTTGTATCTTCTGTCTTTCTAAAAACATACTGAGTATAATCACACTCACTTCAGTTATTGATAAATTGGTTGTCCCATACTAAAGCCGACAGAACAAGAAAGTTGTCAAAATTAAAATGAGTAATTTGATAGTTGTGCTTTTGGGAACATCTTCAATGTAGGAATAATGTTAAAATGTGAATTGTTACTGAAAGTGGTGGCACATGGATCAATATGGAAAATCGACCATGTTAGTTAAAATTAGAAACCAATTGACTGGTGACCTGTGTTAAAAAGCCATTAGCTGATTGATGTGTGTTGTGCTCATCATGTGCTAACACTGCCCAACTGTCAGCTGTGTGTGTGTGTGTGCGTGTGTGTGTGTGTGGGGGGGACCAGGTCTATACAAAGAAGCCAGGTTCTTTTAGCACTCAGCCTAATTAATCCATCTCTTAGCGACAAAAGGATCCCTGCGCCTGCCTCCTTCCTCCGGCCCGTCCCATTGGCATTTTGGGGCAGAGAGATTCAGCAGGACCCCCGGGCACCCCTCCTGCTCTGACCCCTGCCCCCCCACCAGGGGAGCATCTGTGGATCGATCCGGGGCCAGCTGGCACCTGAGGAGAGGGGCAGGACTGGTACTCGAACACAACCGTCTTGAACGGAAGTCATTTATTGTCGGTTATGAAGTTAATCTGGCAGTGCAGAGTAACTTTGAGCAGGTTTCAGGTTTCGCTGCTCTTGTTTTTTGCGCTTTTCATGTGTCTCGTCACTTGTGGCCTGGTTTGTGTGATGTGGCACAAACTGTACGTCTTAAATGATAAACTGCAGTTGTGCAGAGATGCAGCTAGGGGGCAGCATACAGCCATCACCCCCTCCTTTTTTGTATCACGCCGCCTTTTCCTTGTCCTTCTTTCTCTCTTTCCTGCTGTGCCTCCTCTGCACACACGCACACACACACACACACACACACACACAGGTATTTAGTCATTCTCTGGGCTCAGAAAGAGAGAGCATATTGATAGTCCTATCCTCTTTGTAATAATTTAAACTTCTGTATTGTCCTTCCTTTTCATTTTACACATTGTCACAACCTCCCAGTCACCCTAATCCCAGCTAACCCCCCTCCTCACCTTCTCTCAAACAGGCACATACACTCACATGCACACACACATTGATTGACAAGCAGCATCCAGGGAAATGGAGCAGATTTCCATTGTTTGCTGTCCCTACTCAAATCTGTTGAAACGGTTATTCCATTCTTGTGCCGGGGTATTTGCATATCCTTAAGTATTTCTATTTCCAAGACCTCTCTCCCCCTTTTCCTCCTCATCCTCCCTTTTTACTAAATCCCCTCTTCTTAAGTGTTTGGTGCATTTGGCAAATTCATTCATAACGCATCTACATGCACTATTAGCTTAGTATAATAGCCAGGGTGTAATCTGCAGAGAGATAAGAGGTGGAGAGGGAGACTTCTTTTCCCCATCTCCCTCTTCTCCTGATGGGCTGTTCTTTGGACAAGTTGGTGTTGGTGGTGGGGCGATGAGATGTCATTGTGTTCCCCAGCCAAAGCGACAAGGCTCAAATGTCAGCACGAAATGTCAAGTGGCCTCGCTAGTCAGTCTCTCGGTTCCTTCTGTAGTTTTTTATTTAATTATTGGTGTGAGCAAGAAGCGAGGAGGTAATGATGGAGAGAGATAGGAGGGTTTTGATGAAATGTATGGTTGGAGGAAAGCCAGAATAGAAACAGAAGGATAGAGGTTAGACAGATTCTGATCTTTGCCAGAGCAATTTTAGATTTTGTGTTGTTTCCAAGTGCACGTGGATTGAAGCGCTTGAGTAAAGGAAGAGAGCAGAATTTCTCAGCGGGTCTAGGCTTCACAATATCAACCTTTCACTGACCCTGTAGCTCCCACATGCCAACAGCTCTTCAGCCTCTAACTACTGAGACTACTAAGGAGAAACGTCAGCACTGAATGGATCCTTTCAATTAATCATAAATCAAATTTAATTATGTCTTTAACTGCTGAAGGCCCTGACACACCAAGTAGGCCATTGTACCGTCACCCATATAGCAAGGTTTCTTCTGATATTTTTCCTCCACCTCTTTACCAGGGCTGTTTGCAAGTTTTTGTCAGACATATTCTTGATTAGAAGTGGTTATATTAGCCAGAGTGATGTCAAAAAGTATGCTTAATCATAAGAACAGCTCGTATATCCACAGAGAGGATGTAGAATAAAACTGTTAGTTGGCCATCAACTGTATACTCTGCCGTGTGTTCAAGTGCAGCTTTTGGGACGAGACAGAGGGTCCAGGGTTCTGTCAGATTCTGGCTTTTTGTTTTGCACTGAGACATAACTTTATTAATGTACATTGATTGGCAATTACTAATCCACTTTTTTTTGTTGTTGTCATGATATTGATTGCATGTCACGGCCTCAGCCATCTAAGGAACGCAACTGGCAACTTTCACTTTTTGTTTTGTGCACCTCTTGATAATTTTAAACTCAATAAGTTAAATTTCTTCGTAGTTATAATGTAGCACACACGCCGTACATGATAATGAGCACCGAGAATCAAAGTCACTGTACACATTAACATGCTGTGTTAGTATGTGTTGGCTGGACCACAGATTTCTAGTGCCTATTTGAAGCTTACATAGTTTCTCACTATATTACCAATAGCTTTACCACTCTGCTCTGATACCAACTATGTGTGGGTGTATGTGTATGTTTGAATGAATACCCTGCGGTCCTCAGCGATAAGGCTGAGATTGAGTTTTCCCCACAGAGCCAAAGCCTCTGAGATGTGTGTGCATGCATGTGTGTGTGAAGACATCAGGAAACAGGCAATGTAAAGAGCTTGTATCGCTTTATCTACCGTACACGCCAGAGTGTATGTGTATATGTATATGTGCTCTCAAACTGGTGTTGTGTGAAAGAGAGCTAGCTGCTCCGCTTTGTTCGGCATTGTGCGCATGAGAGGATGAATCCTCGGGGCTCGATTCACAGCTGAGACAAGAAGGTATTTATATATCTGCTGTATAATAACACAACTGTGTGTCAGTGTGTAGGTGTGTCTGCGTGTTTTAGACATTCAAGCAGTAAAAAAAAGAGACAAAAAAAAAAGGGAGAGCAAGCAAAATCTGACTATTTAAAGAAAGAGCCTGTGTGCTTCCACTGCCTGCTGCTTTCATTCCACATGTCCTGCGAAGGGACACGTGTGACACCAGTGTCTGATCCTTAACGTTGGATTTGGTTCTAACATCAGTCTCACCTCATGCAAATGAACACGTATCAGTTAACCAGGGAAATGTGGCAGCGTCCATCACAAAAAGGGGATCTGGGGAAAACAGAAAAGAGGGGCATGATATGTCAGTGGTATCAACACAGCAAGGAGGTGAACCAGTCTGCTGTTCACTGACAGCGTGGTGCTTCCATAGCCAGACCTGCAGCAGACGAAACCCATCAGGTTTTGTTGGAGGGAGAGGGGGGGCAGACAAAAGGCTGGAACGTCCCCAACTGTTTAGTTTCCATATCTAGCAGTCAGTGACAAGACTCTCCGGCAGTTCATTTTACACGCACTGTCCTCTGGTGAGCAGCTTGCACACACACACACACACGCACACACCCACCCACACACACACACACACACACACACACACACACACACACACACACACACACACACACACACACACACACACACACACACACACACACACACACACACACAGGACCCTGTCACTGATTCTATAACTCTTATCACCTGGTTTGTGGCATATTCCCAAATTCCAATTTGACTGCTAGCCCCTGGCCCAGAGCACATCTCTGAAAAGAAGTACAGCAAAAATGGCTTCAGCATGGACCTTTGATAGGAAATACCAGACAGGATGTTGCAACCGAATTCACAATGAGGAGCGCAGGAGGGCACAGATTTGAGCGTGTTCTGAATTTACCAACCAGCAGTGACCAATTACACTGTTATTTATCTGGATGCTGCAACCACATGTCATTAAAATGATCAAAAGAATCATTCTGCTTCACCTGCTGCGCCGTTGTGTGAAAATGAGCCTAAAACGGTGAACAAAATGCCTCTTTCCTGCCTTTCTTTTCCATGTAATCTGTGCACTGTCAGACTAATATGGACCTGTATTCAACTGACCGTGCCTCATTTTTCTCTTCCTCTCCAGGAGTCTCCATCAGGGCGGAGGAAGGCCTTGGCCACCAGCAGTATAAACATGAAACAGTACGCCAGTCCAATGCCCACACAGACAGACGTCAAACTCAAGTTTAAGCCCCTGTCGAAGAAGGTGGTGTCGGCCACGCTGCAGTTCTCCCTCTCCTGCATCTTCCTCCGTGAGGGAAAGGCCACGTAAGTCATCGTCATCTTACTTAACACCTATCCTAAGTAGAGGATTTTAGGTTTGAACTATTGTATTTCTAATTATTTCTCTGCTTATTGATAACTGTTCTTGAATCCTGGTTTAGATTCTTGTTGTCTGATTTGAGTAGCGAAATATCCAAATCTGTTGATGGCAAAAGCTCATATTTCTTAGGTGTAAAGTCATCTGCATGGTCTTTTTATGAGCTCTACTCTGTTGTGCCATTTAGGGTTCTTGCACAGTATTTGTTTGAACCCTTCTGTTGTTTTATCTGTTTTCATTATGCTCAATTACATGAATTTGTTCCATTTGCAGCAGCTATGCATGTGTCTGCTTGGATTTGAAAGAAATTTCACACGTTGACCCCGTACCTGACACCTAAATAACAGAACAATTTCAAACTGATGCCCCAGTTTGTTGCTCTTAGCACACAGAGTTAGCAAGTTTGATAAATGTCCCAAAACAACATACATGAACAAGATCTCTTCCTTTGGAGTGGCAGCAAACTCAACATATATATCCGCCAATAACTGGGCGATACTTATAAACAAACAATAACAAGCATGGCTGTTGCCGTGTTGTGTCAGTCCCTCACTGATGCAGAGCATCTTGTAACAGAGTTGCAATCTTAGTTACCACAACGGTACCCACACAGGAACTCACTCAAAAGGCCTTGAATTTACGTCATGTGACTGTCAGAGCTCCACCACACTCATTGTCCTTCAGCAGAGAAACAGAGAGTCTGAAGCTGCGTCTCTTAGAGTCATCGCTCCCTCACTTATACATTGCAGTATGTTGTGTAGTTTTGAAATCGCAAGTAATAAAGTTTTTGATTTAAAGTCTTTGAGAATTACACTAGACGTGATGTCCTCAGTTGTGTAAGGAATCACATCAGGCTAATCTGCCTGGGTATGTGTGTTGTTCTACTGAATAAGTGCCCTTGTAATACAAATATATGATAACATGCATATATATAATGTATGTACACAAAAATGTACACACATTTGATATTCGGTCTTACATTGTTTGATTGTTCAAAGTTTAATTTACAGACACACACACACACACACAGTGTTTGCAGCTTTCCTCTTTGATATCACCAACTTTCATTTGAGGACACACGCTTGGACCACGGTGTTTGCCGTTTGTTATTCATTCTAATTTGATAGCAGCAACTTTCATTTAAAGACGGGCGCGCACACACACACAAACTGAGCGAGAGCAGAGCAACAAGGCCTTTGTTGTGGCGCGGACGGCGGGTCGATGGCGCGTAACCCTTGTTAACCCTTCGGGGAATGATGTCAGCCACACAAACAAACTCAATCACACCAGTTCAAATGAGCCTCTGGGCCTGGGAAACACCAAACACAAAGAACAGAGAGGAGAATACATTGATTATGATGGAGCGGTGGTATCGAGGGACTGAGGGGGAGTACACAGGACTACATAAAATACAGGGAATACTGTAGAAGTTGATGCATTTGTGAATAAAGTGGTGGTGGGTGGAAAGAAGAGACAATGGGTGGATGGTAGAGAAGGAGAGAGGAGAGGTTGAGTAGGGAAGTCTTAGGTGATTATGACAGTCAAATGTAGAGATCTGAATGGAGGAAATGAATGAATGGTGAAAGAGGTAGAGACAAAAGGAAAAACTGGAGAGCTGGGATAATGATACTCATTCACCAATTATGTATTATGTTTTTTCTCTCTCCTTGTTAGTTTTTCTTTTAAATCTATTTAGTGTGTATTTAAACTACTATATATTTGTCCTATTTGTTTTGTGTGCCGTTTCTCCTTGTGAACATGAGTTTATGTTTGTTCCATCTTTTTTATTGACCAGTGATGAGGACATGCAAAGCCTGGCCAGCTTGATGAGCATGAAACAAGCCGACATTGGCAACCTGGATGACTTTGAGGAGGAGAATGAGGATGATGAGGAGAACAGGGTTAACCAGGAGGAGAAGGCTGCCAAGATCACAGGTGAAGACTGACACACAAAGTGCTTTTTATTTCACAAGTCATAGGTATATAGTTTCAGCTGGAATCAGCTATTAGATATTGGTATATTAATATGCAAACTACTTGTAAGCAACTGTGCTTTTCAGTGACACTCTTCCTCTCTGCTTTCAGTTTAAGTGCTATTAATTGTAAGTCAGTCTATTACGCCTGGTGTTTTGGCAACTAGCAATTACAGTTAACCAGTAAAATGCTCAAAATGTCAACGAAAATGTTCCAAAACTGGTTCCAAAACTGCTTCAGTGGATGAAATCTCTCCTGAATAATCACCCCAACTAGAATAACCAGGACCAAGGCTTCAGTGGGGCTTCAACTTTGCTTCTTTCTTGATTTCTTTTTTTCTCTAAGTTTATGCTTCTGTGAGATTGAGTGTGTGTGCATGCTTGCGCAAATTTGTAAAGTAATGAGTTTCATTTACAGCGTTTTGTCAGCTTCAGGTTATCTTGTGTTGCTTAGGCTTTACTTTCCTCTTGTCCCCTTACTCCTTGTTCCTTGCTTTCCTGCCGTGCTCGTGGATTCTTCGACCGGCCTCCCGTACATAAATGTTGAGGATTCATTCTATGGTCTAATGTATGGGCCCGTGCTGCCTTCTGCTTTGCTTAATCCAACTTTTCAAAGCGCAATCTCTTCATGTTAAGCTTCATGCTTTCTCTCCTTTCTTTTCCCTTCCCCGCTCTTTGCCTCATTTATATGTATATGCATTGAGCGCCTACAGCAATGCTTCACTAGTGTGCGTCTCTGGATCAAGTGCCTGGCCAAGCTGCCAAAATTCCCCACTATCATATTTTCCCCCTGTATGCTACCTATCCAACACCAGCAATACTAACACTAGGTTAACTAACATACCCTGCAAAATGTTCTCTCTACCTCTTTACATGCAGTATGTAAAAAATAATGAAAAGAGAATATATTATTCCTAAAGAGGATGTCCTGTACATCTCTGATATTTTGTATGTGTTTTGTTTGTGCATTTGAGTGTGTGTATATGTATATATGTGTGATTGTCTGTGAGTTCTGTTGTGCTACTTAATCCTGTAAGTAACAATAATCATGTTAGACCTCTCAGCTATGAAAGTCTAGTGAATAAATAGAAATGTGAAGTTAAACTTTTTCAACATTTAGCTGTTTTCCTGTTGTGCATCGAGTTAGTACAGCTTTTCAAGACAGCTGTCGGGGCCCTGGCACACCAGACTGTTCACCAATGTGAGCGCTGTCGCTGACTGTCCGAGCGCCATTTGCAACTTTTATCGGACATATTCTTGATTAGAATTTCAAAAATGCTGCTTTATCATAATGATAGTTTGTACATCTACAGTCCCGATTCTTCCAGTTTGGTGGTATGGCCATCTACTTTAGTCTTTATGGTTTAGACGCAGTTCTTTGATGTTTGTTTGGTGTGTCTTGGTTGTATCTTTTGGTAGTGCTGGTAGTGTTTGAATTACAGTATTGCAGCTTTACCATTAAATAAAAAAAAGTCCCTTACGCAATTGTCATCGCTTGGAAATACACTGTCCATTAGCTACTACCCCTCAGATAGCTAGTGAGTACAAAATAAACAATACCCTAACATAAAGTGAGGTCTATATAGGATATATAGTATGTATTCTTTTCAACTCTCTCTATGTATCTATGTGTTATTTAAGTGTGTGTGTGAGAGTGTGTTTGTGGATGTTCTAGATGGGTTGGTATTTTGCCTTGTTCACTGCTATTCTTCCTTCCTCCCTTCCTGTATCGCCTGTCGTTTACAGAGATTGTAAACCAGTTGAATGCCCTCAGCTGCTTACATGGGGATGATGATGATGATGATGGTGTCCTTAAGCGAGCACGCAAAGCAACCGCTAAGCCTGCCGCTTCCTCCCAAGGTCTTTTTTCACCTTTCTTTCACCTCTCTCACCCCGTGTTCCTGACTCTCCACATTGTCTTGTGAACATTATGTCTCCTGTACACTACCAATCATTACCACCATCTCGGTTTTTTTTTAAAATCCAGCTTCCCTCTCTTTTTTGTTTCTCTCTCTTTGGTTCAAACCCCACATCCCCTGATCCTCCTTTACATGGTATTGTGATCGTGTTGTGGTCTTACAGTTTATCTTGGTCCATGTGGTGATGTGATGTACAAAGTGTTGTGAACACATCAGTTTGTGTTCATTCTTTTGGTTCCTATTCTTTGTTTTTGTTTTTTTTGACAGTGTGGCTTCCCCATTCTTTTACTGCAATTGGTAGTGAACCAGACCAGGGAAATGGAATCCAAATGAAATTTTCATACACGATAAAAAAACTGGAAGACAAAAGTTGAGTTGCTACGTTTTCAAATTTGATTTAAAATCAGTTTGGTTTCCAATGGAACTGCACATTGGATCTGTGGTATTCTCATGTGGCCCTAAAATGCTGAGACGCTACAGAGCGACAAAGTTATACCTCTTTCACTCTGGACAAAAAAGCCACTAACACCCACTAACATCTGGCTTTTGTCTTTGGTGGGAAAGGGTACAATTGGCATTCATTTACATGTCAAATGACTCAGCAGTAGTCACGGTTGTTTATCAGATCCGGCGCCGATCAGTTGTGATGGAAACATGGCACATAAGTGGATGTGCTAGTTTTTTGCCCCTTATCCAGTCTGATGCTGTAAGATGGTGGTGTGTAAAGAAGAAGACGAAGAAGTAGAAGATATACTTTATTCATTCCCATGAGGAAATTCAGTTGTTTTCTTTTTGCTTTTTTTTTCTCGTCTTTTACACACACAGGCCCATAAATCACACATGCACAAACACATGCAAATAAATAAATAGAATTCAGTCTGAGTTTTAAACAGACTGAAAAAACATTGAATCAAATCAAGTTTATTCAAATTCAAATTCAAAAACGTGAGCTTATTTCTCTCTGCTTGGAGAATCAACAGTCAAAAACCAGTTTTCACACACACACACACACACACACACTCAAATGTATATACACATCCGTGTACATGTGCACTTGCCATGGCCTAAAGTGGGTCATGAATGTTGTCAGTGAGAGACGAGTTAAAGTGCTGCACCTCTTATCAGCTACAACCACTTCACATAGCCACCCTACATATAGACCGATGGCTTCACAAACACACAGCACTTTTTCTCTTTGCTCAGACTCCCACGCAGCGCTCAGCAGCCCTTCTTGGCATCTACCTCACACACATTTGCGCTCTTTTCAAGCTGACCCACACCCTGGCAGCATGCGATTGAGCTACAGTGACGATGATGAAGATAAAGTGGACAATTCTCAGCCTTTCCAGCTCGGATCTCCATAGCAACTCTATACTGCCTTCACTGTCTCCCGCAGTAACCCTCCATGCCATACCACACAAATTTTCCCAGATTGCCACTGCTGTACATGCATTGAAGTGGAGCTTAGGTGGCAGAAGAGCACAGAAGTTTAGGCAGCGCTCTTCAACAAGACTGAATGGTCTTTATGCTGATGGTTCACTCCAAAGTGCAGATATTGGCATATTTGGGTTTGTGAATGTTTGTATTCATTTCATTTTGGGGAAATGTGTTGTTCTTTAGATATGACACTTTAATATGTAAATCATGTGTGTGACTTTGTGTTGCGCTCTGTGGCAACAGAGCTGATCAACAAGCTGAACTTCCTGGAGGACGAGGATCCGGACGCTCCTCCTGGCATGAACATCAATCCCTTCGATGACCCCGATGACGACCTTCATCCGAACCACATGAACCCATTTGGTGATCCTGATGAGGATGGTATGTTAAACTCTGTCCTGATTTTATTGTGGTTGTTGGATTGTAATTGTGGCTGGTTTTAGAAGTCAAGGTGTTCATTTTGGGGAGGGTCAGGAGAATTGCAGGTGGTGCAAGTTGTAGGTTTGGATGTGCACATACCTTGAATGTGTGTAGCCATGTGTGACTACAACAGGTTGGCTTCAGTGCTCTCAGACAGCTAAACCAATATTTTTGTCTGACCACCTGAGTAGACAGGTGCATTGGTATGAGTTATTTATTTTTGAGTGGCTTGTTCCCACACACATAAAGCTCCCACTTTGATGCTTGTTTGCTTGCTCAAGTTCTCTTTAATCTGTAGGAGACTAGGATTTGCTTTCTTGTTCAGGCTTTATATATCATGTTTTCTCTTTAGTGAATTTCAGTCTTCTTAACTTGTATCTAAACAAACCTTTACTGGATTCATTTGTTTTGGGCATGGCATGTTTTTTTTCATTTTTTAATTTGGTGGCACCTTTGTGTAGGTATGTGTCTGATGTTGTCAGTTCCTGTGGATCTGAGCACACAAAAACTATTTTGGTAACTTATTTATCAGTTTGAGTAATTATTAAAAGTAAAAATTGTCAGATTCTTCCTCATTTAATGTGAATATCTTCTGGTTTCTTTACTCGTCTATGACAGTAAGCCGAATATCTTTTGGTTGTTGACAAAACAAGACTTGGGAACTTTTTCTGATATTTCATAGATAGAGATTACATAGAAAATAAATTATAAATGAATCAACAATGAAAATATAGTTGTTGCAGCCCTAGTTTGAAATGTTTCTAAGTCAGATTGTACTTGAATGATACCTGAATTAATTAAAATGCTTCCAAAACAATTGTGATGCTCTGGAAAACGAATAGAAAAACAGAATGCAGCGATTTGCATCCTTTTTAACCTATATTCAGTTGAATACAGCCCAAAGACAAGAAATGTAATGTTCAAACTGATAAACTTTGAGTGAAAGGAACCACAGTGTCACATTATTATGACCCCCCGCCCCCCAGCTCTCTGACCCAGTGGGTAACAAGCTGTCAAAGCTCTGTTCAAGTAAATAAGATTCCACTGAGTCATTAACATTACTTCTTACCAGTCTGCTATAGTATGTGTTTAATGCAGTCAGAGCTCTCTCCTCTCTGTCAAACAGAGCCCCCTGCCCAGCCGGTCTTAAGGCAGCGGGTTGAAGATGATTCCTTCTATGACCACGACGACTCGAATCCGTTCAATGAGCCGGATGAACCCGGAACACAAACTCCTCCAGGGAACCCCTTCGATGAACCCGAGCAGGACACGGACCTCCAGCCAGATCCAGAACCCCCGAAGCCCAGGCAGAGGAAAGGAGTGCGGCCTGTTGACATGAGCAAGTACTTGTACGCTAACACCACTCAGAATGAGGATGACGAGCTGGATGAGTAAGACTTGATTCCTTCATTATGCTCCTTTTCTTCATCTTTTCATAATTTTTGATCTGGTAAAGTGATGAACCTGTACATCATAAAATGTTATTTTGTTACTGATAGGTTGACATTGAAGAAGTGACTGTAATATAAAAATATGAGGTTTGGATGATTGTGTGTCACTGAGGAAAGAGAGTTTGCATCTTGCACGTTTTGTCATGTTTTTCCTCATTTAATTTACATTAGTTACACTTTCACCAGCATAGAAAAATACCAGAACCCCCTTCTCCAAATAAAACAGTGCTTTTAACCTTTTGTTTGACTGAACAGAGAAGTCTCTGTTGTATTTTTTTGATAGAGAACATATTCACATGGTTTCTGATTCATGAGTTAACCATATTAGAGGCAGTCTGGAAGCATCCAGGCTGCCCAGCTTGGTTACTGTTGGCAGGCCAAGTCGTGTGAGACTCCTTATAGAGGGGTACTTGTAGCCCCCCCATCAGGGCAGAGTGACGAGGCAGCTCTTTCAACGGGAACAAGGGCCCTGTTGTTTCACTGCATTCTTTAACCTTGTCTCCCTCCTTTCCCTCCTCTGTCGTTACTTCCCTTCCTCCCTCCTTCCTTCACCCCTATCCCATACTTCACCTCCTTGCCGTCCTCCTTAACTTCCTCCCTAGAATCTGCTAATTTTCATTCCACCTCTTTCCTCTTTCATCGTGCCATCTTTCTTTCTCCCCTTTTTCCTCCTCTTGTTTTACATCACTTTAGTGTATCAATACTGCTAATTAAGTTAAATGATTTCTTGTCATTGAATGAATCTGCCCCTCGTGGTAACATTAAATCAGTAGCCATGTTTCCGTCATTTATTCTATGTGCATTTTGAAGTACTGAATTAGAAAAGGTTCATAGAAATTTAAAAAATGCTTGCTTTTTCGAAAAATAGTATAATCGCTTAATGGGAAAAGACAATCTTTTGTCAAATAAGTTCTGACGTTCAACTCAAATATAACTCAGATGACTGATGAGCTCCAACTCTGCTTTGCTTAAGAGATGAGTCTCCTCATGGCTCCACATAAATCCAATACAAATTCTTCTCATTAAAACTTTAAACAAACAGAAAGTTTGTATTTCCCGTAGGTGAATTGGCTCCATCTGCTGCTTATCTTGATGAACTTAGCATCCATTCGCAATTTCTTCTGCCGATTTTCTCAAAATTTGGGTAATTTGCAATACATTTGGACGGAACATTGCCTAATGACTAAGAGCTTGGACTTTAATTTGCTCCGTCTGTAGTGTACTGCACAGCAGGATGTTTCACTGCTTCTGTGTGACCTCTGCAGATGAGTTGTCGTACCTAAATTATAAATGTAAACTTGGAAGTCTTTGGCTGTTGAGCGAAGCTGTCACACAGATAGCCGTATGTTTTAGTCCTCTGGGCTGTCTAAAGACAGACAGATTATTGACTGGCATGTTTCTTTTGCTCTGTCTCTTATACCAGGAGCATTTCTCTGCAGAATAGAAAGTTCAAGAGGGCAGCGCGCTGTTTTGACTGGAGTCCTTTCACATGTCTTTTAGCCAGCGATGGTCTGTTAAAGCTGCTCTAAAGAGCTGCCGCTTCTCTTTTCTTCACTTCCCTTCTTTTTTTCCCCTCTCCGTATCGCTCTGCGGTTAAACGGACACAGGGTGGCTCTAACCTTCTCTTTCAGAAAGATACCTAGTCAATCAGCTTTTTTCTTTCTCGCTGTCGCTCTCGCCCCCCACCCTCTCCATCCAATTCTCTTGTTTGTTTAGGATTGCTTGTTGCATGTTGAGTGAATGTCTCAAGGCCGTGCCCCTGCTTTCAGTGCCACAAGCATGCCTGTATATTGATAACACTCTGGTATGTGTGTAAGAGGGCCTGTGCGAGTGTGTGTGTATGTGTGTGTGCGAGTGTGTGTGTATGCGTCCGTGCTCCTGCCTGCCTGTCTGTCTGTCAGTAGTCCACATTGGGCAGTAAGGATATGAGGTCACACTGACCTGACCTCAGTGCACCTGCATCTTCTATTACCACTTGTGTGTGTTGTTCATTGTATTGCAGCAACCTCTTGTTTCCATTTAGCAATTTCCTCATGTTTAACTTAACAATCAGCAGCCGGAGCCAAAGATGGGTTTAAATATTGCTGATGATCTCAACAATTAATGGCTGGATGTTTTTAAGTTTGTCATGTATATTGTTTTGTATAAATCCACATGATAGTTTTCATTATTTGTTGCTTCTAGTTAACATACACTGTTGGCCTTTGAGGCAAAAGGTCAAACAATCTGTATTGTATGTGCACATTACATTAACATCTATCATGGCATCTTATTGTCTCGCTCTCATCTGTCACCTGTCCTCTCCCTCCCTTCTCAGATCCAACCCGTTCTACGAGCCAAGGACATCGAGCCCTACGCACCCCCCTGCTGGTGGCCCCTCCCTGGACATGAGCAGCAGCCAGAAGAGGAGGGCTCCCCCACCCCCAAGTTCAAGCCCTGGCCTCGGCCCCAGTCCGCCAGCTCCCAAACCCAGCTCCATCCCAGACAGGGAGCGAGCCCAGCCAGTTGGGCCCAGCCCGGTCGCAGCAGTGAGAGAGCTGGCCTCCTCCTCCCCAAAGGTAACCAGGCACACAGACACATGTGACAACAAAACAGAACATGCGATAAATGCCTTACTTAAAATACAGTGTGTCTCTGCAGCGTGTTGCTGTCTGTAACTTTTAACTTAAAACAACCTCCCATTAATTGTTGCCTTCACACAAGCAGAAATAAAATGCAATCTGGAATTGGCAAAATTGTGGTTTATAGCTGAACCATCCTGAGATACAGAAGTATCTGTTGCCGTACCACCAGACTGTGGAGCAGCTTCTTTCCTTAGGCTGTGAGACTCATCCTCCACAATCCACCACAAAAATCTTTATCACTTCATTATTAATAATTATTTCATATAGATCTTGTTTTGTTATGAGTAACATTGAGAGATAACAACTATAAATCTACCCTTTTATTCATACAAATGTGCTAGTTTAGCCATCCTTGCTAGTTTTCAACTGCAGTCCCTGAGCGGATGTAACAGCAGTTAAAATAAACATATTAAACAAGTTAAAACGGAACAGCAATACTGTACATTTAGCAAAGCTCAAAAAAGCAAGGACATGTAATGTTGATACCAAAAAACTATTCAGATTTGATCTCTGCTAGCCTTAAGTAATAGTCCTTTTTGGCAGTGATAGTTCAGTAATGGTCGCAGTTGAAATATAAAATGTAAATGTTATATAAAATAAAACATGTTGCTTCTAAGCAGTTTTGAGATTATGGGGGGATCCAGCGGGGCTCAGCTTCTCTTGAAGGGATTCCATGAAATCCACAGTGTAATTCTCACACTGACTATTAGCAAGTGCACGATCTCATAGACTTATAATGATGCATTTATACATTTTGATTTAAAATCATTTTCTGTTTGATTTCACTAACTCCTCAGGAATGTTTGTCTGATGACCAAAGTTTCAATTAGTTTGTCAATTACAATAAATATCTTGTAGCTTGTATTTATTTAGTAGCACAGGCGGCACATCTTTAACAAACTGAACCCTCATTCTCAGTACCATGTGTTTTTATAAGTAAGTGCCTTGAAGCATTCTGTCCGTGCGCGCGTGTGTGTGCATGTGTTCACGCTTGTGTGTCCACATCCAGTGGTCCTTACATTAGCTTTTTTTCCGCCTGCACAATCCCATCTTCTGCCCCATTCTTTATGCTCATGAAACTCCGAGCTCCTCATTTGAATATAGGTATTTGTTTATTGGGGTGTTTTCGTATGTTTATTTATTTATTTAAATTAGGTAAATCATGGCTGGGTCTAATTAAATGCCTGATGGTCACACACACTCACAGCAGGAGTCAGACCACTGGTGGGGAATGATTGGCTGGAGGTGTGGTGACGGGTGGGGGTTAAAAATGTGTGTGTGTGTGTGTGTGTGTGTGTGTACATGTGGGGGGGCCTCAATGAGCCTATGTGGGGCTTAAACACAGGGGGCTTAACTACAGCAGAGCGATCACAAGGGGGTGTTGACCCCCTGTGCGTGCACACACACACACATGCAAATACACTCCATACAGTTACTTATACACACACAGACACACACAGGTCCCTCCTCCCCATGCAGCTGGCTAGCTGACTGTTTTAGTGTAGCTGGGCGGTGATGCTGGCCGTCCATGTAATTATGGCACAGTGCCTTTATCACCCAGCTGCAGTTGCCTGTG
>CAEMYA010002116.1:10159183-10176637 GCA_903131615.1 Diplodus sargus | reverse complement strand
GAAGGTTGCCTTTTCATTTTTTAATATGGAATGTTTGTGGGCCGAGGCGGTGCTCTCTGCTAATCCTACCCTCGAGCCGAGCTAGCTACATGGCTGTGTCAGTGTTACACACACACACACACACACTCACTCACACACACACACACACACACACACACACACACACACACACACACACACACACACACACACAGTGACATTCACACAGACAGATAAAAGACAAACACACACACACACACACACACACGCATTACATATATGTGCACACCTTCCTTGAGGCTAGAGAGCAAACTGTTTGATAAGTCAGGGTGCATTTCTGCTCCTCATGAAAATTTCACTCCTCCCGTGTTTGTGTCTTAAGGAAATGCAGCCAGTTCCTGTAAAAGAAGATATGGTATTTGTTCAATATTTGATGGATATGAAAGCTTGAGTGTGTTGATGCATTTGTAAACCTTTATCTGGGAAGGGCTGTAATGGAACAGTCTGGTCTGCTGATTGAGGAAATGACATCTGGTTGAGTTGTGATGAACGTGCGGTCACAGCGTGTCAGGCGCTGCCGTCTTTGGATGCAGAATCACTGTCATTGACACATTTTCTTTGTTTAACAGAAGTTTTGAAGGCACCAGAAGTTCACGAAGTTCATCATATGTGTGAAAAAGGTGCAGATTGAGTTGCATAATTATTTGTGAATTTTTTTTTTTTTGGCTCAAACACCTGTATGTTGAAGGGTGTGTGGGTAAGCCTTAAAGTCTGTGTCTCCCGCTGGCTAATGTATATATTTTTTTGGACTGGCAGTGTTACACAGGTGTGTATTTGTGGGTGTGTGTGTGAATGTGTGTGTGTGTGTGGGTTTTCCGCCGGCTAGGGGTCTGCGGCACTGGAGTGTGCTGTGTGTCTAATTGCTTTAATAGCACCTGGTCTCTAATCCAAGGTAATTAGAGCGCTCAAATTAGACAGCTACTTTCAACCATCACTTGAAAAAGCAGAAAGGGAAGGCCTGAAGGAAGACCACTCCACACTTCAACTCTACACACACACACACACATTTTACTGTCGCACACAGACATGGTGGCAAAAGCAGAGGATAACTGGAGAAACAAGTTTACTTCAGTCGGCTCAGAGGAGTGTGTGAGAATTTAGAGAAATGTATATTTTTCCTTTTCAGTCAGAACACCCAAATTACACCATGTTAGTCAGATATATGTTAAGTTTATTGAAATTATTTGATTGGGTAAAAGAACAATTTCTTGTTTACATTGACCTCCTCCTTATGCACACACAGTAATAGCGACCATGTTCTAATCGGTATTGACTCCGACTTTTTATCACTCCGACTTTTTATTCTCGTCGTCTTTTTTCTTGCGTTGTTTGAGTGGCACGCAGGCATTGTCGAGGCCGCCTAAAACGTGTCTGGAGAAGCTGTAGGGAAAGGTTAAGGCCCTCTTTTAAAGCCGGAAATGTCAAGTGTCCGCCCCTCAGGCTCCCGCTACCGTCTCCCTGTACTCAGACTGCCATAGGGGCCTGCATGTGACTCACACACACACACTGGTGCAAAGGTTAGGAGTTGCTATTAGAGATGGCTTCCAGTCTCTTTCATCTGGTTTGGCCCTTGTGGCATCTCAGCAGGCTCCAGGCTCGTGGTCACAGGTTAAACTACAACAATAGAAGAGTAAGAGACATCCAGGTGCTTTTGGATTACTTCTAACTGACTGCTGTTGCATTTATTCCACCCCTTTTGTTTATTGCTGTCGAGGTTAAAGGTGCATTATGTAGTTATGAGGATGAAATGGAGAAAAATATAATTGATAATTGATTTTTCATGGCTGACTGAACTGAATAAACAAACTACAGCATAATTTAAAATTATTTATTTTGTTTGTATTAGCTGGACCGTTCCAAGTAGCCACTTTTCTAAATTCAAACAGTGTCATGGTGACCTTGTGCCCTTTGGGAACCCCTGTTTTAATCAGTTATGACAATAATTTAGTTTTTTGTTTTTGTGGTTGCCGCTTTTAATGATTTATCCTTTACAATAAAGGTGTTTTGATTTTTCCTTCCTCTTTTTTACATTTTCTTTTTTAAAGTTCCTGGATTGCTTTTGTAATCACCCTTTTCTGACATTTTCCATACAATTTTATATGTATAAATTAATCCAATTAATCACGTCTCTCTTTTATCATCATCAATCCAGTCTTAATTTCCAAATAAAACAAAGTCTGTTTCTCTTTTCTCTCCTTCACCCCTGAATAACATTGTTGCAGCAAGTTCCTTGGCTTCTGTAAGAGGCTTAAAAAATGCTTGAGTCAGCACACCATAACCTAAAAATACTGTTTTCCAAAATTTCCCTTTGCTTTCACCAGTTCTTTGGCTCTCCTGCTCTTGCAGTAGATGGAAGACACCAACAGAGGGGGTTGGTCGGCCACCACAAGCCTTGTTACAGGCTGAGACTCTCTTCTCTGGGCCTTCACTGTGTGATTTGAAAAAAAAATGGGTTAAGTCATTGTGGTGGACTATATCAGGTTGTGTAGAAGTCGTCACTCACTTTTCACTCCTAAAGGTTAAGTAAAGGTTTGATTTGCATAACAGTCGTGTTTTGAGACTAAACATCACCTGGTGAAATTAGCACATTGCCGCTGCCATCTAAGCTAATAATGTCCAGGAAGGTACGAGATCAAAACGGAGTAGACATGACAGTTTTGCTGCAGGGCATGAAGTCTGGCGTCAGGTACATTATGCAGCTGTATTAAGTAAACAGAAAGTGGTAAAGCAGATTGAATGCCATTTAACCAAATTACATAGTTCCAGTGATTTTTCCACTTTGTTTTGAGAATTGCGTCTTAATTGTGCACTAATGTGAAAGCCTTTTTAAAAGTTGAATCAAGCTTGTTGTAACTTAGACACACAGCTTAAACATATTGTGCCGTGTAATTAAGGATATCGCTCTTATTAGTCATCTGTTAATGTCATTGTCTTGCACACAATAGTAATATGCACTTGGATTTCAAGCATATTTCATAGTCTTTTTGATCGCTGGCCTCTAATGAATTTAATCAAATCTCAGTGACATTTTTGCCATTTCTCCCCAAAATGATCTGAGAGAATTAGCCCATATCTGTCGCTCCATAACCAGATTAGTGAATAGCCCGCTGAATAATCAAAATAGCATTGGTTCTGCTGGCCGTCAGAGGAAGACCAGTGTCTCCACGCCGCCATGGATTTGCGGGATTTTGAGTCTGGGAGAGGAAAAGGCTCCTAATGGTGAAAGCTTTCGACCCAGATAAGACTTCAAAGGCAGAGCTAATTAATAAGATGTTTACATTATCCACGGTCATACGCTGCTTTGTGCATGACCCTTCGTTATGGTGTGTGTCTGCGTGTGTGCATGTGCATGTGTGCTCATTGTATGTCAGTAAAGCAAGCTAATTGGATGGGTGGGGGTTGCTAAGTAAAACATTTAATTGAGAAATAAATAATGAAAGGAGCTCTAATGTGGAGGAAGAGGGGTGACAATGTGCATTCTTTAAAATATTATGATTTACTACAAGTTCAAATCTATTGTGCAAAGAATAACGTGTTTATAGTACACTCCTGAACTAAAAACATTTATTTTATTTTACATTACCCTCGCAAATTAAGTAAATTTCCATGTGGTTTGTTTGTAAAGTTTCTTGTCCTTTGTACTTCTTACACAATTTGCAGGGATTGAATCCATTATCTGGTGGTATGTGAAAGTGTAATATGTAAAGATTAAATTCAAAATCTTTTTCTTTGTCCTCCTCCTCTGCCTGCAGCCCAGCCCTGTCCCAAGTCCGGTTCTGGGAGGGAAGCCCAACGCAAGCCAGTCCCTGCTGGCCTGGTGCCGCGAGGTCACCAAGAACTACCGCGGGGTGAAGATCACCAACTTCACCACCTCCTGGAGGAATGGGCTGGCCTTCTGCGCCCTGCTGCACCACTTCAGGCCTGAAACAATGTATGAAGCACACAAACTCACATGCTCACAGTCAGAGAATGTCTCTCGTTCAAAATTAGGTTGAGAATTATCCAGTCAAATTTGGGTGGAAGCAGGACTGTCGAGACCTTAAGAAGTAAACAAAATAGTGAAGAAGCAAAGATTTTAGATCAAAGACGGACAGATAGATGAAGATTCTCTCATATGTGTCTTGGTATCATATCCAGCACACTGTCATCATGCTGTGTCTTCGTATCCATTGTTCACTTCAGTGTGTTTGATGTTTCATAGTTGCAGCCATCTTTTTCTTGTCCTCTCTGTGCTTGTAATTCTTGAAAAGTATTCTGTGTATGTGCGTGTCTGTGAGAGAGTTTACTTAAATGTTTAGTATTTAATGTATTTAACACTCAAAAGTACAGAAAGCCTGCAGCCCCATCAAGAGAGCAGACGTGAAGATAATTGATCAAAACCATGCTGCGTGTGTGTGTGTGTGTGTGTGTGTGTGTGTTTATGCTTGTGTGCCCTTCCACTCTGGTGTGTTATTTTTACATATTTTCCACTCTATTAGTTCTGTTGATTGCACTGCTATGAAATTGCATGTTACAGTTCTAATGCCATTACATGTGATGCATATTTAAACACAACACTTTCTCCGCTATCTCTCTCTGTCTCCCGTTCTCTCTCTCTTTCTCTTTTTTTCCCCCTCTGCCTGCCTCCTCTCCGACCCTCCCCACTGTTCTTCCAGAGACTACAAGTCGCTCAATCCTCAGGATATTAAAGAAAACAACAAAAAGGTAAGAGGCAGCCACCGCTGGGCCCTTCACGCCACTTAGCTCCCTCCCATCCACATCTCCATTTGGCCTTATTTAGAGATCTGCCATTAATCCCTGGATATAGTGTGCATGTGTGTTTCATGGTTTGATGGGGGAGGATGGAAATGCACATGAAGGCAGGGAAATGCCTCACAATCACACATATACGGAATGTCATTATGACAGTGTTGCTAAGACGTTCCTCCTGCTGTGATGTGCGTACGTTGCCATGTGTGCCCAAAGCATAACTTAGTCACCTGGCAGAGGTGAGATGGTATCCTAACTCAGCTGCCTGCTGGGAGATTACTGAACTGCGTCTGCGTTGTGTGTGTTGATGTCAGTGTGTGTATAATAAGAGTATATTTGTCTTGTGTTGATTAGACTGTTTTGTTTGTACGTGTGTAGAAAAGCGTGTGCAGGAGGCATTTTTGTATACCAACGGTGTTCCATGCTGGTTTGAGTACAACTGGCTCTTTCTTTTGACTCCTCTTTTAACAACTATGGCTGCTGAGTATCGGAAAAAACTGACATTAAGAAAAAAATACAAAGGTTTCACCAGGTGACTTCAATTCATCTACTTTTCCTTTTATGTTTAATTAGCAGCACTTCATCCTGGTGTTGTTTAAAATGTAAAAAGTTACATAACTTAACTTTATAGTTGATCTAAACATTTAGGGTTTACTGATCGATCAAAACCATTGTTGCACCTTTTCTGTTCGAGGGCTTGTTTGAAGCCAGTGCCTATCCTTGAACCAGTTCTTTACATTTCGACGGCCAATTACCTTTCCTCTTGGGCTTGGTCGCAACTATAGCAATCAGATGAGTACCACAACTGCGTTTGAACAGCCATGTTTGGATGCCAGTGTAGGCAATCAAAGCCAGGTGCTACTCTTGTAAAAAAAGTCGATGTAGTCTGCTGTGCTGGGAAATCAGAGACGTACACAGCGACAGAATGATGTGACTGTAGGCCCAAAATGTAGCTACCAACAGAGTAGATGAGCCCAGCGAGTCAACATGGCTGCTTGCTGTAAACACATTTACTATGTCATAGCAGATGTAATAAAATGGCTAAGATGGCCTTGCTTGACAATTCACTTCCTGCAATGTGACTATTGCTCATTCTAATGTTGATGCTGAAAAAAAAGTTTCCCACATATATTTTACTTTGCAGTCCACAAAGTATATTAACAGTCACCCAAGACAATGCCATCCCCAATCGATTAACTTGTGGACAATCTGCCCACGCTCTTCCCCTCCAGTCTACTGTCAATCATACATGCTCAATAGACAGAGGGAGACACTCTCTGGTGTTTACATCCCTCCTCTAACTGAACAGATTGTCCTATTTAATGTAGGCCTACTTATGAAGTTGTTTTGAACAGTCGTGTACTGTAAGTGCACCTGATAGTTGCAATGTTCTTCGGCCTCATAATTAACAACAAGCTGCCTCAACACGTAGCTCACCTGCTGTTATAACAATGGAATCATAGGGTGAAAAATCCTAAACACGAGGTGTGTTTTCTTTTTAAAAACGAGAAGGCAGATTACGTTGCTGGTGGAGAGAAAACAGAAAGTCTGCCGCCACAAGTACATGGCCATTCTGTTGGAAACACTGGTAACAATATATTGTGAAGCCGTTGTTACCAAGCACACATATGCGCTCACTTTTAAACCTTTACTGAATAACCCATTCACACCTATTTTCCTCTTTGCCCTATGTCATTGTATCTTCACATTCACAGTTGGAGGTGCACACTCACACACATCCCCATCTCCTCTCTGTCCCTCCGGCTCTACACGCACACAGTCACTTTTTTCCGTACTTGCAAAACACACAAATACACACTGCTGTTTTTCCCCTTTCACTCTGCTACTACACACTCACACACGTATATACACACACACACATGCGCCCTGTCCCCTCTTTGGCCCCGAGGGCTACACAGAACGATATGCGTCGGGTTCCTGCAGCTTGATTTCCTCTTCTCATACACACTCTGGCTCAGCGATAACCTCTGGTGGCCCTGTTAGGCATGAATGCTACCCTGTTGACAATAACCACAGTGGAGGGAGAGGGAGAGACCCAATCCCATATCTGCCAACTGCCCCCCACCCCCCTCCAGGTGCTCAAGTAGCCCTGAAGAAATTGGTTAGATATAAGTAATATGGGAATATGCTGTAGAAGGTGATACCTGGTGAATAGCTGCAACGCTGTACCAGCTTCTCTGTAAAGATCTACACCAGCTGCTGATGTACATTTGGTCAAGCGAGCTGTTCAGTGCACAGAGGAGACACGGGTGGATATCAGCTAACCGCCATGGTGGTCATGCAGCCCTCAAGAATCTGGGCACATATGTACTGTATGTGAGCAGCATTTGGGATAAACATGTTTAACAATGTGTTGGCTACTGAATGTATGTTAAGTCCTTGATGAATCCTGCAGGGCCAGATTTGTACTTTTCTAGAAACATCCAACAGTTCCTACAGTCTGAAAGTGTCATTAAAAGTTATTTTCATTATGTAATCTGAGTTGGTAAAATGAATATTTGTACTACATTTACAAAGTGTATGAAACACAACTTTACCAAGACCAACTGGTAAGCAAGCCATTAAATGACATGCTGGAAAAGATTACCAGTAAACAAATTTACACATTGAACAATATTAACTGTTAATCTCACTGTGGCTGAGTGCAATATTGAAATCATAAACTTGATTAATGAAAGTAAAATTTGTGGCAAAGCAGCATTATGGGGGAAGTACTGTCATGTTGCAGAGATGTCCTGACCCACAAATCTTGTTCAACAGATGTGACATGTCTTGCTGTTGTTGATTTTATTGTTTTATCCATTAAGAATGGAAATTGGGATGCAAAATTGATCATTCCCACGTTTCGTAGATCACATCACAATCGATGATCAATGATTTTTTAGAACATAAAAACATGTGAGCCCACCACTTTTCTTGAATAGATTTAGAGGGTTTACCTTATTCGAGAACAGGTAAAGAACAAGGACCTGTTAAAATATTATATTATAGAAAGGTAGCAGTCGGTGAAGTGGCTGATTCTTACTGATAACAGCATTTTGTGCTTAAGTCAGATGATAGCTGCGTTTACATAAATCCTAATAATGTACTAAGAATCAGAAATACTCATTTAATGTATATTATTACATTATTGTAGATAACTTTATTTAACATTCATGCAAACTGTTGAGTTTAAATCTTTAATCTGAATGATAACGATTGTACTAAAGAAATGTAACCACAGCTGCCGACAGTGTGTGTCGCTTTATGCTGGTACCTGAATTCATTTCCATGATCAGTGATGTAGTAACATTTGCATCTAAACTGATTTTATCTCTATGTGAGATCTGATGTCTGCGGGCTTTTATACAATGGAAGCTGTTGGTATGTTTCCAGCTCTTCCACATGCAGTAATTGTACATGAAACTCGCCTGGTGTTGGAGGTGACTGTGATTGTGCGAGCCAGTGGGGTCAGGTGAAAGGAAAGCGAGGTAATGCACTGTGCGGTTTCATGTTGCACCCTGAAGGTGTCAAACAACAGAAGGGTGATCCTGATATTGCTTGCAAGGAAATAGAAGCCGCTCACACCAGGCACAGGCTTGGACAGCATAGTGTGGCAGGTTCGGGACCCCAAAGAGCAAAAAAATGAACCGAAGAAGCAAAAATAGTAGCAAAGAAAAAAATGTTTGAAGAGGAAATCAAAATGTGCGAAGAACATGTAGTGAATGATGAAAAGAGACTTCTGTCGCAGCCACCGTGCTGTACAGAGCTGCTTCATAAGGAGTTATTAGAATGTATAGAATTTATTGAATGGGCAGCAGAAATGGAAATGTATAGAAACGACAACTATCTCTGCTTTTCATGGCTAGTTGATAGACAAGCCCCCCTCCTCCTTTCACAGTCTATCTGTGAAGAGTGATTGCAATGAGCTCAGACTGTGCTGAATTATGACAGATAAGGACAATCAATATTGGGGGTGGGTAAAAAAAAGAGAGAGAGGAGTGAATATTTAGAACATTTACAGGCTTTGAAAGGATCCATTATCAGTGGATATATGTATGTCTTCTATTCTGTGGATGATTGTATTTGTGTCCACGTGTTGATATGACCGTTTGAGGAGTTTGCATGTTGAGCTCGCCTGTGTGTTTGTACTGGGTCCTCCTCCGTCTTGTCTGTTTAGTCAGTGTGCTGTTGTGTGTATGCGTGTGTGTGTGTAATGAGGCCAAGGAGAAGTCATTTGTCATGCCATCTGATAGTGTAGCACCAAGCACCAGGCTAAAGCTCCCAGAGCACAACCGTGAGGGGTTGGGCTGAGGGGAGGGGGTGTCGATGATTGACAACGATAGATAGCTGTCAGTCACTGAGAGGGAGCGGAGGGGGTGCAGGGAGCAGCGGCCTGGGGCAGCCGGCGGTGACATTTAGTCCAGACCCAAAGCTTTGTCAGTTAGATGATGGAAAGTGAGAAAACTAGATATTTTCCAAAATACATGATATCCATATTGGACAGAAATGTTACTTTCAGCAGTCGGTGTTGAAAGGATCAGCTCTATTGACAGGATCGTTTCTAAACAGGCAGTAAGGCTGATTGATATAGTTTAATTATTTTTGTGTTCTTTTTCAATAAGCTGTGGCTCACTCTAATGACTGTATCTTCAACAGGGGGTCCCCGACTCCTCAGGGATCCTCAGAGTTACTACAGGGGGTTTGCAAATTACTGTTTGATAATGTCAACGTTTTGTTTTTTCTCCACATCAACATGAATCCAACATATCATATGTTAAAACGAAATATTTACACGCAATTGATGGTAGTTTATCCATAATTCCTCATGGCCAGACAAATTGGCCGTTAACTTGTGTTGTTGTCCCAAGTTTACGGACATTCTTGGTAGCCACAGTGGATTGTTTTGTAACTGACATACTCTCATCCTCAAAAAACACAGAGTATTAGCCATTTCTCCTCTTACTTACTTTATTTTTTCTCATTGTAAATAAATCTGACTAAAAGACCAAAACCAACAATAAATGTAGTATTCTCTGTGCAGCCAAAGCCTGATGCATTAAAACTCTGTGTCATAAAGCTCCATTATTGTTCTTCTTAATGAGCTAGGATCTCAGTGGGTGAGTGTCACAGACGGGTAACGGGTTTATGGAAGTATCGAGACAGACCAACCCATCACTGATTCTGATGTTGTCTTGTTATTTGTTTACAACAACAATATAGAATATCGGCATCTATATCCTTTAACTGCAGTGTGCCCCTACTGCAGGCCAACACCACAGACAACACTTCAGGTCTCCCCTCTATAATCATCAGTGTCTCAGTATGACATGATCCGTGCTTGTCAAGCTGTAAGAGAAGATATAGAAAGAATAAATCATGACACTGAGGTCAAAAAGACTGTAGCGCATGTCAAGACTAACATCGACCCTGAAACAAAACCCAGCTCGAGAGCCTCCCTCCTCACGCAGCTCTCACTTTCTCCCACTCTCGCTCTTTTCTTCTTTCATTCTTTCATTCTCTCCCTATTGAGCAGCAAAGTTGTCGCTCTCTTTCACAGCCTACCCTGGGCGAGAGGGGAACAATGTAAGCACACTTTGCTCCCCTGAATACTTGTTAGAAACCCAATCAGGCCCTCTTATTCCCCATATTCTTTTTCTTTCTTTTCTCTCTTTCTTTTTTCTTTCACACTCCCTTTCTGCAAAGAGAAGGAGGGGGGGAACTTAAACAGGCTCGCTGTAAAGGCAAACTCCTCTCTGTTCTCTCTTTTCTCTTTTCCCGCCGTCAGGTCTTTCTTCCTGCTTCGTCTCTGCAAGCACAAACACATACTTTCCATCAATAGAAAGGGACAAAGGAGGTGAGAGTGAAAGAGACTCATCCTGACAAAAGACATCATAATTGATTGTAAATTGAGAAACATCTCTCAGTTAAATCACCTTCATGTTCTCTGATTCTCTTCTTTTCACCTGTCACCAAATACAGTTGGAAAAATTAGATTTACTACAATAAAAAAGGTTTTCTGAGCTTTGTCCAGAATCACTTCCTCGTTCACTTTCCTCATTGCAAACACAGTAAGATTGCAGCGAATGATAAGTTGTAAATGATGACGATGTAAATGATTTACACCATCGCTGACACTTCACATTAATCTTGTTACAACAGGTTAACGTTATTTCCACTGTAGATACCTGAGATGTAGCTTTTGACAAGCACTACCACACAGTGTTGTGCAAGCTCAGACTTCACGAGAGCTTGCTCAAAGTTCAGTCCATGCCGATTTAAATTAACTAGTTCGTGCACAAAGTTTATCATTTTGAATTTAACCAAGTTCACAGTCGCGAAAATGAATTCAATTCACGTCCATTTCTTCCATAGTATCCTATGTTACTACTAAAGTCCAGACAAAATAATATAATGTTTACTAATTAGATGTGGTTTTGTCCCTGGTTTATTACATTACATAGGTGACTGGAATTTTATTTATTCAATTCATTTTACTCGAGTAACGTCGTGTCTGTTACTGAATAGAAGACTACTGTCTGATTGTCTTTGCTGTCAGAAATCTCCATCTTTTTCAGAAACTTGTAGAAGTAAATAGTAAAGTAACATCTTTATCGGTCTTTATCTTCATCTTTATCTCTTTGTTCCATTGCGGGAACTTTAAGGAAACTGTTCTGTGCTTAGATTTTGTAATTTGAGTTTAGACGCTCTAATAAAGAGTGACAGATGCAGTGCACACAGTCAGTATGTCCTGTTGAAGCTACAGTTGAGGTAACCTTGGGCCAGTGTGCCCAGTGAATATCCAGGTAATGTACATTTTGGGGAAGACTGCCTCTTCAGTGCGCCAGGCAGCCTAATCTTTATTGACACATATATGTATATAAACAGATAAATACAAAAAAGCTAATAGCAAGTTTGATTATTGTCATATTATTGTCAGTGAGTTCTGACTGTTTACCTGTATGCGACCCAAAAGCTCAGAAGTGACTGGTCAGCTGATCGGCTACAAATGGAAACCAGAAGATCTCTGATAGTGAAATCTTGTCCCTTGCCTTCAGTTTGTGCATTCGAATGCAGATATCTAGATTTCAAGACTAACTCGTCCTTAAATTTGAAGTTGCTCAGTGCCAATTACCGAGACACAGAAGTTTGACAAGCAAGGACTTAATGAAAATCATACATGCTCAGTAGACCCCTTCTCTGGATAAATAAAGGTAAGAAAATGTGAAGAGGAAGAATTAGAAGGACTTGTACTGAAGCAGGACAGGGCTGAAAAAGAGTAAGCAGGCTCTTCAAAACAATCCGCGGGGTAAATAAAGGTTAAAAAACACGGCGAAGGGTTTTGGAAGTCAGAGAGGGAGACGGAGAGAAAGAGGGAGAGATTGATAGACTGGGGAGATCTACGGAGGCAGTGAAACAAACGAGAGCTGCAACAGGTTGGAATTAGATCAACACTATCAAGCAGGCCAGATACAAGCTGTGATACCTGTGAGAGATGGATGGGGAGGATATGTGTGTGTGCAGAAATGGAGGCAGCGTCAGTGTGTGTGTGTGCTGTTAATCTATTTATTTACCTGTCATTGGCTGCGATAATGGTTTTCATCCCTTCTCTCTCCCTCTCTCTCTCTGTCTCAGTCTATCTGGTGATGGGGGATTGGGTTTCGTGTGTCGCTTGATAATCAAACCTGTATTTTCTCATCAGACTCTAATCAGACCAATTACACGCGTGACGGAGAGCGTGGGCAGGTTGATGTAGGGGAGCGATAAGGATACACACTCACACACACACTTTGGGATTAAGCGCTCTGTCTTGGGGTATCTGCGTCTCTTATCGGGGACAACCATCCCTGACATGACCTGTCAGCAGTCATGCCATATGTGTCTCTCACACACAAACACATGTGCACATACACACATGGATCGTACATACATGGCACCATGCACCAATTCAACCTGTGTCTGGAAAAAGAAGGCAGACTTCTGCTATCTCATCAACCATTGTCACCCTTCAATCCCTCTCCATCTCAATCCACATTCTGTCCTTTATTCAACATTTCTTAAACAGTAAACTCAGTGTTTATTTCTCAGTTTTGTTCACTTGTGTTTCTTTTTTTGGCAGGCATATGATGGCTTTGCGAGCTTGGGTATCTCCCGTCTCCTGGAACCATCAGACATGGTGCTGCTGGCCATTCCTGACAAGCTAACAGTCATGACCTACCTGTACCAGATCCGGGCCCACTTCTCCGGCGAGGAACTCAACGTGGTGCAGATAGAGGCCAACAGCAGCCGCAGCACCTACAAGGTGGGCGACTTTGAAACAGACACAAACGCCTCCATAGACCAGGACAAGTTCTACGCTGAACTGAACGACGTGCAGCCTCGTCAAGCTGACTCTCAGCCTGACAACTCTGCTGGGGCTGAATCTAATGGCACTAAAGCCGCAGAGGAAGAAGCGACGGAGCTGGGTGGGAAAGCGGACGTAGTAGCAGCTAGCTTTTCAGCAGCAGCGCCTTTACAGTCCTCACTTCCTGTCCCATCACCACGCACAGCATTAACCGCCTCAGCAACAGACTCGACCCACGCGGCACCATCAAGCTCTGAGGACAGAGGGAGTCTGTTCAAAGCCAACACTTTAGACCTCAGCGAGTTACCACAGAGGGTGGAGAGAGAGATGGAGAAGGAAAGACAGCAGAAGGATGAGGTGGGAGAGGAAAGAAAGGAGGGAAGTACAGAACCAGGGTCCCCCACTAGGAGAGGGGCCGCCTTTTCCTCATCCCCATCCCACCAGAAACTGGGCTTCTCCTACAACAGGGATGCTGACCTCATCAAGAAGAAGAGGGCCAGCCTGCGTCACTCAGAGTCTGAGCCCGCCTCAGAGACCAGCTCCCCTCCAGTCAACCACACAGACACGCCTCCCAAACAGGTAAACACCCAGACGAATAACAGCATTATTGTAAACACACTGCACATGTAAGCACACACAAGAAGAATCCAGTTTCTGAGTCCTACAGCATTACTGGGGCAACAGGGCAGATTCAACCCGGCCACAGCTGCCGGGGCGCCCATTCATAAAGTTTATTTGTTTTAGAAAAAATTGTTTCATGGATTTTCCTTGAGTAGAGAAGTGCCAAAATTGTATCAAAGATTAATTCTACGGAATTCCAACTATCTCTGCAAGAGTGACATCATGTTTTTTTGTTTTTATTTTTGTTTTTCATTTTTAAAAGAGCGTTTCTTCAACATGCTGAATGATCGAGGGTTTTATTTTCGTGTCTGAAAAATTGCTCGCTTTTGAATCTGCTGCCCCGAATAAATTGCAGTAATGAGTTAACAGGAATATTCTCCATGTTGTAGTGTATTTAAACATGTCCCTTAAGGGTCAGTAAGAGATACATACAACTTCCAAGCAGCAGCTCATTTAAATCCTGTACCTTAAACAACCTCTGTCTTACATTGACTAATTCACATCTTGCTGCTTAAGTCAGGTATTAAGATTCTGACAGCAGGTACCTGTCTGGCCCCTAAATGGATTGTTCAGGTTTTTATCCTTGCACCCTGGCTTTGATTGAAACTTTCACAGCAACATCAGTCATAAGACAGAGGATGCGGTGAACATTCATTTCCTCCTGGCGCTCGCTAAGCTTCAAATCCCGACCTCATTGATGCCATTGCAGAGATGACCGTACCGAAATTCTCTCGTTCTGCATTAGATGTTGTCGTCGCCTGTCTCGTTGCCGAGGCCCAGACGCGTTGAGGCCGGCGCCCTTAACATGTGGCGACTTTAGAAGGCACCCAGGAGAACCCCCTGCTTTGACATTTCATTATATTTTTCATTATATTTCTCATCCCTTCAGTTGATGGCAGTTGGCGCCGTGACTGCTCAGGCGTGGCGACGCTTTGCGCAGAGCACACCTCATCTCGTCTCACACACGCACTGGCACGCACCTGTATGCGTGTGCGCACACAGTCACACGGACAAACACCCACTGAATGCATTCCTGCCTGCGTTGGTTAACCCCAGATTACCGCTTCCTGTTTACAAGTCGAAAGGTCACGGGGCAGGCGGGGGGGGCAGCAGGGGGGTTATGACAGCTATGACACCCCATTTTGATCTGCTGTTATCTAGTTAGCGGGATGCATCCTCGCCTGCACCCAGGCCAGATTTGACTTGGTGGAAGGATAAACATGTTTCAGTGTTACAAACAGCTTGGTTGTAATGTTTCTCTGTCTAAGCCGAATGTGAAAGCTGTGTTTGTAGCCCTTTATAATACAGCCGGATTACTGTGCAGATAAAATTCTAAGGTGTGTGTTTTTCTTTCTTGTCAAAGCCGTCATGCTCTCCACACCACTGGACGCAGACAGGGCTGTGGGCCCAGCTGTAGGCTGGCCCCATAATGCCAGATCCTGCATATGGGGGATATTTCTTTCTCCTACATCTTTGACTGCTTTTCTTAATTATGTTCTACCTGATGACTTTATGAGGAAGATATGTGAGAGCTGATTGATACTCATAATAAATAGATAGCAGCCTTTTTTCAGTGTTAAATTAAATGACCTTGTGTAATCTGTCAAATATGATGAATAGATATATTTGGCAAGAATTATATATTTGAGACAGTATTGCCAATATGATTTGTTGCATTTAAAAAAAACAAAAAAAAAACACTGTAAAATCTGTAACTGTCAATGGTAGTTTTGGTATTTGGCTACATAACTTTAGTTAATGCTGTATTTTCTCTTTTAAAGGAGCCAACACCTGCCCCTGTAAGTCCACCTGCAGAGAAGGTGAGTCCAAAGGGAAAAATATATATTCTCACATTTTTCACTCAGAAACTGCTTTTAAAAAATGTTTGTAAGAGTCTACAAGCCCTTGTTTCTTATAACCATCAACTGTGCATGCAGGAACACCTTATTTATGACATAGTTTTATTAGAATTTATCAGTCATTAGCACTGTTTTATGTCCTCACAGTCATTGTTTTTTTTCCCGTTGCACACAGAGGGTGCTGTCTCGTCAGGAGGAGCTGAAGGAGAGAGCGAGACTTCTCCTGGAGCAGGCCCGCAGAGATGCTGCCATGAAGGCCGGGAACAAGAACGTCCCCAACTCAGCCGTCAGTGCACCGAACAGGCCCACAAACGTCTGCGATGTAAGTCAAAGTGGTGTGTGTGTGTGTGTGTGTGTGTATGGATGGACTTTTCTGGGACTGAAACACTGACATTGCTCACTTTGATAGTGTCAGGGAGGTGAAGTCTGAGGTCATTTTTAAGACGTGAATCCCAGCTGAGGACGACTCATTTCAGGTCAGCCTTGGTCTTCGGGTGTCTGAGGAGGGGGCAGTTCGGTCTGACCTCTTCCGTGTGTAGTAACTAAAGCTGTCCACATTGTGAGTTGTGTGTCCCTGACTCTTTGCTGTGAGCTCTGGAGGGTTGTGCAGCATCACCTCAGTGTTCCGAACAGCTAATAGAGTGACCAGCAGCCTCTTCAACACCCTCATGTCACTCCCACAGTTCTGTGTTCGCTGCTCACTACACTTGCAACATGCTGGAAAAGCCTGTCCAAACTGTCTCATCCTCTGGCAGTCCACTTAGTCGAACACTTTATAAAAAGGCTTTGAGAAGGAGCGCAGACTTTTCCTTATTAACTTCTGCTCAGACTCTCTTATGGGCTGCTGAACGTCACAACCTGAACTCGTCTCGCTGCCTCTTCTCTCTATATGCATGTCTCTCTCTTTCAGTCTCCGTCCTCGGTCATCTTGACTCTGCACAATTTTTATGACATGCCGACCAAATTTGCTGCCCCCTCAATTTCCCTCGAACACTGAGTAAATGTTGTACACAAACACCTGTCAGCAAAAGTACATTCATGGCAAACGGGGGGTTAGAATCGCTGTACCGAAGCAAACTAGACCTGAGAAGACGTGAGTGAAATTGCCAGGTCTGAACCGAGCACGCTCCACTGAACATAATATACTGTGGAGGGGGGGGGTTGCACGCTGATGGAACAGGAGTTACCCCAGGAAAGCACTGTGGTCAAATCCTCTGTGACGTCTCCAAATGTTTCAGAAAGGAACGGGGGGCAAAAAAAATATGGTCTTGTGAGAATTGTGGCGACAACGGATTTGAGGGTAAAATGAAATAAATACCCTTTAGTAATGAAATATCTAAAAGGCAGCAGCCGCATGCCCCTGCATTTACTGCCTGAATCCTTAAAGATATATATGCCCTTGAATTAGATGGTTTTAAAGAGTGTGTGTTTGTGTGTGTGCATGCTTATGTATATAAGTGTGTTGTCACTGTCTGTGTGTAGGCATGCAAATGTGTGTGTTCGTGTCTGCGTGCAGGCCACAGGAGGAACATTTCAGCATAATCTGAGCAAGTAAATGAGGAACTTCCAAGGACTGGTGGTGTTAAAAGTCTTCAGAGGAAGAAAGCAAATTAAAAGAGTTTTTCAAAGCCGTCGCAGTGCCGATATATTTCCTTAGCGACAAAAAAGGTCCTCTTCCGTCCCTTCTTGTGTGGCGTGGCAAGATGGCTGACTTCACTTAGATTAGCTCCTTAAAGTAGCCAGACCCAACCCTCTGCTCTTTCTCTCTCCCCGTCCTCCTGATTTCCTTACTCATTTCCAAGGACAATTGGTTAATAACCCCCTCACACACACACACACACA
>CAEMYA010002116.1:10132768-10159157 GCA_903131615.1 Diplodus sargus | reverse complement strand
CACACACACACACACACAAGCTCCCATGCATAGGGGAAGGAGGGAAAGGAGGAGGGGCGAGAGGGAGATATTGAATTGTTTACACTTTTTTTAATAGAAAACATTGATCAAAGGAATACGACTGGCCTCGAGGCCAGTGTGCTGATAATTGTTAGTGATTCAGATTAGATTACTTGATGTCTTGTTTTGATTAGCGTGTGTGCGTGTGTGTGCGTGCGTGCGTGTGTGTGTGTGTGTGTGTGTGTGTGTCCATGTTATCAGCTGGAGAGGCCCAAGCTTTTCCCATTTAACTCTCTATCCGTCTAAGTAGGTGCTTTGCGGTTTAGCATGCATAAGGTATAATTTAATTCAATTAAAGCAGGCTTCATTCTTCCAGGGAAGTGGCTAATGTGGGGACAACAGAATGATTTGGGCGGAGGGAGAGGAGGGGTCTACATTAGCTGTTTTGGGGGTGCAACATTCAACACACAAATCACAAATCTGTTAGTTTGACAAGCTTGTGTCTATTAACTAAAATCACGTCTTACCCAAAGCTGTAGAAGTCATGATTTATATTTGACAGTGGAATTCTCTGTATCACTGAAATGATTAACATTCGGTTAAAAAGATGTTGAAAGATTAACTGACAGTCAAAATAATCATCAGTTGCAGCTCTGATTGTCCAAACAGAATAAGAGCATCTTTTGTAATCAAGATAAGGACTGTAATATGAAAGTAATTTAATTTGGCTCAGGTACAATCACTGACGAAGAGCATAGATACCAGACCTGAACCTGTCAGGACTCTTTGAGATGCTATTTGGTACTTTGCAGCTTTCAATCATTCATTCATCTTCTATTAATTGCAGAAAAAAAGATATATATAAAGGATTACTCTTTTGGACTCCCCAGCCACACTCTACACATTATATACAAAACTTTCCATCAAAAACATTTCCATAACTCTCCTAAAGAGCAATAAGTGAGCTTTTCGACAAGTTCTGTTCCTCCTGCAAATGATCATTTCTCTCTTTTGTTCAGTCACCAAAAATAAGAAGCTTAGGTCGGAGCACTGAGTACTTACTGTTTAAGTAAGAAGTACTTAATTTAACTGTCACCAGTTGAACCATAAACCCTCTCTCCCATCACACACAGCCTCCTCGCACCTCACTGCAGTCTTGCATCTCACTCTAAATGCCCAATATGGTGAATCAAAAACATACAAACTGGTGTACAAACAAACTTCAACCTGTGTCTGAGTGAAATTAAATGTAAAGGTGAAAACACATCAACACAAGATGAATGTAGCTTGATGCAGAACGTGTGTGTGTGTGCGCGCATGCGCATGTGCGTGCGTGTGTGTGTGCGTGTGTGTAGCCCTGTTCTCTTGACCTATGCTCTCCCTCCTGCCATCCCTAATTGTAGCCCACAGTGACTGGTTCTTTCATCTAAGGTCACAGGTTCAGTTTTCTCTCTTTCTCTCCCTCCCTGTCTTCTCACTCACTTTCTCTCTCTCTCTCTCTCTTTTTGTGTCCATCTATTTTTTTTTCAACCCCATTTACTGTCTTTCTTTCCTTCTGTCTGCCTGTTCTTTGTATTTCTCTGCCTCATCTCGTCTTCATTTTCTCTCCACCCTTGCTGTCTGTCCTACTTTCTGTGGCCTTTTATGGACAAGAGGCACTATTACTAATAGTTTGTGACCCCTCCACCTCTTCCTCATCCTTCTCCTCCTCATAGGTGGCCTTCACAACATATCAGCAGTCAAAGAGCAGATGTCTTGTAATGTTGTAATGTCACCACCCCCTACCCACACAGCACCCAGATGGGTAATTAATGAGCTTTCCTAAAACTATCTGAGGCCGGGACTTTATTCTCTCATTTTATTCTTATTGCAGACATCCCATTTTTTGTTTGTCTTTCTTTCGCTCTTTTAGTTCTTCCCACTGTTATTACTTTAATTCAGAAGAGTGTGTGTGTGTGTGTGTGTGTGTGTGTGTGTGTGTGTGTGTGTGTGTGTGTGTGTGTGTGTGTGTGTGTGTGTGTGTGTGTGTGTGTGTGTGTTTTGCATAACTGTAAAGCAAAAATATGTGAAAGTAGAGAGCACCTGTGTACTTTTGCATTCTTTCAAGTGTGTGTGTGTGTGTGTGTGTGTGTGCTTGTGGTATGCGTTGGAGAGTGCACGCAAATGTCTTGGTGTTTTCCAGGTAAGAGAGTTCCCCTGCTCACTGACTCGTTGTGATTCCTATAATTGGGTCCCGTTTGATTTTTGCCGACCAGCACCCCGTCCACCGCCTCCTCCTCCTCCTTCTTCTCCTCCGCCGCTCCCTCTCCTCTTCTCAGGAGTGGAGGGGGACTCCTGCGTTTCTGCTGTTGTGACCTGTGGGTGTTGTCATCCACTCCCATCTGCTGTCTGCCCTCTGATCCTGACTTGACTGCATTCATGTCCTCATTTTCTCCTCCACGCTCCCCCTTTTTTTCCCTTTCTTTTCTTTCTTTCATTTGTGTCACTGGTGGCCAAAACAAAGCCCTCTGGCTGAACCTCTACATTCCTAAAGGTCCTGAGTTGTCTGAGTTATTCTGTTCATACTGTATTTCATCTAAGTGATTATAAAAAAAATATGCACATTATAAGTGGCTTCTTGTTACCTGGCTGTTGGCCTTAATTACAGAACAATGGCAAATTTAGGCAGCTAATTATCATAGCAACACACAAGAGTTTGTGTCAGTGTTGAGAGGTAGATATTCTTGCCAAGAGTGGCATTTTCTTGTTATACTATTTACTCTTTAATGCTGTCTTTATTAGAGACTCGGGATTCAGATAAAAGACAGGACTTTACATAGAATAAATTACATACAAAAACACAATAAACACAAAGTATATATTGGTGTCTGTAATATTGTGTTCCCAACCGGGATTATTAGTGTGTGGAGCTCAAATTGCAACTAAGTTTTTTGTCAAACAAATATCAGAACGCTCTTAGTATACTTACCTGCCCTATCTTTGCAACATAACATAACCCTGTAATCATTACCTTCTCCGAGGATGTCATGTTTTCAGTTGAATGGAAACTTGAATGGAGGATCTGTCTCAGCCCAAAATAGACCACATTTACTTTTCATTTACGGATCCAATAATTTTCTTCTCACTACTGTTAATATTGCAATAATTTACATTTTTGTTAATTTCTCAGGGGATGATAAGATGAACTAGGAGAAGATAAGATAAGATATGACTATTTTGATCCCTAACTGGACAAATTCAAGTAATTGAAAAAGGACAGAAGCCAGACAAAACAGAAATTAAAAAAATACGCAATAAGATAATTGGAAATACAAAATGAGATTTAGGTTGCTGGTATCAATAAGTGAACACAAAAGGGTCCTTGGCTGCGTTACGCACTGTGCCATCCTAGTTGATGATGTGACACCTCCAGAATACAATTACTCTTAACAGTAGAATACATGTGTTTAAAAAAAGATCAGAGGAGGCCACGGGTAAAGGCCTGTCTTAGCAGCACATTTTTAAAAATGTCTATTTTGCAAATGCAAATAAAGCCTTGTGCACTCTCATTTTTTGACCACACTTTGTCCTTTACACCCCTCCTCCTTCTCCTCTACCTCCTCCTCCTCCTGTCTTCTCTCCTTTTCAACTTTCTCCCAGCGGTAATAGTTTTTCTCCAGGTCTCATTTTGATGTGGCTGCCGTCCCTTTCTTCTTCCAGCTCTCCCTTTTTTTTCCTTTCTCCTCTTCCTTTTCCTCCAACCCCCCCTCCTTTTCTCTCACTCTCTCTCTTCTTTTTGAAGAAACTGCCCCTAATGAAACTAAATAGTTTGGTGGGCAGTTTCTTTGGACTGTGTGTGAGTGTACGTGCGTGTGTGTGCATGTGTTGGAGTGTGAGGGTATGTGTCGTGGCTGAATTGGCAGGAGTGGAGATCAAAGGCTGTCTCTAAATTGAGTGTGTGAGCATGTGTGTGTGCGTGTGTTAACGAGCAAGAGAAAGACAGCTCTCTCAATTGCATCACAAGAGCTGATCAAGCCATCAGAGAGGAAAGCTGTAATACACACACACTTACATACCTCTTCTGTACACATGTACCTCTCTTTCTCTCTTCACTCTTTGTCAAGTTATCACATGCCTCGTGTTCACGTTTGACCAAGTGGAAGTGCCAAATGTTTCCCACGTCCATCCTGTAGCCCTGTTCTCTCTCTCACTCTCTCTTTCTTTTTCTTAAAGCCGCTTTGTTGGATAAAATATGCAGGAGTAGTTCCACAGACAAGAGGATATTTAATGTTCATTGCATATGAAATTATAGTAATCCCACTTGATTAGTGCAGAAAGAATTTGTTTTAGGATTTGAAAACTTAAATTACTCCATGTGTGCGTTTATGAGATAGTTTAGCAATATGTACATACATTTAAAAGTCAAGATATTTTGCCGTCTTATTGTATGATTTCACATAACTCTGATTATACTGATAGTTTGAAAACTTAACTCAGGAAGTCAGAAACTAAATGTCTCTGTTGGGCATTTGTTTGTATTTCCACTGCATGTAAAGAAATGTGAACATTGAGAAATGCACACAAATACAGATAAAAGCAGCACAGTTTTTGTGCTTTAATACAAAGTTCATATATATTGATACAATACACGATAAAACTGTTCTTTAATGATGTCATGATGATAATTTTTATTCCCAAATACTGCTGACACTTGCAGTGACAAGGACTTGCATTCGGCTGCACTGATGCTCTTCACACGCTGTAGTGCTCTTAGGGTTTGTGTTTGACCTGTCATCTGACATCAAGGATGCAATGTATATACTTAATACTGTACTTAATTCTCCCTGGAATTCGTCTACTGGTCTGACACACTGCACTCACAGTCTGAAGTATGTGGTAAAACTTGAAAATGAACGAGGTGTTAAAGGAACAACACAGTTTAAAGGTTTTGCCACTTCAGTGCTGTTGAGCTGATACTTCCCGGGGCGTTGGAAAATACTTCAGGACAGCAGGAACTTTTACCAATGAACCACAACTGGTACAAGGTCCCTGCGGCTGTGATGAAAGTTATGTTCCTGAGTTCATGGAAAACTTCCTGAGGTCAAAAGGGGGCCACACTTTTCATGTGATTAAATTACACTCATGATTACATAAACAAATTCACAATTCACAAAATGTAACATATGAATCTCAATAATTTACTCTAAATGTATTAGTCACTATTAAAACAGACAACCCTGTCCACCGTATTACACCTAGTTAACAATCTCCTTTTTTGGAACTGTTTTTCTTCCCATTTTCTGCTTTTAAAGGATCTTTTGCACTTACAGGTTACTTGTGTTTTGCTGTCACCCACCTTCACAATGTTCAGCTCATGTTCTCCGTCTCTTTCTTTCTACCACTCTTCTCTTCTCTCTCCCTTCTCTCTCTCTCTGGCCCCAGTAATTATCCTGTCTATTTAAAGGGCAAAACCTTCCCATCTTACTCGCCTGTCACAGTGACGACTTTTCTTTGTGTGTGTGTGTATGTGTGTGTGTGTGTGTGTGTCTGTCTCCATGCTCGGCTCTACCTGTTCTACCTGTCCTACTGTACAAGTGCCCTTGTTAAACATACAAACATGCACACATGCACACATACACACATACTGAGGACAAACTATTAATTCAAACATGAAACCACAGTTAAACAGAACCTCAGAGGTCAAACACACACATTTATTTACTCAAAAAATGTCAGCTTGATATTCCACACACACACACACGCCTTTGTTCTGTAAATTTGTGACACACATTCAGCACATCAATATTTGTTGTATTCTTACAAATACAAACAATGTTCTCCGTAAAATACACACGATTTGAAGTGTTTTGCACTGTGCCTTTTACATGTGCACTCATGCTCACGCTGCAGTGGTGTCAAAATGATATTATTTATATTTAGTGTTTATTTTAATAAGGGACAAATTTATGGCATTTTCCAATACACACAGGATACTAAAGGCAAACACATTAAAAAACACAAAATTATACAACAAAACAGCTTAATGAAAAGCAGATTGACAGTTTTTGGATACAACTGTTTAAACTTTGATTTAGAAACACACATCACATAAAAAATACTACAAAAACTACAGAACACGCCAACATGACATCTCTGCCCAAAAGCCATGCACACAGACAGCCACACATGCACATAAACACTGACACACAGGTACACATCCTGTGCTTCCACACCACTTCCACACTGACATCTCGCAAGATTTTTTTTATTTATGTACATATAACACACACACACACACACACACACACACACACACACACACACACACACACACAGACCCCTATCATGGGCACGCACCCGTCGAATCATAATTAGGCCGTGTCCTGGTTCTTTGATAGCCATGTACAGTGGCTCTTCTTTAATTCTTTATCAAATGCATTGATCGCTGTGGGCCTCGCATGCTCATTGATCCGCGCACTCCGTCTGGAGCCAGCCGATAAGCTCTCTCTCCCTCTCTGTCTCTGTCTCTCTCTCTCTCGCTCAGACTCTCTCTCTCTCTCTCTCTCTCTCTCTCTCTCTCTCTCTCTCTCTTACTCTCTCTCTCTCGATTTATCAAAAATTGAGCAATAATAGGTTTCAAATGTAATAGATTTATAAATCTGGTACATGTAAATTTTTTTTAAAATACTTATATTGGTGTTAAATTAATCTTGATATCTTGTGGTATTATAGTATTCAAAAATGAGCCAATTGCAGGACTCTCTGATTTTCAAACTGAAGACCACATTTCCCATAAACCCTATCGCTCCCTACCTCAAAGAAGATGTTGCTGGTTGTCCATTTTACCTTTAGTCCTCTTTCTTAACCTGACCTGACACGTCATTCATTTTTTTGAAAATGATCTTCCAAAGATTATCTTTCATAATCAGTGTTATTAATGTTCAAGCTAAATGTTAGCTTATTTAGAATGTGAACGGTAGGAATAAAGAAATTTCTGGTTCACTGCTACAAAAAACCCTTGATACTTGAATTACTGAAAATCAGTACACTACAATGTAAATGTCTAAATGCTGCGATAAGCCTCTGTGCTAACTGCTAACCAGGAATCTAGGTTGAGATCTACCATAAAAAAAAAACTTAAGTGTTTTAGAAGAGACATTATGTGTGTCAGTATGTTCTGTTATTAGATAATTGGGAATACTAAGCGTACAATAAGTCGTAAACGTGAAAGCAGGTAGATTAGCTGTTGTGTGTTTACTGTTGTGGAGGGATGGCTTCAAATGAAGTTTGAATGAGTTCTACCTGCATCTGCATCATGTCTGGATCACCAGTCTGGCATTTGAAACAATGTTTTGGAGTGTGTGATTACACAGCTATGTGATTGTTTTTGTGTGTGTGTGTGTTATGTTGCTCTTCAGGACATGTGTGTCTGTGTTAGTGAGTGAGTGTGTGTGTGTGTGCCTGGACAAGATAGAGACCTAAAGCACCTCTTGACTGTGAATTAGCCTGTCATGACAAATGTCTGGAGCTGCATGACTGGCTGCCAGACTGGCTGGCTATCTGGGAGGTTGGCAAACCCTTTTAGATAGTGATTGTGTGTGCATCCCTGTGTGGGTGTGTGTATGTGTGTTTATGTGGCATCACTCTGTGCCCACGCCAGGCCTCTGTACATGACCAGTGGTGCATGTCCTCCCTCCCTCTTTCTCCTTGCCCAGAAAAGAGCAACCAAGGCGACAACCTGCTCCCCCTGTTCAAAAAGAGCTTCCAGAGCGGAGAGGGGGTCCTCACCCCAACGCCAAACCCACAGTGGAGTCCTCTGTCTCAGCCTTGCACTCAACCGTTTAGCCTCTCTTCCCCTGGAGGTTCCCAGCAGTCGATGGAAGACACAGTACACGATTGTTCTTGCTGTCGCCATTTAAAAAAAGAAGTCTCTTCACCTCCTGAGTCTTCATTCTTGAAGCTGTGCTACCCACTGACCACCAGCTGACACGTTTTCTCTCCTCCTTTTTCCTACTTCTTTTTTCATCCTGGCTTTGATCATGCAACGACGCGGCTGGTTGGCTTTGTGCGTTCTGCTTTTTTCAGAGTTGAGTCCCTGCGGGTTTTACATCCACTGGCTGTTAGTTTCCTGTGTTGCCAAATAAAATGGCTGTATGTGTTTGTTTTCCCTGTTACGCATGATATCCATCGCCACTTTCCAAGTTGGAAAAGGCCAGCGTGAGCATAATTTTTTTTTAAACGTAATGTCCACTAGATGGCATGTCATCACCACTTGGTCAACAAGCAAATTAAAAAAAAGGTTCCGGTATATTGTGTTCCGACAGAAAATTGGGATGTCAGTGTTGGCAATGGTTGGGTGGCTGACGACAAATCTCAATTGGTCCGACAAAGAGAATTTTACATTGCCCAAAATGATGAAGAAAGTCATTTGCCCCATTGTGTCCAACTATTCTCATATCTGATGTTTATCTTAGCTGTCTAAGATTGTGTACAAGAAGCTTTACTTTTACAGAACATGTTTTCGTCTCCTTATGGAAAAACAGAAACATTAGCTCTGCCACAAGTTAGCCTTTCAGTTCCTGTAGTTGAATCTGTGATCTATAAAGACAGGAATATTTGATCCTAGATATTTTTCACAGATCACATATTGTCCTTTACACAACAGAAAGACTCTTGTATCATCTCCCCTACTCTCCCTCCAAACACATACTCATATTTCTAATCAGTGGCTCTGTAGCTGACCGAGCTAGGCGCTAGTCAGATGCATTTTCCTGTAGCGTTAATCCTAGCCTCTGGATAGGCAAAGTCAATTTCCCATTTCCTGTCCCCAAAATGGCCAACAACAATACGGGATGTTTTGGAGTGTGTTGGGGCCCAAGCTGTATGTGTGTATAAAAATATATATGTGTACTCTATATGCATAGAACACACACTTGTGCACTTAAATTGGTAGTTGTATCCATGTCTGTAAAGGCCAGATTGGATATCAGAACCAGTCTGTAGCCGGAAGGCCATCAGTGACATTACTGGTTATCGTATTACATTTATAAAAGCAGGGAGACGCCTGCCTAGAAAACTTTGTAAGAGAGAAAGAAGTGAGGATGGAAAGAGAGAAATATTGTTGGAAAAATTAAATGGCAAGTATAAATATATAATGCAGAATTAATTATTATGTCATGTCACCATCATTACTTTATTAAAAGACACATATTGACTCCGGAAATCATTCTGGCCTTCATCCTAACCGATTTTGAGATTGTCTTGCAATTGATCACTGAATCCACTGTCTTCTTTATGAAAACAGAGATAATTTCCATGAGCTTCTTCAAACGGATATTTCAGCCATCAGTCCTTGCATGTTGTTTCTTGAACCACTCTACTACTAATGATTCTGTCCTTTTTCTGAAAACATGCTTTAGAAACCTACTCTGATCTTCCTGTTTCCTTCAATTCTTCACCTATTTCTATGCGTATATTCAAGTTTAAAGTTTTAAGAAAACACTGTATTCATCCCCATTTCTTTTAGGAACAATAGCAGTAATTGCAAAGATTACCTGCCTTGTGGCATTCCACAGGAGTCAATCTTAGGTCTTCTATTATTTTGCATTTGTATCACGTGCTCTGATCACATAAATGTTTTCAGAAATGGAAATATAATAATTCGCTGTATTGTTCATTAGACTTTGTAACCCTAGTCTTGTATTTAAGCCTGTTCACTGGATGTTACGTTATGGATGTTACAGAATATCCTACAGAAACAGCAATCAAAGTTTTTAATCTATTTATCAAACCCCTGTAATTCTTCCCAAAGCTCTCTCTGTCAATGTCAAACCCGCTATAGATAATCTAGCTTGAACTTGAAGTCCTGCTTGTGAATCAATACAAAAATACAGAATATTTAGTTGTATAATTCTGCTGTTTGTTTCCTGGAGCTGTACTGAATGAGATCTTGGGAAGTATTGTTATGTTTGACATTCAATGCTTTCCTATAAGCAAGTATAAACAACCGCTTCTCGTCTTTCTACCCTCCTCACTTTTTATCTCTCTTTCTGTCTCTCTCTCCCTCTCTTTATCAGTCTCTCCTCTCTCTAAGGTGTGTTCCCTTCTCCCTGTGGGCATCCCCCTGGGCTCTCTCTCACACACACACACACACACACACACACACACAGAGTGCATTAGGGTTGCTGTCATTTACAATACAGCCCCATTGTCCCAACCTAACAATGGCTACAAACAAACAATTGACATGGAAATGGAGAGATGTAGCTCATTAGCGGGCGCTGCTTGTTTTGTTAATGGATAAATGGGCGGCTTCAATAGGCCAGCCCTAAAACCCCTGCCTCAATATGGAGAAGCCTGATTAACAGGAAACCACAGGGAGGGAGAACAGTGACAGAGAAATGCAGCTTCACTCTCCCTTGGGTCACATGTGGTCCTGTATGTTTGGTGAAGAGGGGGTGCAAGGTGGAGTTTTCAGAGTGTGTTTGTGTTGTGTGTGTTTGTGCTCAGGTTGGAGTTGTGTAAGACGTGTTTGTGGGAGTGAGCGCGAGGTGGAGTTTGTGTTAACACGCCTCTTAACTTCTGTTGGTTTTGTACGGGCTTAAACGATGTATGCTGGATTTGAAACAGTATTTTTCATCATAGTCTCTTGCAGATTGAATAATGTGGTGAATTTCTTTTGAAATATCTTAACCCAACAGCCTCAATGCTTTTTAAATCAGCATGCTCTCTCATAACTTTACACCGTCTGCTTTGGATTGAATATTTCGGTGTTCCTTTCACAAATTCACATTGTGATAGTCTACATACGTCATTTGGAATATCCTGTCGTCTTCCCCCTGCTTACTGATGTACTTACAGCCATATGCATTGACTGCGCTTGTGTGTGCTTGGTTGGGTTGTCGTCACTTAAGTGTTTGTCAGTTGACATCATCAAGGTTTTCCTGTTTGCTCTTTAAGTGTGTGTATGTGTGTGTGAGGTGGTGGCCTGTCTTATCAGTAGGATCAGATTGGATTGGCCTGAAAATGGCATTTCTGCCATTACTCTGATGGTGACGGCTCAATACTGTATGTCTAGTGCCAAGATGAGGTGTGTGAGTGTGTGTGTGTGTGTCTATCTATACACTCCTAACTCCATAACACACAATATGTGTACATCCATTTTGATAATAAAACTTCTTATTGTGTATTTTGTGCTGGCTGGTGTGTGGCTGTGATGTTGTGTATGTCTTGCATACAAAAGAATCAAGAATCCCTGCCCTCTGCCTGAATTCCCTTTTGTTCGTATTATTTTGCTGTGTTTGTGACATTTCTTGGCATCGACGACTCTGGAGAAAAACAGCTGATGCGTGTGTCTCATTTCCAGGTCACTTTAAAGCAACATTACGTAGAAATTGGCATTTTGTGCAATGTGGTGCCCCTCACAGTTTCTGCGTGCGACACCGCTGTTGTAATACAAATCCCAGGTCTGTAAGAATTTGTCAGATGTAAAGTAGGTGCTAAATACGAACAAAATTCATTACGTCATAACGATGTTGAAAATGTGGCGAAGTCGTTGAGACAGAGACGCCATTCATCACCCCATTACAAGACACTGTACCATCTAAATGATTTTGAAGCCATAGTAGTGACATTATGTTGCGTTAATATCCACCTGCATAAGTGTCACTGAAACACCTTTGTTCATGTTTTTGTGCGCAGGAAAGGGACGCAGAGCGGCGGAGACAGCTGAGAGAGCGAGCCAGGCAGCTGATAGCTGAGGCTCGATCCGGAGTCAAGATGTCCGACATGAGCCTGCTGGACATGTCCAGCATGGAGAGAGGCAAGGGCAGCAAAGCGAGCCCTGCTGGAGGTCAGCACACACCTAAACACGTGTCTGCAGAAGCAAACATACACATACAGAGCTTTATAAATTGTACTTTTTTAATGAACATACTTTCAGAGTTTGATAAGAAGGCCTTATATTGATACACACACTTGCTAACACCCATAAATCCCACTAATAGTCATTAACTGTAATACAAAGGAAAAGTCACACTAGCATGCTTTTAACATACACTTACTTTATTCATCCACACATGCTATGACTCTCACATTTCCATTATGCTCTCTAAAGGGGTTCTGTTTAATCCTCAGAGAAAAACAAAATGCCATTTGAGTCCGGCCGCGGGTCTAGAATGCACCACCCTCATATTTACAGCCGCAATTTACCCCGCGACTCCTCCCTCGTGTCGTTCGCCCGGTAATTGTTAATCAACACAACACATAGCGCGTCAAAATTATGCTCAAAACACCAAACACTTCTAATGATGGCTTGCAGGGGTAGCAACTGCTACCATGCACATTTCCTACTGCTTTCCATTTCCTTGAAATTGGGGTTATTATTATAATGACCATTATTAGGCGTCTCTAGTTGTTTGTTTCAGATTCCTCCACATTGCATCCTCTTTTGGTTGTAATGTTCGTGTAGATCGGGTGCACTGCATGCAAATGAGAGGTGAGGTTGAAGACAGGTGAGGATGAAGAGTGTGTGAAGTTGAGGATGCAGTATGAGCTCTATAGTGGACTGAAGAGAAGAGTGCAGAAACTTCTTGATATGATGTCAATCAGCTAATTGATTGATCAACCAATCATTGCAGCTCTGGTGACAGGATTATATATAGAGTGACAGGAAGACTGACAAGTAGGTAGGTCAGAATAGCCGCCTTTCGAGTTTAGAAAAGGGATGAGGGAAACAAATCGAAAACTAATAAACCCTAAACAAGAAGAAGTGAGATCTGCAACTTGTTAGGTGAAACGACAGAAGAAAGACAGCAAGGCAGAGGGAGGGTAGCACTTGATTTATTTGCTCTTTCAGCTTTTCTGAATTGGACTAATTGTTGATCTCATTAAAAATGGAGTTGGAGGAAAGAACGGAACAAGAGAGGAGGAGGAGGTGGTGAGGAGAAGAGAGAAATGCTGTTGGCTGTGATACACAAGGCCTGCCGAGCAGAACGGCTAATCCTAGCCCCCACACTCTCTTTTTCTCTCCCTCTCTCTGCCTTTCTCCCTCTCTCCCCTCAACACCATTCACGGTCCTTTAATGCAGCTCGGGCTGCCCCCTCCAAGTGTCTGCCCGCAAAGAAACTTTCCAAACTCCATCACCATGGCCTCCCATTAATTAGGCCCCAGCCAGCCACGCAGGAACGGCGCTTGCAAGCACGCTCCGCATCGTAGCTAGCAAATTAGAAAAAAAAAAAAAACAGGAAATGCTGTTATTGTGATTCTCCCTCCTTCTCTCTTTGTTCTCGGTCTCTCTACCCACCAAGTAGTAAATAAGAGAGGAGGGAGCCCGCGATGTCAGACGCTGTATACCGATTGTTTTGTTTTAATCCATGGTGGGTTATCCATGCAGCTAGAGCTGCTCAGGTCTCCATTTGAGTTTCTGCTAACATGTTTTTCTCTTTTGGTCCTAATGTGGAGACACTGTTGTTTCTATTGAGCCCCTCAGGAGACTTAATGGAATATGTGCTTTCATGTTTTCTCGGTTTTTGTTTGCCCTACCTCTTTTATGTGGAACAAGAAAGGCAGGCAGCAGATCTCTGAATGAGGGGATTTAAACCGAGGTCTCAGTTTCACTTTGTGTGTCAGATATTTGTGAGCCCACAGACATAGACAGACACTAATCAATCACAGTCCCTCCTCGTCACTCAGGTGGAAAGCGGTTTGCGCTATTTATTTTGTTAAATATCAGAATTATTGATTAGTTGCACACAGAATAACAACCCTGCAGAGACACACAGAGTCTAATGAGTGCACTACAAATTGGGTGATGATCTTTTTGCAAACAGAATGAGTGTCATCATCCCATCAAGTGTGCTGGAATGCTTAAGTAGACGAAGGGGAGAGGACATGTTATGGTGGATTATACTTTTTGAGACGTTTAAGACGAGGATTACTGAATCGGGTCACTTCACATGTGCTCTTATCACAGACTGCTGTTAACACAAACTAACCAAGATTTTTTTTTTCTCCTCTCCTCTCCGTGTCTTCATTTTGGTCTTTTTATTCCTTTTAACACATTTCCTTTCACTTCTCTTAAATTCATCCCTATCAAATCCTTTCTGACACCCTGACTTCCTCTCCTTTCTAACACTTCCATCCCTCTGTCCCACTCCATATCCACAGATTTTTTGGATGGAGTGAGAGGTCATCATGAGGTTGATGCCGTTGATGGTGAAAGGGGTGAGGATGATGAAGAGGGGAGGGCTGAGGAAGAGCAGCTCCATTTTGGTGGTGGTGCTGCTTCTGCTGCTTCTGCTGCTGCTGACTATGATGATGATGATGCTGATGATGATGATGATGATGATGATGATACTATTGCTGCTGCCACGTCTGCGTCTGCACTGGTTACTAACCCACTGCCACTGGAGGCTCTTCTTCCAACCACCTCCAGCACCCAGGGGCCCCTGGAGCTTACTAACCCTGGCTCTGAGCTAACTTCTCTGGGTAAAATCACTGGCTGCGGCTGTGCGGCGCTGCATGTCTTGTCTGTCTTCTTCTAACTAACTCATTCACATGCGTTGATCTTCTTTCATGTATTTCCTGCATGTTCAGTGGTCATTTTATGATCTTGCTGGCATATCTACCCCAGTTACTTCGCAAATTCTTTAATCCTTGAATTCTCCTTTTCCATTCATAAAATCATTGAAAATATGCCCATATTTTCAGTGATGGTGAGAGTGCATTTTAGAGTTGATATGCGCAAAAATATTAACAGACAAAAGAAGGCAAGCCAATTTGATTTGTACAGCATATTTCATACATCAAGGCAATTAATGTCCTTTTAAAAGATACAAATACAGCAAAGGTGAAAGATGTAAGTACAGGCAAGCGATACAAGTCTCTTGAATTTAAAAGTAAACTACTGCAGTGAAAATTGAAGGATAAAAAAGGCTGAAATAGCAAAGTATATATCAAATACTCCTGCATAGGGATGTGAAATTAAGTAAATTAACCCAAGAGCTAAACTAAGGAGATTACTTTTTAGCCATCACAAACAAAAGAACACGGTTAAAAACAGTTGCATTCAAGAGCAGAGTACTTTGTAACCATGGTTTTATATCTACCAGTGTTTTTTTATCTTTCAAAGCAATGCAGTTTAAGTATTTATTTCAGACCAGTCATGTAGTCCAAACTGCCCTAATCAAATTTTTACTTTCACTTACGCTCACACTTTGCCTTGTTCCATCATTCGGCCACACACTTAAGCGCATGCTGTCTATCTGTCAGTGCATCATCGTGAATTGTCCCCTGTATCCTATTGGCTCCATGGTGCTTCACATAGAAGGAGCTAAGTTACAATACACATTTGTTGAGTGTCACAGTCTTGTTGGTGTTTTTCCCACATTCCCTTTCATGAGAAACTTCTTTAAGTAGTAATTAAAAAAACTCAGAAAAAGTGCTCCCCAGACAAAAATAAAAATCATATCTTCAGGAAAGCATTTGCTCGAATCTTCAGAGGTAAAACTAATTAATTTGTTTTGTTTTTAATTTATTTTATTTGCTTCCTCAATTTCCTGCCGATGTGAGATAGGTGAGAGTACAGTGAGGCACCAGAAGAAACAAACATGAAAACGGGCGAATGCTTCCTCCAGCTTTGAAGTGCAGTATCTCTGCACTATTTGTTTTTTTTATGTCGCTCTCTTTTTTCTTCTTTGTTGGTGGTTATTTTAATGTAGTGAGGAAAGAAGTGGATGGTGGTGATTGTGCCAGCAAAGTAGCTGATACCACAAATAGATGTTCTGTTTTTGTAGCTGCCCAGATCCTTCACCCCACCTCCTCCCTTCTGTATCTGGTGCTTCTGTTTTAGTGCACACTGTTTGTGAGTCCTTCCATGTGTGTCTTTGTATGTCCTTGTCTGTTTGTGGTGACAAAGTTAAAGAGAGTGTGTCTATGTCTGGCATCTGTATGCATGCATCATTGGATATGTGTGTGTGTGTGTCTGTGTGTCACAGAGGGAGGTGACACATGAAACGGTTGCCCTCCTGTTCTTTCATCTTCCTCAGTGCAGTGGTCTGTCCTGGCAGGGGAGCTGTGGTTACCAGTCCCTGGAAAATAAAGCTGTATGGAGCTACTAGAAGGCAGAGAGAGAGAGAGAGAGAATGAAGGAGCAGGAAGGGGAAGAAAGACTAGAACAGACAAATTAGGAATGGATGGAGGTTAAGGTTTGATAGATGGAATGAGAGGCAGGACGTCTTGCACGATAGTTTGGAGAAAACCTAAAACAACGAAGTTGATTAGGGTTTTAACATAATAAGGTAGTAAATGTTAATGGTTTGCTAAAAGAGAAGCTTATTTTGACATAGCAAGAACATTAAGTTAGCAGTCAAAGGCATCCATGTATTGTGTTGCAGAGATAGACCAGAGTTTGTGGTAGTGTAATAATTTTACCACCTGATTTTTGTCAATGGAGATCAACTAAATATTATAAACTCTTGAGAAAGTCAAGAAGAACAAACACTTAAAAAATGAATCAGTTTCTCGCTCCCTCCATCTTGTCCTGTTCTCACTGTGGTGATATCACTGTACACTCAGTTCCTCAGCAGCTCTCTGCAGTACAAACAGGACTTAAGGCTGCAGAGTCTGTCCAGATCTCTATCTCTCTCTCACATCATATATATACACTATTCTGTATATCTCTTCCCACTCATGTGTTAGTGTGTATGTTCCTTATCAATTGCTTTGCCAAAGTGTGTGTGTGCACATGAATGCAAACTAAGTTGTCTCACCTTTCTTAACTTTCTTAGAGTATCGGTGTGTGTGTGAGTGTGTGTACTGTCCATCTTTGTTAAATTCAAATGTCAGTACTGTAGTTTCTCTGTAGCTGTTTTGCTCTTTTATATTTGTTTATGTTCCGTCGTATTTTTGATGTGTGCACACACTCTTTGTACTCATTATCCTCTTGTTCTCCCTCTTTCTCTCTCCAGGAACAAACAGTAAGCATCCGGATCTGAAGCTGAAGAAGCTTGTGGACGTCAGCCCAAGAAGAGTCACGTCCCCTTCATCCCCATCCTCCACGTCCTCCTCATCCTCGCCCACTGCCTCCTCCACCTCCCCACTCAGCCCCACAGAAGGACACGAGGTACGCACATATTCACCTCAAAACATCCACCAGGCGTCTTTATTTTCTTTCTTTTTTCTCCCCACCTCTCTTTCCTTTTATCTCTCTCTTTCTCTCTTTCTGTCTCTTCACACCATCAAAGGGTCATCCAATCAATCAGGTCCGACTGACCCCGGTTGTCAGCCGGCTGACCCTGTGTACTCATCAGTCAGTCAGACCACTTCATGTAAGACCATAGTTTATCCCCCTCGTGTCCATATGAGTCCGTCTAAAGCCATGAGACGCACACACTGGCATCGTAATGCTCAACATAACCCGTCTATTGACTATGACCTTTTCAAACGGTGTGTGTGTGTGTGTGTGTGTGTGTGTGTGTGTGTGTGTGTGTGTGTGTGTGTGTGTGTGTGTGTGTGTGTGTGTGTGTGTGTGTGTGTGGATAGGTGGAGTAGGGGGTTGTTGCTGAATGTGTCTGTATCTTCTGATGTGAATATTGAGTCAACAAGTAGTCAGCCAGTCTTAACATCAGTTTAATTGATTTTGAATGTCAAGTGGTATAAGGTGTGTCTCTGTGTCTGTGTCTCTGTGTCTCTGTGTGCCTGTGTGTGTGTGTGTGTGTGTGTGTGTGTGTGTGTGTGTGTGTGTGTGTGTGTGTGTGTGTGTGTGTGTGTGTGTGTGTGTGTGTGGCTGTCAGTACAAGTGAATCCCTCCATGCTTATGGCAACACAGGGTGTCTTTGATCATCGATTCACATAAACTCCCTCTTGTGTTCAAAGCCTAAAAGGCTTAGTCCTTTATGGCCAAAGGAGTTTATGTGTGTGTGTGTGTGTGTGTGTGTGTGTGTGTGTGTGTGTTACCATTTGACCCTCACAGAAGTAGAATCACCATTTGGTTGAGTCCTAACCCCTGTCTAAATCACCATACCGTTTTTAAATGAACTATCAACTTCTCTCGAGTCAGCACCTTACATGGCTCCTCCACCACCATCAGAGTATCAATGTGTGGGTATCTGTTGAACGTGAAGTATTACACGCTCTCGAGTTAAAGGCCCTTTATAAATCCATGATACGTAACTGCTTATCCGGCCAATCTTAACAGAAGTAGATGATGAATTTAATGATGTATAACTGCGGATGAAATCTTTTCTTTTATTAATTGACTACCTTGACAATCAATTATCAGTAAATCATTTATAATGATTTTGTTTGATGCAAAATCAAAGTAGGCTACATTAGGAGTTAAAAGAATAAATAAAGTAAGCACCAAGTTAGTTGATTGATAAACTAAATAATCAATCAGTCCAGGAAGTTGTGAGGTCAGGATTGCAGATCTTTGTGACTTCTGCATTGACTGAGTCCGATCACCACCGCTCTTCCGCAAGTTTGACAAAACGTTGTAACGATTCTGTGTTTGGACGAAATGGCAACAGAATTCACATGGATTTGAAATCACAACTTCCTGTGTAGACATGGCATAAAGACTTAATTTGAATTGTGTTGTTAATACATTTTACGTGATTAATCAGTTAATGATTAACCATTAACATCCCACCATAGAACTCCACCTTCATGTAATCAATTAATTGTCACCATCTTAATATGGATATGTACGGTTTGCATAAAGGGTTTTTGGATTGAAGATGCAACAGGTATGATTCTTACGTCATACATCATGGAAAAGCCATAATACATCGATCAACATATGCCTCGAAACGATACCAACAGCTCTTAAAGTTGATCAGGTATTCAAAAATCAGTTTCAGTATCAGCCATTATTTATACTCAACTAAAAATGTGTGCCATTTACTGTATTGACACTAAAACGATTTTAATGTGTAGCTGCACAAAATTAATATACTCAACCCATAACAATTAGCAAACATGCGTTAATATGCTTATGTGCAGTTTTGTGAGTTTACTTCTTCTGTCCTTTAAATAAAAAGGATAAACTGTCTCGTCCCGTGAGGATTGGGCATCCCAAAAGTCCTTCAGGCGGGTGGAACGACCTGCAGGAACATCACACACACACACACTCTCACTCCCTCTCATTAGCGATTGTGTATATGCGCAGCCTTGGTAGCGCACGATAAGGGCATGCGACGCTCAGCAGACTGCAACGTTAGTCACGCAGCCCCCTGCATGCACATTCACAGACCCGCACACACCAAAAGCACTGACTCACCACCGCCACCGAGATGATAGCAGAGATAAGAGATAAAGAGGGAGAGCGAAAGAAAGAGTGTAAAGAGGGAGGGAGGAGGGGGACCCCAATATCTGCTTGTCCCAGAGTATAAATGGGAGACAGAGCTGTGGACAAGTGGGCAGGTGTTCTGTGTGAGAGAGAGAGAAAGATGTTTTTGTAGTTTTTAAGAAGGTGTTCATACAGGTTCTAATGTGTCCAGTGTTTCTGCACATATTAAAATCTCACCAGTCATAATGTCCAACCAAAATAAGGATAATATTATATTGTAAAAATTGTGCGGGACATTGAAGTCTTTCAGATTAACAACAGTTAAACATTAAGTAATAATTGGGGAGACAGCCTCAGTGTCCTAATCAGTCTCCCCAGAGATTTACTCTTCTGCTAAATCAACAGTTCCCTGTATATATATTGCAGAGGTTTGCAGTTTTTTTACCAGTCAACACTGAAATGTAGAAGAAAGAAAAAACTGAAAATATGACAAGGACAACAACATTAATCCAATAAATCCTTTGACGTCCAATTATCAATTATTGTTGCACTTCCCCTGTAAACAAACCTAAGAAATATTCATAAAATCAGTCACTTGAACGCTGCATTTCAATCATCACATTCAAAGGCAGTATCAGCAATGAGAAGATGGACTCGGGACAGATTTGAGAGATTGAACTTTGTAAAAATCAAAATGACCAATAATCTGTTGATCTTGTCGTTGGTCTAACTGTACCGAGATTTGTTGTGCTTATTGACTTTGATTTTTTTCTATAGAAAAGCATCACTGTGCGTTTGAGTGCTGTTGTAATTATTATTATTATATTTTTCCAACTTTAAAAATTCACATGAATGCTGTCTTAAGTCAACTTGGAAAGTCGGAGAAAATGATGGTACACAAGTTACCAAGTTTAAATGGTATGATGCTGAAACACAGTGGACATCTGTAAACATTGACCGATTGTAAGAAACTTTTACCAAAGTCACTGTGTCATTTCTTTTGTGCTTCCTTGTCACTCAAATGCTGGAAATGGCTGTCAAGGTGTTGTTTGAAAGCCATGAACGATTAAAATGCAAAACAACATATTTTTTGCATCCATGTTGCTCCGACATTCCCACATGACGACACAATACACTAAAGTCGGAAGAACAACTTCCCAACTCCTGATTAACAAATCATGTAACTACTTAAGTTGCACATCACAAATACACGCCTCCTCCGAAGAGGCTTTTATGTGAAAATACTCGCTATTAGGCCTCAACATTAATGGAACTAAGAATTGATTTGGCTCCGAAGAACACATTTTTGTGATTGTTACTTGTCAGTAGAAGATGGAGAGATTCATTTTAATCCTTAAGGGAAATTAAAAAACATCAGACTCTCAAACAGCAGAGTGAGAGATTGCCTTTCACTTTTCCTGCAATCAGTAATTTAATTGTACTCTCTGCACTTAAGCTTTATATGCACACAAACAGTCGCCATCCACACATCCAGGCTCTGGCCTTATAATTTAAAATGTTTAATTGGGCATTTCGTATATAGCACTTCATAAATAAATATGCCTCGATTTGACTTGACAGGGTTTGAAGAGGCTGGTTGAAGCTGACTAATAGACAAAACAAAGTGAGAACAGACTAATTGCTGACATTGTTTTTGAAAGTCAATAATCTGAAGCTAAACTAACAACTCCCCATCTTCAGCTCGTTCCCCGCCCACACTGTCTCTATTAGCTCTCCTCGCTCCACACACCCTGCTTGACTATCTCCCTCCGTCTCAAGCAGTGGAACATGTTTGCCCTAATTGTCGACTTTATTACACGTTTCGCCGTCTTATTAACGTTGCCACAACGTCAATCTTAGCCCGAGTCGGTTTCTTTTCCACTCGGCTTGGCATATTTGGAGTCCCGGTAATAAAGCATTTCTGCATGCCGTTCTTGATAGCGGGAGAAGCGAGCGTGTAGCTTTTTAACACATGTTCACTTTGAAAACAATAGCGTTTTTTTGCGTTTTGCATAATCTGAATATATTTTCTGGCTCGAGGTTTTGTTGAAAGTCAAGTTAATTGCCTCCTTTTTGTCTCTCTCATGAGTGAGGAAGAGAATGTGTGTGCGTGTGTGTATGATTGAGTGTGTGAGTTAGTGGGTTACTGTGACTGAGAGTGTGTGACTGAGGTGTTCACACAAACCACAATGTAGCTAAATATCAACTTCTACCACATTCATCTCATGGCGTGTCAGTAGGTACACTGACGTGCATGTTTACATGCACACTAATGGGGTGTGTGTGTCTGTGTGTGTGTTTGATCACAATAATCACAGCAGCTGTGAAATACTGAAACGGCTGCCTAATAACAGCCTGGGAGCTGATCTAAGTGGCTGTAGAGGCACACAGAATAATAGATGAGATGTCGAGAGGCGGCAGATTAATTGCTGACATTGTTTTCTAAAGTTGATAATTTGAAGTGTAATTCAACTTCAGTGATTATTTAGAAGTCTTTTTGTACATGTTGAAGTTTCTTGTGTTCACCAGTTGTTTTCATGCAGTTTTACATGTTGAAAAAAGGAGAAATAAACAAAACATGGCTTCACATGTACTCTATTTCCTCTATTGCAATACAGTTATTTATGGCACAATTTGTAATCGGACTCCGATACCAGAAATGCTGTCCTCAAATTCCTGTTTGCAGCCTATTTGAATTCCTGTGGCATGAATGCACATTTTCTCTGCCTTTGACAGAATAACGCTGAGGAGCTGCGAGCTGAGCGGCTGCGCAGAGCGACAGAGAGGTTACGCAGTCCCGTAGTCTTCAACAAGGATTCTGCAGTCAGGAAAACACAGCTGAAGTCCTTCAGCCAGTATGTGGAGAACAGACCAGGTGGGGACAATGCAACACACATACGGACCCAAACATACACAATGCACACAGTATTTACACAAGGAGGTGTATTTGCACTCAGCAACATATGATTTGCATACATCCAATTCACACCTGAGAGCAGGTAAATGACAGGAACGTGCACGGACAGTTATCTCTGTCAAAAGCAAATAAGCTCTGCTTCAAATTTCCACTGTTCTTAACACATTTCAAGCCATATGAGCTGCAGAATAAATCTCAAGAAAAAGAAGAAAAAGTTTTATGTAAAAAGCGGGGGGGCTTTTACAGCTCAGCTCAGTCACTAAAATGACTGGAGGTTGATTGGGCTTTTAGTATATCAGGCTTTCTCATGAGTAGTCAGTAAAAGCTGCAGCATTATTGACAAATAAACTAGAAATAAGTCTTATGAAATCTCACTGTGAATGTCTTTACTTCCTGTTTTTCATCCTTCATGTCCTTCGTCCCACCAGAGGTGAAGAGACAGAAGTCTAATCCCGAGGATCTGAGGAGGGCTGAGGAGGACCGAGGTTCACCAACAGAGCTCGATATTCGCAGACCGTTTGAAGAGGAGGTATGTCATTTTCTTTCTGCTAAATCATACTTGTCTTTGCAAGTTGTTGGCACCTTCGTTAAAGTGAGTCACACCTGCACCTTTAGCTTTGTAAAGCCTTAGAGGTGAGCTTGGTAAGGTGAAATAGGCGAGTCCAGGATTGGTCTTTTTGTATTTCCTGTTACTCTGACTTCTTTCTGTCTCTACTGTCTTGTCTTCAATGAATCTCTCGCTGAGCTTTTCTCTCGAGGCTTAAATTTCCCTCGTCTTCACCTCTCACACACGCTCTCTCTGCTGTCCTCTCGTCTCCGCAGAGACATCCGAATATTGATCTAACACTCTGCCGTTTTAATTATAACAATGGTAGATATCAGCTGCTCTGCCACTTAGAGGTGTTCGTGTGTTTGCAAAGAAGTTACGTGTCTACGTGTCCTTCAAGTGTAAAGACACACACACACTCTCACACACATGTGCTCTTCCCAACCCGTGTTTGAACTTCCGCGTACAAAGAGTGTGTCTATAAGAATGCTATTATTTCAATCAGTGTGTGTGTGGGAGTGCTTGTGTGTGCCACTGGAGACCATGGGGTGAATCGTTCTTCCCAAGCAGCCTTCTCCTACCCTCGACCCTGCACCCTCCACCCCGGTCCCATGCGTGCACACACACACACACACACACACACACACACACACACACACCCTCATCCTCCTCCTCCTCCCAGTGCCTGGGCCCCAGGGTTAATGGGTGTTCAACCTTTCCATTATCCCGATCAGCCAAGAATTACCTGCTGAATGATGTTTGCATTAATATAATATATATGGTAATTTCCCTCCTCTTAATTACGGCTGGGCCGAGCGCGGCAAGGGGAGTGGGCTGATCATGTGTAAAATTGATTTGCCAAGGAAAAATATGGTGATAGAGCGAGAGCGCGCAAGGGGGAGGAGGGAGGGGAGGAAGAGAGGCTGCTGGGAATCAACACACACTCGCACAAATCACACGTGCACAGAGGCACACACTCAAACATTGGAAAGAGTACAGGGGGAAAAGTGCTGGCCTGGGTGGAATGAAAAAAAAAAAAAACTTTCTCTCTACTGCTCACTAGTTCTCCTTCCCATTAAGAAAAACGAAGTGCATCAGCAATAAAATGGAGATATTTTTTCGGATGCATCCTCAGTAGTGAATTTGAATAAACATTTCTCCTCACTCAGAGGAGTTTCTCCTGAGAATAGCAAGCAGTCAGGAGACAGAGGTGAAGAGGGGTCAGAAATGGAGTGTGTATTAAGTGCATATGGTTATAGAGCGAAGTGCGTGTGTGTGTGTGCGTGTGTGAGTGTGTGTGTCGAGCTACGTATAGTTATGGATGACTGGTGTTTGTGTGCATGCACAGTTAGAAGAACGACTTGAACCTGAATGCCAGGGTTAGTTTAAGGCACCAAAAATAACTTTAAACTGGTTAAATTAAGCTTGTTTCTGATTTCTGTAAAATGTGTGCAGTTTAGTAAAGCCGGTCCTCCAACAACACTGATGTTCCTTCTGCCTTTCTTTTTTTAATATTTACAACAGGAAACATATAAAAAGCCTCTGAAGTGAGTCAGACAAAGAGGTCGTAAAGACAAGATTTAAATTATTTCAAATACACAGGAACGCTCAGTGATATTATAATAATGATCTTTATTTACGTTGAACCTTTGTTAACAAGACGCTTGCACAAGAAAGAATAAAGTTAGAGGAAGCAACATAATGCAAAAACACAAAACAAGTTTATTTATATGGCACCATTCAAACCAAAGGCAATTCAAAGTGCTCGACAGAGATATAGAATTGCATTGAGATAAGACATTAAAACATTATGAAAAAGTTGAAATTGCAATTAAAAGAGAATGAAAATAAAAGCAAGCAAATAAAAAGTTACAGATTAAAAAGAAGTTATAAATCTAACTTATTTTAAAGCCCCAGAAGACAGTAATGTTTCTAACCCTGATTGAAAGGAGCTGAAAGTTTAACAAGAGCTTGTGTAGTCAGGAAGCTTGTTCCACAGGTGGGAAGCATAGAGACTAATAAGTTTTACAAAATAGGTAGAAAGTAATGCAGCAACCTGTGCTTACTGTGTTAGTACAGCTGTGTTCTTGGAAGGCTGTTTCAGTGTCTGGGGCCTTGAATAGAAAAGGCTGGGTCACCACACTATATCAGAGGACCTTAGGTGAGGATCGGTATAGGTGCGAGACCATGAAGAGCTTTAAAAGTTTGAAATGGCGTCTACTATAAAAAAAAATAGAATCATTTAAGATGAAAAAGCGAAAAACTCAGAGAGTAACAGCACAGTCAAGTTTACTTTGATGACGTGTAGGAGGTTTGAGTCATAGTCTGTCACCTCCTCACCTGTTCATTGCAGCTGCTGCTTTTTTTTTACTGATCAAACCATCAATTATGATTTCCTCATTCACCATATTTTCATCTGTGAGGGGGTAAAATGAACCAAGCAGACGTAGAGATGTAATTTTAATTCTTAAAAGATTGATGCAGCCCATTTGATTTTTCTACATGAACTTCCCTACATGTTCAGCTTCGGTTATTATGAGGAAAATCCCTGAAAACTTGCAGTCGTTATCTTGATTGTCTCACATGAATAAAGATTTACGAAACAAGAGACAGCAACAGTTTGTCATTATTCATATTCATTGTTGTAAGCTTCTCTGGTGAAATTGTCTCTCTTGTTTAATGCATGGAAGATTTGTGGACACACTGCTCATCTATTCACACATTTTCACTCTCCTCCACACTCTGCTTTATATCTTTTCATTTCTTTTTTCACTCTTCTGTTTTTTCCATTACCTCTCTGCGTCATTCCATTTCTGTGTTTCTCTTTTCTCCCTCATTCTGTCTCATCTCTCCATCCTTTTTCCTCTGTTTAATGCTATATCGCACTACTCTTCCTTTTCTTTCGTAACCATTTTCTCTCTCTCTCCCTCCCTCTCTCTCTCCCTCTCTCGCTCTCTCTCTCTGGTTGACAGAAGGCGTTCAAAGACACCAGTCAGTATGTGGTTGGGGAGCTGTCTGCACTGGAGAGCGAGCAGAGGCACATAGACGCCCGAGCAGCTCGCGTGGAGAAGAGGCTGCGCTATCTCATGGACACAGGTACCCCAAGCCCAATTACACTGGAAAAACTGTTTTGGCAAATTGAGCGTACGCACGCACATACACACGCATGTGCACTCAGGGAGTTGTGTGTGTGTGTGTGTGTGTGTGTTTATGTGTGTGAGAGAGAATCTTTGAAGCCTCCCCCCAACTCCCTCTCCCCTCCCTCTCGGTTGAATGTTGCACGACGGAGCGCTGGGTGGATATGAAAGGAGGGGATGGAGGAGGAGGAGGGTGGAGAAGGGAGGGAAAGGGTGGGTGTGGAGGGAGAGAGAGAGGGGGGAGTGTGTCTCGGGGATGGGAGAAGAAGGGAGACCTCTCTGGGCTGGGGTGATAAGGGAGCCCTTCATGGGGGAAACGATAACTGGGTGCGATAGCGGAGCCCCAGCCGAAGTCTCCGCTGCAGCCGTTTGCCAGCCGCGGCCCCAGCCAGCCAGCCAGCCTCCACACTATTGAACAGTGCGCTCAGCCATGCACGGCTACACACATACACCCTCCTTCCCCTAGTACATATCTGGCCTTCATTGATATGCTGTATAAGGAAAGACGGGGGTGAGTTAAA
>CAEMYA010002116.1:10120635-10132673 GCA_903131615.1 Diplodus sargus | reverse complement strand
CACTGACACAGTTCACAAATCCACGACAGACACACACAAATGCTTACACACCCGCGCATACAAAGTGCAATCTGGTTTGGCGTATGGAGCCAGATTCGGAAGGTTTTTATTTAAGATTTGGCCGGGGGTAAAGCCTTGTTAAGACATGAGACAGTGTGCCGAGCCAAAAGAGGGGCCTTGGCTCCGTTAAGTCCCTAACTGAAATTGGAGAATAGCATCCCATTTGTGATACTAAACCATCCCATTCCTCACCAAAGAATGCTGCTGGAAAAAAAAGACAACATGGATCCAGGAAGTGTAAAATTTTTATGTTTGCAAACGTTCTGAGCGTGTAGCTACAGTAGTAATTTAGTAGCAGCTCTCAGGATTTTTTTCCCTGATCTATCAGTACCCACCTCAGTGGATTTAGCCCCCAAAATCCTAAAAAAGCAACACAGGAAGGATAGAAGAGGAGGTTTTTAGAAAAGGAAACTGGGGCGGTGGGATTTGCGCTCACCTTCCCCATCCCATTTGGGTCTTGATATCGAGACTATCTCCCCTCCGTTTGTTGTGTTCGCTCTCCTCCTTTTCGCCTCCCTCCTGCCTCTGTGCCCTCTTCCCCTGTCGGAGCGCATGCCATTGTGTCAATCTGAAGGGCTGTTTTTTCCTTCTTCTTCTTCACCCACTGATAAACCAGCCGCTAGCCAGCAAGACGCCAGGTTATTTACTTCCAAACACCTTCAGCCATAAAGATTTCTCTTTATATAGTTATATAAATATATATATATAGTTGGGTCCCCTCCTGAAAAATATGATTCACGAGAGAAGGAAGAGGGTGACAACAGGGAAGGCGAGGACAAAATAATAAAAGGATATCACAAAAATTCACCTTGGTTGCTTTTCACCCCTTCATAACATCAGTGGGGAATGAAATCGAGAAGATGTGGTTTCAACACATCAACACACTGACGACTGGGTGATGTAGTACAATAAATAGTCGAGATACGTTATGTATTATATCCTTTTAAAAAAATGTAGTTTTCCAGTGCTGTATTTGGTCAGTGGTGCTTATAGTTTTCTTCAACAGCAATAAACGGCAACCATTTTTAACTCTGAGGCATCAGTCAATAATTAGGGCTCAATACAGAATTAAAACATGCTCCCCAAAATTAGTACCAATTCCACACTGGCATTGCTTTTTGAGAAACTGAAAAAAGTTTCCACATGATTTTGAGCCCTTTTCTCACTTCCTGAAAGTGTATTTCTGTTTCCATATCTCATTTTGCAGCACTTATCCCAGAGACTCATCCAATAGGTTATGGATTGTGCCTGTAGGCCGAGGTCTGGAGGCATCAGAGCGAGATGCGCCAGTGACAGGTGGTAACTAGAGTAACCTTTATCACCTCAGCAACTGAGGTCACCTTTCTATAGGCTGTCATAGATGATAGATATTTCTCTCTGGACCCGGAATGTCTGATTGAAGTTCTGGCTGATTGACTGTAAGCAAAACATCCCGTATTGATCCATCGCATCTGACTGCAGCCTGTACTTGGGGACATAGTGAGAAATAACCACCATCTAACAGTAAATGTTGATATTTTTTACTCTGCCAGCCAATGTCCAGAAATCCTCTAATGTCCCCAATATCTCATTCGATGTCTGTTTGAAGTTTTGGACGGATCAGCTCTTTCCTCGGTTGGCAATAAAAGTTGTGATTAAAGTTCAACAGAATCTGCTGCTCACAGGCTCATTTAGTGCAAGTTGTTTGCACCATAAGTGTACGCAACATGTTTGCATGTTGGACAACATTTTTTATCTCCTATGACTTCGTGTGACCTGATACCTGTTTGTGAAATCCACCACCAACCATTATCTACTTCCTCCATTATACTTGCGTATCTGCCCAAAGTAAATTTTCCTGCTTGTCAATTCTAACACATCTAGCATTTGAACTACATCACCTGTCACACAAGACAGGTGTGTTTTTGCACAGCTTCTATGTTTTGACATGATCATAATCGATGTCTCTGTTTGCAGAAAATCACATTTTGTCCAAGTAAAGTTGACTGAGCATGCAGGCCTTCAGCTTCACACATTAGCACACAGTTCATCCATTAACACCTGGAAGCAGCTCACTTCTTTCTTCTTCCTTCTGTCTTTGATCTTGTGTTTGTGAAATACCAAACATCCACAGATGGTTGTGAGAGCCTTTCTTAGAAAGGCTTGGACAGAAATAAAATTCAGCATCACGCTCCGCTATTTTAATTGAGCTGGACTTCAGATGTGATCTCAAAGGAAGATTAGATAATGAGGAACTCAGTGGATGTATTTAAGAGAGGAATTCATCTGCGTGTGATGAGAGATCACCTCTTTAAACAAAGTTTCCACTGAAAGGTTAACAGTACATTAGAGTTTGGTGTATTCTGAACAATTTTAGATTTTATCCACCTGTTTAAGAACGTGTATGTGTGTAGATCATATCTGGGACTATGTGTAGTTTGTTCATAGACACAGAGCTGACTTTCTAAGCGGGGTGGATGTCATAGCAGTGCATATGATCATATGATTCAGACCCCTTGAGGTAAGTTTGGGTGAGCTCAGTGTGCAGCGGTGCTGTGGTAGCGCACAGCGCTGCAGGACTGATGGGCAGATGTGAACAGACAGACCGACTGACCCATGACAGATTGTTCATCTCTCTGCTCTAGCAGCAGAAAGCCTGGGAAGATCCACTGAGCTCTGCTGGTCCTCAGTATTCCCTTCTTTGATATCACATGCTTTGTCATTCCCTCAGCTGTGTTTTTCCCTTTCGTCTCTGTGCAAAGAGTTTGTCTTTCTGCTTATATATGCATGTGTAATGTTTGCCACAAGGAATGAAGTCTATTTTTTTTTAGTTTTTTTTGTTCCCATATCAGTATTCATTTTTCTTTTTTCTCTCTTTGTGTCTTCCTCTTACGCTTTTCTTTCTCAACCCTCTCTGCCTCTCTGCATCACTTTTTATTTGCTCAGTTCCTTTTTATCCCTGTGAATCTTTATTTCTGTCTCCTTTCTCTCACCCCTGCTCTCCCTCCTTTCCACACATCTCCTCTCCTCCCCCCTCTCTCCCCCTGGTTTGGGCACAATGCAGCTTTCTGCGGCATTTTCTATTACGCGGCGGCCCTCCCCAGATGAATCCCAAGTAATTGGGGTGGTTAATTTATTTACTCAGAGGCAGTTCACAGCACATTAAATAATAGAGATAATTGAACAAGAATTGTCAAGTGTCTTCTGATATCAGACACATTACAGGAGGGAGTGTGCATAAAACTCCATTTCTATGCCCCCATTGTTTATGGTAATTAAGTACACAGATTTATTCCTTGGTTGCCTTCCAAGCTTATGGCAAGCGCCATTGTTGTCTTCTATTAATATGTAATCAGTAAATAGTTTAATTTTCTAATCTGCGGTTGGAGAATTCACTTTCTAACAACTCTTAATTACTGCTGGGCTCTAATGAGTCTCGCCATGCCGATGCAGCCAGCCAATCAGAGGCCAGGTCCGGGTCGGGGGGGAATTTGAATTCCTGCGGCGCCCCCCCTCGACTAATGAACTTGTTATTCTTGCACCACTGGGAGCACTGTCCTTCACACATGCAACATTAGGAGGACGTTCACCTCCTGCAACACACCCAACATTTATAGGAGTTTATTGATTAAATGAGAATATTAGTGTATTCATTACACATACGTCATTCATTTTGCCTGGCTGTCTAGATAGATATAGTTTAAAACTTTTTAAGTACGATACAGCCAACACAAAGAAACAGCTTGAATAACTTTTGATGGCGTCACTACCATGCTAATTTCCATCTGTGTATTTATACCTATTCATGTAATGCTTCTGACCTTGGCATTGTTAGTTTTCTAAAGGTATTGTTGCTCAGAATAAAAACATATCAGGCACTCCTTATTCAAAATTCAGTTTGAGGTACGAAGAAGCATTCAAAAGCGCCATGTAGCCGTCGTAGAAAATCCCCTGGCCCCATCTCAACCGCCCCCTACCTGCCCCTGCACCTATTTACACACACCTCCCATTTCAAATAGCTATATAACCCGCAACAATGGACGCAATTATCCAAATAATGGCACTTAGCCGCACCGCAAAGCTGCCTCTCACCTACTGCGCATTTGATAAGAGATAAACAAGCAGAGAGAGGAGAGAATGAGTTTTAGCTCTCCCAGATTAACATATGTTTAAAAATTGCACTCGAAGCCGATAAGATTGACACAGGGTTTTTATGGCGCGCGCTCCTTTAATCTGCCTTTGTGTCTGCGAGTCGACGAGAGGAGAATGGCACAAGGAGGGATCCAGCAAGAGCTTAATGTACTTTACACATGCAGCCTATCCCCCTCCGTATCTGAGAAAGGGACAGACCGGACTGTCAATGCCTTCACGCTGGAAGGGGATGCGGGTCTTGACTTGGCGTGGAGGATTGCAGAATGTGAACGGCTTAAACATCAACCTGTGGCTCTAAACGCTGAAGCCCTGCAGGGACATTTTGATACATCTAATTGTCATTTTTGTTTTATTTGCCATTATCAAGGATTAGGTGATAATACTCTCATATCTTAAAACTCGAATCTGCAGATGATTTAATTTATTCTCCATCATTTAAAGCAATTTTCCAGGCTGCTAATGCGTTCTCTAATGGCGATGGGGTGCAGGCATCATTGTCAGAGTGTTACGTTTATATTTCCTTCGCACCGAATGAGCCAGCCTCTCACTCTTTTTCCCATGCCTGTCGTCCTAATCCAGCATTGTGGCAGCATCAGCTTATAGTTTGACTAAAGATTTAAGCTGGGCTACGTGAGTGGCATTGGGACTCTCACACACACACTCACATATACGCATGCACATCAAGCCCTGCTTGTCTTGTTGCGGCAACACAAACAGCGTGTGCAGCTTTAAGTATATTATCAGGGCCAGTTCTTTCACAAACGTATTGCTGAAGAAGCTTAACATTAATTATTGTAACTTTGGGCAGATTACATCCGTGTCCGCCTTGTAAGCGCAGGCAGACTCATCTTGACCTCCTATACGAGAGCTTAAAGACACAAGAATGGCATTTTACCAACTTTAATGGGATAACCAGTCTAATCTTTCAGCACTGACAGAAGAAAAAGTGTTTAGACTATAATACCCTCCCCAGTTCACAGACTCAAAGATGGAGGCAGAGAGGTTTTGGTGTTGGCTTTAATCAGTGTTGGCTTTGTTTTTCAGGTGCTACATTTTTATATTTAGTGTTTAGTGTAAGAAAAAAAAATGTTTCGTCAGTGCACTTCTGAAAAAGAATCAAGTAACATTAAGCTTCCAACAAGGCTCAACCTCCCGAATCTCCCAATAAAGACAGACTTGAAAATAAACCCAGGCTATGCTGAAGGCTTGTCTATTGTGTGAATTGTGATTGAAATTGTTGAGCAGAGAGATTGCGACTATTGTTTATCCATAATCACAGACCCCAGCTCGTAAGCTAAGCTCATGGCAACTGAGATAGACACAGCCAAGAGAAGATGTGCTCCCTTTTTTTTCGAAGCCTTTGGTCATTTTCTTGTTGTTGTTGTCAGGGTTACGAAAAGAGCACTCACTTTCAATCGAATGGTTTTGTATCAGGCCATGGTGGAATGTGTTTGTGGTCATCTTGAATTCACTTCAGGAGCAAATGCGCCGTTCTTCCCTATGGGGAAGAAAAGAAATCTTGGGATCACTCCTTTAAAACCCATTGCCTTTTTCGTGCCTTTGAGGGGACAAAACAAAGGATTTGAGCTTTTTGTTTTGTGTGAAAATGTGTGTGTGTGTGTGTGTGTGTGTGTGTGTGTGTGTGTGTGACTCCAAGGTTCAACTGGGTCAGAACACAGATTAACACCCCCCCCACACCACACACACATATACACTGCCATTCCCGCTCATGCCCTTAATCTCCTCGGCCATTTGAATGTTTGAGCAGCAAAACAATTTAATTAGTCAACTTGCAAGGACTCTGCACAAGCGACCAATTGCTGAGCTCCTGCCTCCCATGCGCTTTCTGTTTTCCTTCCACCCCCCAGTCCAGCACAGTGACACCACCCTCACTCCCAGATGTGCACTGCTTCTTTTTTCTTTTTTTTTGTCTCTCCCCCACTTCTTTTCCCCAGCGCGGTGTCAGCCTTTCATACATTCTTTAACAGTGGGGATGAAAGGGGGATTTTTAGGAAGATTAGGGAACGGGATCCTCTAGGCATTGTCTGAGAATCTTCAGATAAAACGAGCTGGGTGGATGGAGTCAACGGGAGGGAGGGAGGGAAGGAGGGAGTTTGTTGGGACGGAGGCGAAGGGGGTGTAGCTGCTCGCCATGTCCCAGAAGACACACAAGTTAAATTTGTAAACTGGAGCAGGAATTATTGTCGCCACTACTAATTTTTTCGCGGTATCATTCGGTCTTTCTTCCTGATGATTTTGTCATTTTCCACGCTTCCTCTAAATCAGTTGAAATTGTCCCGCCTGGGCCAAGTACTCCTCCTTTCCTCAGCCTGCCAGCGATAGGGCCGATTAACATTTTCAGCAGAGGGGTGAGTAAGTGGGGATGGTGGTGGTGGTGGTGGGGGGGGGTTTGTTGGAGAGAATTGGGAGGTGGACAATGGCCGCTTATGATAATCTGCTCTTTATTGGAGCATCCCGCCAGTGCTTTCATCAGCCGCCTCTCTGCCTGAGACCCCATGCAGCAGCCGGTCCAACAAACCCTGCTGCAAGCTGCCAAACACATCGTCACAGACATACAAACACACAAGCACTGAATACACAAGTTACACTTTAACAAACACACACAGAAGACTGCACACTCAGCTACACACTCTTAAGCAGCACAGTGGTGCAAGCAAATAAACCGGCGCTGCAGTGTTTTATTTTTGTTGGATTGTCTTGTGTTTGTGTTGTAGCTGAATGCGTCTTTAATACAACTTTATCTTAAGGGTTAATTTATCGTTTTGAAGTGAAGCAGACACATTTTAATCCACCTGTTTTTGCTTCACTTATATTTTCTCCTATCTTGCTCCAATCTCTTAGGAAATCAACAGTTAAAATTAAGGAGAAAAATAAACTGATGTGGCTCAGATTCATCAGGGATAATTATTTCTGATGTTGTTTCTTTTTTTTATCTGGTTGATTATTATTTAGTTAACAAATCGTAGCCCAATGACATAATTGAATTTCAACCTTGCAGTCAATTAATCAAGGCTTTCTTATGGTAAATGATGTGGTGGCACTCGACAAAGCAGGTTAATGACAGAGGTTTGGCCAGTAATTACACCATTCACTTGCTAACGCAGCTGCTCGCCATGCTACCGTTGTCATCACCCCCCCTCCCATACACACTCCTCCCCATTTCCCATTGTAATGAGCACTCCAGGCTACAAATACCAACAGCTGTCTTTCCCAATACATTTCCATTTAAATATCTATTTAAACACAGCAATTTTGCATTTGTGTATTGAATCAAAGCTCGAGTCATGGCCAGTGGCAGTAACAGCCTGGTGTTGGTGTCAGCTGTAATGTAATGCTGCAGGGGGATTTATTCAACACATTTACAAACACATTAGCAGGAATGTAAATTAGGGAGTGTATTAAACAAACCGAATAGTCTTCCGTAGCTCAAAAGTTTTAAACAGTTTTAAACCAAAATATTTCATTTATTGAGCTGTTGCCCTCTGAGAGGAAGAAGAGACAGACAGGGAGTGAAAAGACGATGAAGGAGAGGATGCGATGATTGTGTAACAGAGGGAGACGAGGGCAGAAACTCGTGAATCGCAGCACATGAGATGTATGAAGGATGACTAATGTTGTTAGCGGAGCCATTACTGGTCCTCAGATTAATTCATCAAGCAAATTCATCGTTCACCTCCCCACTGCCTCTTGTCACAAGGCGTGTAATATGACACCCCTCAAATTTGTTCTAACATCTACCCCAGGGGGGGTCGAGCTCTCCCCTCCTCACACACACACACACACACACACACACACACACACACACACACCCACACCCTCCTCCTTCTCTTTGCTAATGGAGCAGGCGGAGCCACTTATGCTAAAAAGATTGCAGCTGTCTGTCAGCGGGTTGAGGGGGGGTCCTCCACTGGGGGTTATCACTGCTCTCTCACACATACTCACACTTTCTCATTCAGAAATCTCTCTACCCGCTCGTCTCTCTCTCCTTAACTAATAAATATAACTGCATTTCAAGTGTTTTGACCTGTATGAGGTCCAGTGTTTGAAGCCAATTGGCAATGATTTTCAGTCTTCGTGTCATTTGAAAGTTTTTGTTGTAGTCGTACCACCAAATGTGTTGCTTTACCAATCAGTCAGGTTTACTGCAGAGTAAGCTCTCACTATGAGGAATTTGTTTTGGTATTTCAGTGCATCAACATGGTAAGAGAAAGGATAAAAACAATTCTTGAGAAAGTCAAGAATCAGACATTTAAAATGGACACTGTAGAATAAATCTAATATGTATGTTTTAAAATAAAAATAGATCAGCAGTGTTTTTCTCACAAGTCTGAAGTTATGTGCAAGGAAAACAGTTCTTAAGAAATGTTCTACAAAATCATTTTGTCATCCAACAAATCAAGCCAGAATTCAAAAATGTTAAATGACGCCTAACCCCAAGAAGTACAAGAACCAAACCTACATAAAATGACCTAAAGTTGGCAACATTTTTGATTTAAATTATGAAATATTTTTGAAAGAATAATATGGCAAGACTAAGAATCAATGTCATTTATAGTTTTTATATGTAGCCCAACTCTACCAGTGTGTATTCCCCTGGCGGATGTTGAATCTGACTCCTGGCCCGCATCAGAAACCCTGATACTGCTGTTTGTGTTAAGCTGTCCTAATTAACACCATCAACAGGTACTGAGGTTTACACTAGCACTAAATCAACTCATGTTTCTCCGCCCCTCTAAGCTCCCCAAATGGTTCACACCTCAGTGTGTGTGTAAACACATACTCAGGGAGCTAAACCACCTGGCTTAACCTTAGCTTAGCCCCACAGAGCCCCGGCTTATCTGCAAATTTCAACAGTGATTCCATAACACTGCTCTGAGCTCTGCAGCTGCATGTGGCAGAGAGGAAGGCCTCAGTCTTTAGTTTGGTTTTATGGGTGTGAGCTGGTAGTAAAAACAAGTCACAACCAGGAAGATGGACTAAACATTTAACCTCTATAGCTCATGCTTGCTCTAGAACGAGCCTGTACAGTATATATAGTAATAAGTAGTTTATCATGATAAACAGCCACCAGCACAGTTTAACAATAAAATATATTGTCTTAAATGACATCAGTGCGCAGAAAAAGTAAACTTCACTGTGAATCAGTGATTATTAACTACCCCAGGCATCTTCTTCTGCATTATGTAAAAACAAGATTTCATATCACCACATATCGAACAACATGTATGCAGATAATGATACTGTGAGAGAGTAATAAATTCCAACAGCTCAAGTGGTGACATGCTTTTTACCTGTTTGTCTGGATTAGTTATAATTAGAGAGGAGTAGGGATGGAAATCAGTGGAACCAGTTCCAGTTGAGAACCGGTTCTAAATTGTCATCTCCATCAGCATCGTAGGCCTCCGAGCTTGTGAATTCCTTTTATCAATGCCTGCATGTTTTTTCTGAAAGTTGCACATTGCTGAACAATGATGTCAAACTGCGTATACGCTGCTGGAAACTTGCAACAAGAGGGAGTCATGTCCATATGCACATTTCTTATCACTATTTTCCTGGCCACAATAATTCTCATTCACAGTATTATCCCAATAATCATTACTATATGCTTTTAACTCAGCTAAACACAAGAAAAATGTATTGCTTCACATTTGTGGCAATTCAAAATGAGTCAGGAAATTGTAAGAAGAGCCTAACAGTTATATTACATTCACCATTTTTCCGATAATAAAAATCCACCACGATCAACTTATCCTGAGTGTTTTTATTACAATTCCCATTAGAATCAATATTGTCCCATCTGTACACGGTAGAGAGGAAGAAAAAGTCCAAAGCATGGCTTCATTTCACAAAGAAAGATGACAACAGTGCTTGTTATTTGTAAAATGATCTCTCCAAGTAATAAAACATCAGCAATATGCTGAATTATCTTTCTACCTGCTTAAACTCCAGGAAGGCCGTAATTTGACTGTCTTTTCCCAAGTGCATTATAGAGGATCAATATCCTATGTTATAAAAGCATTAGCAGCACAAAGAAAATTGATCAGTAATCAATAAGGGAATCTGTAAAGAATCGTTCTGATAAGCAGAATCAATTAGGGGATTAGTATCAATAATATCGTATGAATATCCGTCCCTGCACGAGGGCTGATTTTGACAGGTTTAACATCAGGTTTGGCGTTGTTGGTTTGTTGTTATTTTATTTATTGATCTATTGATAACCGTGATTAGTTCAAGTAGTTTTGTATCTTTCACTGGACATATGTTTTTAATGAAAATGACAGGGAGTCCATATGAACATCTGCTGTAAAATACAGTGGTAAACTGATCATGTTGAGGTCTTTAACTTGACGGTTTAGTGTGTCTGTAGCTATCAAAACAAACAAGGTTACAAGTTTCAGCTCAGACTTTAAGAAGAATCCAGCTAGATGGCATTGTAGACCCCCTCTGCATGTGTCCCCTGCTCGCTGTACTGATCATGTGAGAAAAGAGAAAAGAAAGAAAAAAAAAACTCCCCTCAGCCCGGCCACACTCAAGCAGAGCAGTCAGAGGAGAAAACGAACCCAGGGCCTAACAAATACATGAAGGTTTGGTTTAACTAAATCCCACAGATAATGGCTACTGTGTCAAAGACTAAAGATAGCGGGAGGGGTGGTGGTGGTGGTGGAGGTGGTGGTGGTGGCGGTGGATGGAGGAGGGGGGATTACTCTGGCGTTTTGCATCAGTTGCTTTCTGCTGGGTGGCCCTGCTTGTCAAAAAAAAAAGTAGGGAGCGACGGAGGGAAAGGGAGAAGGAGAGAAAAGCATTTAACGCAGCACATTGAGAAGAAGAGGGCTCTTAATGCCATCAAAGCAAGGGGAGAAATCAGCTATTAATTTATTCTGGCCCTCACACACACACACACACACACACACACAAGTACACCCACGTGAACACACACACACACACCATGTACACCCCTTCTGTTGTTTCCTCCAATTGTTGATAATTTCAGGAACATCTGGTCCACACCAGTCTTGGAAGCTCACCAGGACCAAGGTTGACAAAATGTTACCACTGATCCCCTTCCCTCTGTGTGCGTGTGCGTGCGTGTGTGTGTGTGTTTGCGTGTGTGTGTGTCTGTGTGTGTGTGTGTGTGTCTGTGTGTGTGTGCACACCTTAAATGATTGGTGTGTGGATTGAATTATAGCCCTGACGTGAGGAGAAATTTTTCACCCTTAGATTCTGGAGGAGGGGCAGATGACTGGGCTATTCATTGGCTGATAAGAACTGATGGGGAGGTTAATAAGCTACACACCCAGGTCATCACAGGCTTTTTACTGGGCTACAGAGGAGAATGGAGGACGATGATGATGATGAGAGGAGGTGTGTGTGCGTGTAGCCGGCTGTAAGTCGGTGGAGTTGGAAGGAGTGCATCTCTTCGGTATCTGTACTTTGACATACCTTTTTAAAGGTCCTCAAAGTTCTCTCTATCACATTAAATTAGCTAAATTCTGACTTTTATGCAGGAGAGTGAGAGTGTGCTTTGAAGAATGGTCGCACGGTATAACTATGTTTCTTTTATCCACACATGTTCACAGCGTGTGACATTAATGTGAAATTGCTAATTAAAGTGTGCACCTGGAGGAGCAGCTTCCCTGTATGCCAGACAGTGTCAGTGGTTAGCCAGCTCGATTTTTAAATGACGTCATGGTGAATTTCATCTTCTTCCCTCTGGATGGAGGTGAACAGTCCCAAAGGAGGAGAACAAAGTGGTGCAAAAATAGTTGTGTTCAAGCATCAATAAGTCATAAAGATGCAAAGTGTATTTATTTTAAATTTACCTTATA
>CAEMYA010002116.1:10110349-10120364 GCA_903131615.1 Diplodus sargus | reverse complement strand
GGCTATAAAGTTATTATGTAAGATGCTGTAAACTACCAGTCGGAGGAAAAGTTTGTGTTTTCTGCCGGAATAACAACTTATAGGAATTTATGATTGAGGTAGAATTAAGTATGAGGAGAAAATATATATATTTTCTTCTGTGTGTGATTTTGTATGAAGTAGCTTCAGCACATTTTACCACCAAGTCATTCACAAACACAGCTCAGGCTACTTTCCTTCCCACAATTCCGCTGTGTAACCTGAGGCTAGAGGCAAGCACCCCCACTGAGCAGAAGACAAAACACTCAAACAGAAAAACAGACTAATCTCTCTTCCTCTCACTGGTCTCTCTCTCCCTCTCTCACACACACACACACACCGACTATTTAAGCAATTCTGCTGTTGGATACCCGGCTTAAAACAAAAATTTCCCCTTCACCCCACCCTCTCTAAATACTTCAGGTCTCTGTCAGTAACCGTTGAAGTCGTTGAAGAAATGCAAATACTGACGCGTTTACAGTAATTGCCACTGTCAAATATATTTTAACGTCCTTTTAGCACTGAGACGGAGAAACAGTGAAACCTGAGTGAGTTAACAATGCACTTAGTTTCTTTACGCAATCATATAGCTGAGCTCAAACAAACAAACATCCATGAATATGTATCAATGAAAATGCACAAGACTTTATAAGTTGAAACGCGATGACGAATATATTTATCAAGTTCTCCTGATGACTGATCCCCGACATGTTAATGGCTGTAGTGGAGCTGAGGCGTAACGTGAATCAGGTGGAGCTGGAGATGTTTTCCCAGCGAGCATCACCACTGGTGTCGAGGCTTTTGATTGAAGAATCTCTCCCACTTTGTGTTGTATCACTGGAGCTTAATAGAAGACAGCCCCCGAAGGTCCAAGCAAAGGCTCTCATTCTGAAGACTAGAAAAAGGCACCAACAGGACCCTAGCATGGGGTCTCTCCTCTCTCCTCTCCCCCTCCATACCTACTCTTGTTCCAGGGCTAATAGGGAGGCGCCTATCACCCACTCACCTTAATAATAAAAGAGAGCCCCCTGTGGAAAGGAGCTACCATGAGCTGGTGAAGATCACGCTGTTAATAGGATGATGCCTTTTTGCCTTTTGTCATGAGATTATGAACGGGGATAGCCTCTCCTCGCCTCTCCTCCACTCTTCTTTGCTCTTCCCGCACACAGCTACAGGCGTCCTGGAGGGCCCCGTTGAGTTGGAGTGGAGACAGGCGTAGCCGAGGCTTTGTTCCTCTGCTTGTATGGTAAAAGACTCGCTAATGAAATACCTTTTAGGGGGTATCGGCAGGTGAGCTCCCCAATCAGGCATTTCAGCAAAAACACACACAGGCGCACATACACTCACATATTCTCAGTCTCCTCTCATCTGCCCCCCCTTGCTATATTAATTACCTGAAGTGCTTCGGCCTCGAAAAAAGCTCTCGATTCTGCCGCTCTCCTCCCTCTCTTCATCCAACGCGACAGCTACAACGGCCTAAGCTAGCCTAAAGTGGGGGGGGAGCAGCAGAAAAGGGAGGATGATAATAGTTGTAATGAACACTGGTGACAATAATGAGAACGGTAATTGAGAAATGGTGTATGGCAGGCCCCCTGATTTTCCTTTTTCAGCCCCAGGCTAAGTGGGGACAGGTTGAAAATCATCTTATTTAGAGCTCAGTTAAATGGTTCTGAGAGAGCGCGGATTTCTGACGCTAAAGCTAAAGCGTGCTGACAAGCATAGAGTGGTGATACAGCGGCCTAATGGGTTAGGGAGTGTTTAAAGTCGCTGCTGCCGTCATAGGTTTTTCTTTTTCTTTTAATTTCTTATTGACGTTGAGTGGTGTGGTCTAAACAGCCTGTTCTGTACTGTTAGGATTATTGTTAAACACCTCAATGCTTCGCTGCTGTTCTTTTCTTTCTCCAGTCTGCGCGCTCTGATTGTTTCCTCCTGTCTGTGTTTCTGTAAGTGTGGCTGTGAGAAATCGCTCCCTGTAGGACTGTAATGCATCAAAGACCCGCTGTTTGATCACAGAGCATGTCCGTATGTATGTAGTGTGCCTCCGCGCCCATGTTATATGTATTTTTGTGTTTGTGTGTGCGTTTGTTGGACTCTTACCTTTTGTGTGTGTCTTGGCCTTCTCGCCCAGGCTGTGATAGAGACAGGGCGGTCTGGGCTTTAACAGACAGAGGCTGCCTCCACCAGCCCATAGTCTGCCACTCTCTGATAATGTTTATTGATTTGTGGCAAAAACACAATTTGATGGAGTGGGGCGAGGGACGGAGGGAGGGAGGGAGGGGAGGAGATGTGGGGGTTGAGTTAAGGAGAAGGAGGATTGTATTTGTGTGATTGTCACAGCTTGGCTGGTTCTGTTAGACAAACAGAAAAATACTCCAGAAATGAAATTTATTTAGTTCTAATCTAAACCGACTTTATTCCTTTTTATTTCATAGTCAATTAAAGATATAATGTGTGGCAGGGCTCTCACGATATCAGATTTATTTTTTTTAGCACACGATTATCGTGGCCAAATCAATTCATGATAATATTGTTACTATATGTATCTGCACCACAGGTAGACTGTCTCGCTCCCATCAGTCATCTCTGCCAACGTGATTTTGTGCAGCAGTAGTAGTCTCACACTGTGGTGGTAGTTCGCTAGAAGTTATTGCTTTTTTCATTTTTTATGGTGAGTGGCAACAAGCGATCCGAAGCGTCACACCTGCTATAAAAAAGCATTAATGGAAAGAAACATAAATGACTTGATAGACCAATAATCACATAAATCTGTTATTAATTAGTTTGTTTATTTTGAACTACGACAATTATTGGAGACAGTCTGTACAACTGTAGAAAATGACAAAGTGCGCACAAAAAGATAAATGCATACATCAGAATATTATCGTGGGAATTATTAACATCAATATTTCATTTTATAGTCAGTATAGGTGTATCGTGACACCCCTAATACGTACGTTTAACTCGTAAGCACGCATTTAATTTAGTTAAAGTGAGAATGTAGAGAGAGTTGAAAGAGGAGAAGAGCTTCAAGAGAGACCGCTGCCTGCATAAATGATTGCTCTTTGGCAAATACACTCCTCACCCGTCTGTACAAGCAACAGAAAGTGTGTGTGCAAAGTGAAGACCTCTAATATGAACATTTCATCTCCAGAGTGAGTCTATTATGTGAGCTCTGTTTGCCCGAGCCCCCACCTCTTCTTCACCTCTAAGGTGGAGGAATGAGAGGTGTCTGGAGGTTGGTCTACTGTTAGCTCTGAGGTCAAACGTGTTTGCCCAAGTGTGTGTGTGTGTGTGTATTCGAGAGTTGGCAGAGGATATCAAGGAGGCGTGTGTGTTTAAGAGAGAGGAGGATGAGAGGAGGAAACATATTAGCAGGACAAACCTATCGTCTGTGTTTAACATGGTCTCTGAACACAAATGTTCAAACAGTGACATGATAGGCGCTGCGTATGTACACTCTCCTGCTCATTAAAAAAGGCTTTGGCAGTTCTACTTGCTGCCGTCCGTAGTTCATCTCCCCTTGAAACAGAGCTCAGGAATCAGGGCTACACAATAACAGATGAAATTGTAATGACACTTAGTTTGCAAAGTATTAAAAGCACCAATAATGATCATGATTATTGCTCTCTGTCTGAAATTAATCAGAGATCTTAAATAGTAAACAGACTGTGCTTAAACAGCACTTTTCTAGTCTTAGCGACCACTCAAAGCACTTTAAAACACAAGTCAGCATTCACCCATTCACATAAATTCATACATGGAGGCAACCATGAAAGGCACCACTGGCTCATCAGGAGTAATCACCATCCATACACACTCACACACCGATGGAAGAGCCACCGGGAGCAATTTGGGGTTCAGTATCTTCCTTCAGTCTTGTTCGGTGAGGATACATCGACATGTTGACCGCAGGAACCGGGAACCGAACCACCAACCAAATGTACACCTCAATCGCAGCATTAGGCTAATCATCAAGGTGATAAAGAGAAGGACAGTTTGCTTATGTAAAGGCACAACTGCGCATTGATTTTACCGATTCATAATCAGTTTAAAGTTGCATAAATTGACTTAATTTTAAAACATGCATTGACTTAACTGGTTTCCAACCTCACAAATGTGACAGGAGAGCCTTTTATTAATCTTAGAGCCATTTAATGAAGCAGTGACACTTCAACAGGTGTTGATTTCACGCCGTTATTGGACTGAATGATATTTCAGTATTTTAACATTCATCCCATGCTGGTTTCCTGTAATTATTAAACACGGAAACCAAATTTATTACACAAGATCATACTTAATTAATTCAGCTGCTCTGCGTGTGTCTTTTCCAAAATCCCAATACTGACTGAAAGATTGACCTCCAGCATTTATCCAGTTTGTAATTAGAAACAAATAATTATGCAGCCCCACTTATGATTATGGAAAAAAGCCCCAATTCATCCCCTCTGCCTCCAAAACTCTCAGTCACACCCCACTCCTGCTTCTCTTGCCTCTTTTGTACGTTGTAAAGCAAGCAGTGGTTGACAAATGACACCGGTGGAAAAGGCAGTCATTGTGCCTCAGTGTGAGAGGAGGTTTTTTTTCTGCTCTTTCTCTTTTTTCTTATTTTACTTTTCTCCTTTTTTCTATCCGGGAGGGAGGACGGGAGGGAGGAAGGGAGGTGAGTGTGAATCGGTTAATGTGTTCCATTCAGCAGACATTATACACAGGTTCAATAAAGCAGGAATCTGCTCTATACGCTGGGACCATTGTGCCATTGAGGGCGGCTAAAAAGGCCTCGAACAAGACTCCCTGGAAAAAAAAAAATAGCCCTCAGCACCACTCCAGTAGAGAGCGGAGGAGAATAGAGGAGAGCAGGAGAAATCACATGTGCAATGTAGAGAAGATTGAGGAGGGGGTTGAGGTGGAGGAGGCCGATTCTTACACATATCACAAGTGTTGTAATGTCGCTGGGCTGTGAATTGTAGCAACTGATAGGAAGAAACTGAGAGAAAGAGAAGAAGCTGTCAAATCTGATGATTAGATGTATAATTTAACAACCATATTCCAGTATGAAACGCCACCACTGCAAGCGTTAGATGATGTTTTATGGGCACTGAAACATTTCTCTCTACAAGCTACACTCTCAGTCTCTCTGTGTCTCCTTCCTAACAAGACACTCCTCCACTCACATTAATTAAATCAAGTCTTCAGTAGGCTACTTACGCACAATTCTCCCCCCCTCCGGTCCTCGCCACAGACCTCTCTGATTAGGCCGGCCCCTGTCATGCATATTCACATCGCCGCAGTGACAGCCTTTTAACGAGCTCTTACCTAATCACAGGAAACAATGTTCATCCTGTTCTTTTTATTCCTTCTTTTCTCATTTCCTTTCATGCGTCTTTGGCTTTCATCTTCCCCGATCCCCGCTGATATCAGACGGGCTTGACGGTCGGGTGGAGAGAGGCACAAGTGCGACTCGTCCCTAAATAAACCGCAATTCAGAAAGTGACTTGGACACAGAAGAGAAGAAGTTCAGCTTCTATCTCCTCCCTTTCCCTCCTCCTCCTCTCCTTCTTTCTCCTCCTCCTCCTCCTCCCGGCCTTTTTACATGTCCGATAGACAAATTGGATTAGCAGCTATTGGATTAAATAGCAAAATGGTGGGATAAGAAATGAGATGAACGTGCTGTGATCACAGCTTTTAATGTTTTTCTCTTTCTGTCTCATTCATTTTCCCCCTCTTATCCAAGCTCCCTCCTTCAAGGGACAGAAGTTGTTTCTCGCCGGATTTCCTGCTTATCCGGTCACCATGTTTCATAACGTTTTAACAAATACGTGTAATTCAGAAGTGTCCCGACTGTCAGAAGCTGTCCCGTAACTAGAAGGTCAGAGTATTGACCCATGTGGTTTGGCCCTGAAGCAATGAGTCACTTTGCCATTCAGTTAAATTAATTCACAACAGATGTTTTAATCTGTTGATCTTTCACGTCATTGATTAGGCAAAAAATGCCTCTCAAATGTGAAGATTTCTGCTTGTCACTGTTAGATATAATTTTAGACTGAACATCTTCGGGGTGCTTTAACAAAAACAAAGATTCGAAGACACAACTTGAGAAATTGTGAGTTACATTTTTCACCACTTTCTGACACATCAGAGAAGAAAACACAAGTTTATCGACTTGCAAAAAATAGATAAATCAGAAGACTTGTTATCAGTGAGTGTTTGAGTTTTGTTTATTTTTTTATTCTTACTATCGAGCACCCGACATATTTTTGAGCAGTGCGTGCTGGTATATATTTACTCATGAAAACAACTCCTTGCTTGCATTTAGCGAAAGCTAGCATAGCAACATTACACACTTAATTAAAAACCAGCACAGGCCACCAGCAGCAGCAGTTTGACCACCTCAGGGTGGGTTTCATTATTCCTATCTACACTGAATGGAACAGGGGCCAAGATAGTTATCTTAATCTTATTTGGCTATAGAGGCTCACTCTGTCTTTTCACCCCGTCTTCCCTCCTTTCTTCTACTTCCATCTTCTCTCTGTGTTCTCTCTTGTATGGATGCATGCAAACGCACATTGACCCTTTCTAACCGGCCTCTCTTCATACCTTAAGGATGACACTCATCACACGGTAGCTCATGTCATTGTATCCGGGTTTTGTCTGTGTGAGGGAGAGAGAGTGAAACAAGAGAAGAGGGAGACAGGCAATCAGATAGAGGGGTTGTCGGGATGTGTGTATCAGTTGTATCTTGGCTGTGTGTGTGTGAGTTGATTGTATCTTGTGTGTTTCTCACCATCGCAGCCACACTGATAGCTGAGGTAACACCACACATGATATTAATGACGATAAAGTGTACTGTATGTGGGGAAACCCCGTGTATCTCCATCAGACATGTTTCACTAATCCTTTGATGTCCTGATCAAACATTGCACCGATGCCAAACTTACGGCTTCGGTCTCAGCAGATTCTGGCCTGTGTTTTTTTTTTTTTTCTCTCTCTCTGCCCCGCTCTCTGTGTTGAGCACTGAGAAATGGTGTGTAAGGCAAGCAGCAAGACCCAGAATGCAACCTGCCAAACCGCCAGATGCTTTGATCCAAGATGGCCCCCTGAGAGCCAGCATGGATCCACAGCTTCTCTGAGCCAAGGCTGGATTCACAGACACAGTGTCAGCGGTGCTTGCCAGGGATATTTACACCATTTGTCTTCATGCAACACAACATTCACCAGTTTTTTCTCTGTTGTTGTCACTCTTAACATATGCCATTTGGTGGGCGCGCTCATTACAGTGCAGCCAGTGGAGAGGTTTTTTTAGAAGAACAGTCGTCCCAGTGGGAATCAAACGCCCAACCCGGCATCACAGTGTTAAATTAAGCATCGAGCGACTGACTACAGCTCCTCAGTAAGCAGCTAGATTAATAAAACTGAAACCGCTTTTGCTTTGAACCAGTTTTACTGTATTTTGCTGGTTACTTCCATTTATTTCGATAACCTGAAACAGTGAAGTTAATGAGCTGATAAAATTATGTAAACATTAGGGTAAAAACAATGAGTTCACCAATTGATTTAGACAAAGCAAGTTTATTTAGTTCTTTAGACACAACAGTTGTGATAATCAATTTATAATTCAAACAATTTAGCAAACAAAAATGACAAACATTCTCTCGTTCCAACTTTAAAAATATGGAGATTTTTATATTTGTTATATTGTTTTCTGGTTGGAATTTGAAAATATTTGTGTTTACGACAAAATTAGCAACTAAATAATGCTGTCTGGACTTTCTCACTATGTTCTAATATTTTACAGAAAAGTAAGGTGCAATGAACATTTTGATACTACAGGTTTTTTTTATTCAAAAATGTTAAACATTTCCTGGTTCCAGCTTCTTGAATGTACACATTTGCTGCTTTTCGTTGTTCTTTATGACAGTAAATGAAGAATCTTTGGACTGTTGGTTCAACAAAAGAAGCAATTTGAAGCCATAATTTTGAGCTCTGAGGAATTGTGATGAACATTTTTACATATAGTTTGACATTTTATAGACTAAACGATTAATTGACTTATCTTCAAAATAATGCGCCAATTAATCGATAGCAAAAATAATCATGAAGGCAGCTTTTTGATGCGTTTTATTACTGGGGAACGTCCTGTTTCGGTAAATTAAGAGTGTGTTCTAAACCTGCTCTAATTCAAGTGTCATTGGATTACTTTTGTTATGAGTTACATAAGCTATATAAATAAAATCATTATTAATTAATGATTATTTGTGGCCCTAAATAAAAGAGAAATCAGTAATAAACCTGAGACTCAGTAACTGACTTGAATCATTCAGAAAAGGCTGCAGACGCTCCGCCGTCTCCCCATCAGTCAGGTAGTATCCGGAGGTGAGAGTTCAGCTCTGGAGAGGTTGAGTGAAGGGAGGAGGATGCTGAGCAGCTGTCGAGAGTCCTGCGCCACTCGTCCTCCCTCCATCCCCTTCTCTCCGTCTCTGCTTTGAATTCGCTCACCTGCTCGCCCTCATTCCCTCCCTCCTCCAGTCATCCCATTTCCCTTCCACATTCACCATTTTCTCATCATCTTTCCTCCTTTTCTCCTCCCCTACCTTTCCTCTGACCTCCCTGCCTTTCTCTCTTTCCTCTCCTCCTCTCCTTCCTCTCCCTCCCTTCGCCTCCCCTCCCTCCTTTCATAAAATGCGGCTGGTGGTTGGCTGGTAGCTGCTGGCTGGCTAGCGGTGGGGGATATAGCTTTATAATCCCTCCTCGTCTTCCAGCCCGCCTCGCCACAATGTCACAGGAGCTTAATATTTGCCATTATTATTTGCTTGTTTTATTTGACTTCGAGGCAGCACAATGACCTGTCAGCGCCGGCTTTATCCCCCCTCCGAGTGTCGTCCGTTTCAAAGTTGACTACAGTAATCCACGAGCCCCCGATTCCGCTAAATCCTGAAGCTTTCTTTCATTCGCTCTCTCTTTTTTTCTCTGTCGCTCCCCCCTCCCTGCTCCACCCTCCTAAATGAAATTACATACATCTGCTGGCTCAGAGTATCACAAATGTCCACACACTCACCGGTGTCCGCGCACACATCCACACGCCTGCTGCCTTTTGTCGTCGGTGACACTGCGGCCCAACACTCCCTCTCCTCTGCAATGAGCCGTGGTGTGTGTGTGTGTGTGTGTGCATTTCTCTTGGTTTTGTGATCATATTCAGATGCCCATAAAGCATAAGACCTGTTGTTTTAAGTTAATAATGTATTGAAGGTCTGCAGACAATTTATACGAAAAGTCAGACAGCAGAGGCACGAGTATGTGAGCTTTAAAGCATTACATCATTCATGTTTGAGTCCAAAAGCCACATTTTCCAGGCAATAAATAACAGAATACATGATCTTCCTCCACTGTACAGCACAACACTGCCTTTCTTATTATTCAAAGGACCCCCAATTAATAAATAAGTGGTATGAAATGTCCTCTTAGTGTTAATTCTGTTATGATGCCTGTCGTGGCGTCCCAGCTATTAAACCTCCCTCTTGAGAAAGGGAGAAAAAAACAGCGAGAGATAATAACATAAGCCTTAAGACGATCTTTCATCTGGCGTCCTCTGTTTTCATCCATTACTTCTCTTCACAGACGAACTAAGTGTCAGATTAATGCTGCTGTCGCTGTTTAAATGGCCTCCAGTGCCACGAAGCTCATATCCCAGTTATAGACGTAAACAGTGAGAAGTGAACTGACCGCAGCAGTTTATTCACACAATGAGACGAAGAAAGAAAAACATGAATAACAAAATAAACTATTTTACAGCTTTAACACACACGTAACCGTACTTCACCAAAACACTCTGACGGGTCTACGGGGGCGCAACTAACGATTGTTTTCATTATTGATTGGTCAAACTGATGAGTGATTCTTTGTCACTGATAATCTGCTGATTATTTTCACAATCAATTGATTAATCGAATCAGATTAAAATGTTTTATTTGATATTGGATTCAGCTTGATTGAATTAAAGAGG
>CAEMYA010002116.1:10081655-10094768 GCA_903131615.1 Diplodus sargus | reverse complement strand
TTTTGCACAGATCCACAAAGGATAGCCGAGCCGAGCCGTGCTGAGCCGCATCTCCACGACCCTTTACTGACACCCGGGCCAGAAGAAAAAAAAGAAGAAAAGAGAATAGTTTGTTTTTTGTGTGTGAAGGGTTAAAAACACATTAAAAACATCGACACAAAGTGCAGGATTTGATTCAGTGACCGCAGATTTTTCCTCTTCTTCTCCTTCTGTGGATTCTTCTTTTTCCTCCGCAGTGAGTTTGAGGTCTATCCCTATTAAACTTTACGTCAACCATCCTCAAATGTAATTCTAAATGGGGATTAGACCTCATTAATATTCATGAGACTGGTGTGTGCGTGCGTGTGAGTGTGTGTGTGTGTGTGAGAGAGAGAGAGAGAGAGAGAGAGAGAGAGAGAGAGAGAGAGAGAGAGAGAGAGAGAGAGAGAGAGAGAGAGAGAGAGAGAGAGAGAGGAGGGGGTGTATCACAATACAAAATCAAAATGGATGAATTTAACTTCTTTCTTCCGGTTTTGTTTGTCACGTTCACTTTTTTTTAGGTGTGACAAATATAATCAAACGACGAATTATCACCAATAAAAAGAATATCGATTACAAATTAAAACACTCATGAGGCTTTTCGGCCTTTCAGGAGACGTGTTTGAAACTAAAATGCAGCTTTCTGAGAGACTAAAGACCCCTGGGAACATTTTTAAGCCTCAAAAGAAGAATTTTCTTCCTGCTGCAACATTTAGACTGATGATTTTTTTAAATTTAATTTAACAGCTGGTTTGACGTTTTGGAGGAAATAAAGGACACTTTTACGCACAGCGCATTTCCAGGACGCATGAAAACTGTCAGTTTAAAAAAAAGAAGTTAGTAGATAAGATTTGACTTCCAAAGATTCTTCTTCTTCTTCTTTTTCTTCGTCTTCTTCTTCTTCTACTTATTCGTATGAGCTGCATGAGAATATAAAATCATAATGATAATTAAAAAAAGAAACTCTTCCTATAAAAATGGTCGAAATTCTTATTTTACGCACAGCAGATCTGACACTTCCTCCTGCAGGCCTGTGAAACATTCCCATCTTTCTACAAAAACCTCTTTGGTTCGTCCGGTCTCGGGACCAGGACCGAGAGGGGGGGAGGAGGGTAAGGAGGGTGAGTGGTGGAGGGGGGGTATGTAAGTGGGAGTGGGCTCGCCAGGCTGCCTCTGCGCGCCTATAGGCCGCCCTCTCCGTCCGTCAGCCCGGGGACGCGCGCCGATTGGGCGCGGGAGGCGGATCCGCAGGTGTCCTCCGCTCATAGAGGCGCAGGGCGGAGAGAAGGTGATCAATCTCCATCCGTCTCCATTAGAAATCACCTTAACACTCTGACAGACAACGACAAGCCCCCTGAAAGCAAATGAGTTTGATTTATTTGGCTGTAAAAACACCCGGAACCGCACCGAGGACGCGGTGACGCCCGTGTGCTGCTGATTACTGCGCGTTTCTCCGTGATGCCGCTCGGTTGTTTGTTTTTGAACAAGTCTGTCGCCGCCGCCGCTGTTTGAGTTTTGTGCCCCGCAGACTTCCTCCTACTGCTGGATAATTTTACTGCTGCTCGCCTCTTGTGGCCCGAGAGCTCGGGAGAAGGGAAGGAGACCAACAAGGTAACGTCTGCTCTGTTTGTTCCTCTCTCCTCACTTATTCACTCCAGTTTCTTCTGGTTCGTGCGTAATTTACTCCACGAACGCGAACAGCTGAAGTGACAGAAAACTCACTTTTTTAAACAGCTCACTTTAACATTTTCACGTTGAACTGTGACATGTGGCGCTGTGCGTGATTTCAATTTGCAGAGGGAGTTTTTTTCTTCTTCTTCGTCTTCTTTTTTTTGTGCGTATATCAATTAATCCGCCCCGTGGTGGAGGACTCGAGACTTGAACTGGATAAATTGAGTCAACTTCCTCCGGTGTAGATAATTTTCATATTTCTATTCCAGTTCACTCCTGCGAGTTTTTTTTTTCTTCTTCCTCTTTTTTTGAGAGCAATTGGCCATTAAAACGTTTGAACCACTTAGTAGATAATTGGAGAGGCGTGTTTTGGTTTTTGTTAATTTATTTTGCTGATAAGAGCCCTTCTGAAACGCTCTCTCCCCGGAGGTCTAATCTAAATTCTAATTGAGTTCATTTGCACCGAAGATCTCGTCCTTTTCACTCCGGCCGGCCTGGCAGAGCTGGAAATGCGGTTTTCTGACGCATACACACACAAAAAGAGAGAAGCCGCTGGAATACACGTTCGGTTAGTCCGGGTTGGGTTTTTTTGGTCAGTTAGGAGCTCATTGTTAAAATAATCTCCCCTCTTCAGAGACACTAATTTAATTCACACGCTTTAAAACCTCCAGGTGTTTTTCTTTCTTCCACTTTACACATTTCTTCAGTGAGGAGAAAAATCAAACTTTGGATCCATCAGAATCATTTAATGTGAATTTTAGGTTAGTTGCCAAAATAAATGTGAAGTAAAGGAGCTGTTTATTGTTGAATTCGTGTGTTGGGATCAAAACAAATGTGATCTCTATTTCAGAGAAACAAACTAAAAGTGTGAGATGAAGCCTTTATTTTTAGAGGCTACATTGATGTAAACATCACGGAACTGCATGAAAATTATAGCTACAGATTACAGGAAATATAATTCTATAATCCGTCTTTTAATCTGCTGAAAACGATGAAGTGAAATTTAAATCTGACGTTTTTTAAATGAAGTTTCGTTCCGTTCTTTTAAAGCTCTGCAATAAAGAAGACAACTGGTGATTTCCTGAGAAATTAAAGCAAAATAAAAGTAAATGTATCTAATTTATTACCTCAGATGTGCCTTTTTAAAAATATAATAATGTGAGTTTATTCGGTGGAGGTTCTCCTGCTGTGGGTTCGGATGGTTCGGAGCCGAGCTGAGGATCCGCAGGAGGTTCGGTGTGTTTCAGGACGCACACAAAGTTTGACAATCAGGAACAAACAGAATGAATCGAGCGAGTTACAGCTGAGATTTTTATATATAAATTATCAAATCCACATCCATAATCCATCTTTTACATATGTGTGTGTGTGTGTGTGTGAGAGAGAGAGAGAGTGTGTGTGTGTAAATTCAGGCCTTCAAATACACACACACACACACATACACACACACTTTTATTTTTTTCTCAGGAGGCTCCGAGTTTCAATTACTTATTAATTATTAATACTCATTTTTCTTAATAATGAAATAACAAAAAATATCAATAATCCTGCGTTTTGCTGAATTAAATAACTAAGAGTCAGATTTCTTGTTCAGATGTGTAAAATGTTGCATTACATAATCGACGTCAGTTCATTAATCTGACTGAATTATTAGTTGTTGTCTTGAGATAAAAGTTTCTCTGATATAAAAAATAAAATAGTGAAGTTCACATTTTCTCTGCAGGATGTGAATTAAAATAAAACACTTTAAATATTCTGTAGAGATGACGTCAGAAAATAAACAGTATGAATCATTAATAGAAACGATTATTCTCATGTGTTCATTCTTAAATAACCTGCATCAGTTCCAGTTTAAAAGTTGTGTCGGCTTGAAATAAAACCTTTAAATTAAACATAGATAAAAGTTGTTATTTTGCTCCTCTGAGGTTTCAGGAGCCGCTTCAGTTATTAAAACTCCTGGAGGGATTTAATCTGCGTCTCTTTATTCTTCTTATATCCTCTAAATAACCACAGCATGATTTCTTGGGAACTTTTATATAACGATGCTTTTATTATCTCCTGGTGTTTTCCTGCAGCCTGGAATAAGAAACCCGAGTAGAAATTGTCTGCTTGATAATAAATGTAAAGACATTTCAAAATGACACATAAAGCAGAAATATTTCAGAGCTTCTTTCTCCAAACTTGGATGAGAAAAGTTTCCTTTATTTCTCAGCTGAATCCTCCTTTTTCTTTCCCAAATGCTCACTGACACTCTCTCCTCCTCCGTCAGTTCTTTGGATCGGTCCCCTGCTCCGTCAAGCTGCAGCATCGGGGGAAACCGAACCACTGGCCTGAGCTAGGTGGAGCAGTGACCGCCTGTAGCATGATGTCCTACCTCAAACAGCCCCCCTACGGCGTCAACGGCCTGGGGCTGAGCGGCGCTGCCATGGACCTGCTGCACCCTTCAGTGGGATACCCAGGTAACACACACACACACACACACACACACACACACACACACACACACACACACACACACCTTTTTAAAGATGACGAAGGCCCCCCCAAAAAAGTGGAGGAAACTGCAAAAACTCAAAATTTGTTAGAGGTATTTTTTTTTTTGTCTCACTTGATTATTTTATTTTGTGAATATTTTTGGTCCCCGAAAATAATGCGACACATTTCATATACAATCAGGATGTTTTCTTGTTTTTTTTGGTGTAGTAATAATAATCCCTGTTGTTTTTAATAAGATAATTTGACGGATGGTGTTTGTCATTAACTGGCACTTTAAGGAGAAAGTAGTTTTAAACTTCCTGTCAGTAAGTTTTTATAAATCAAAAAGAAAATACACGTTAAACAATATTTGTTTTAATGTAAAAAGAAGAAGTTAAGTTTTTATTTATCCACGTTTGTAAAGGAGAGTTCAGTGTTCATAAATAACTAATGATTCAATATTTCGGAAAACGTTTAACATGTAAAAAAAAAAAAGATTGTAATTTTTCTCTTAATCAATTCTGTGTAAGAACCTCAGAAACACGTCACTGATCGATGTATAATAATCATTTTATTATCGATGTTTAGACTTTTTTTTATTGACGCTGTTTTTTCTTCTTCTCCGCCGCAGCGACTCCCCGGAAGCAGCGGCGGGAGCGGACCACCTTCACCCGCTCTCAGCTCGACGTCCTGGAGTCTCTGTTCGCAAAGACCCGGTACCCGGACATCTTCATGCGGGAGGAGGTGGCGCTGAAGATCAACCTGCCGGAGTCCAGAGTCCAGGTGAGAACCGGGGCTGGAATAAAACTGTGAACACGAACCTGCCAGGGCCAACGTTTAACTCGGTTTAACGAGGATAAAGGAGGTGATGCAGGCTTATTATAAATGCAGGCGTTAGATATTAATTATTAATTATTCACTATTACCTAAGATGGGCGACATGGTCCTATAAATGCCTGTAAATGTCTTCACAAAAAAGTCCAATCTGGGTTTTACCTAAGATCCCTGAACACACCGGAAGCGTTTCTACGTTAAGGTTAGCTTGTTTTGTTGCTAAGTGACCAGTCCAAAAAATAAGCCTTAATTAATTATCCTACTTTTTTAAAATGTATTTATTTTTTACTTAAAGTGTGTTAGTTTAGTTGTTCATTTGCTTTATCCTCGTTTTAAAGCAGAAAATCGATTTTTTTAAAAACGATTAAATTTGTATTTAATCGAAATTGACCGATGATGACGTCACGTAGTTAAAACAACCGTTAATGTTAGCTAGCTAGCTAGCTAGCAGGCTGTGAATTACTGTCCAGCTAATATTGTCACAAATCTGTTATCTTCAATCTTTTTGTTGTATTTTATGCAAGTAAGTATGATTTTAAAAACTATTTTTCTTCCTGTCATGTATCGTGAGGATTATAGAAGTAACCTGAGGGCAAAAAAAAAGCTAATTTTACACTTGCTAGCTCGGCTGCTAATGATTTGACCTGTTTTTAAAAAGGATAATAATGAACATAAGGTCGATTTTGACCTTTTAATGGGGAGGTTATTTATATAATAGGTTAGGGAGGGTTACTTTAAAAGTGTATTCCATTACAGTTACTAATTACCTGTTTTTTTAAAACATTTTAGGCAGCAACGTAATCCAAATATCACTATCAAAGTAATGTAACCTCTTTGCTTTTCTTTAGTTTGAGATTGCCTCAATACCAAACATATGCAGATAAAGACAAAATAAAATAAATATAAATATGACTTCTATTTAATATGTTAGAATACACATCCTGTTGGTAATCCAACATCTAATTACATTGTTTTTCTCTAACTTTGAGAATAGTTTTTTCTTTTTATCATATCCTAATTATGTAATCTTCTTAAATGTATAACAATAACACGTTTTATTTATTGTGAGAGTTTAATGATACTCAGACACTTTACAAAATCACATTTTAAAAGGAACCAACACATTCAGAATAAATAAGAAACGTCAGTGATTTAAAAACATATGAAAACAACAACGTCCGAGATTAACAGCAGATCTGTAAAGATGGATCTGATCAGTGATCTGAATGTTGTCAGGCCTGTTTGGCACCTTTTATTTCATCCAGACAAAATAGTTTGATGTAAATAAGACAAGATTTCAGCTAAATCCGTTGTATATGATGCCTTGCAACCAAACTGGAGCCTGTAATTTGATCTGAAATCTGGGATCTACTAAGAAGAGGTCTGGATACGCCAGCAAATTCTCCACAAGCAACTGGGATGTTGAACAAATACTACTCTTGAAAGGCATTAGGGGAAAACCAAGGCCGGCCTCTCTCACACACACACACTTTGAGTTATTCTCAGAATGTGTGTGTGAAACAAAATGCTCTACATGATCCTACCCTCTCGGTGCTCTAGAGTTACCCTACTGTGTGGTGAAACCCAATAGCCTGTTATCTTAGAGCCGTCTACCAGGTATGAAATTAGACCCCTGGCTGGTCCGAGCCAAGGGGCCGGGGTGGAAATGAACCTTGATAGCTAATAACCCCCAATTTTCCTCCATAATGTACTCCCAGCGTGGCCTGGGAGTATCTTTCCCGTATGTAACGCTGAGGTTGTTTGTGTGTACGGTTGCTAACTCCTGGCTGCTGTTCTCGGTTTGTAGGTGTGGTTCAAGAACCGGAGGGCCAAGTGTCGCCAGCAGCAGCAGAGCGGCAGCAGTGCCAAAGCCCGGCCGCCCAAGAAGAAGTCTTCCCCGGCCCGGGAGAGCACCGGCTCCGAGAGCAGCGGCCAGTTCACGCCACCTGCCGTCTCCAGCACGGGCTCGTCCTCGTCTTCATCCTCCTCCACCAATCACACGGGCCCGGCAGCGCTCAGCAGCACCTCTACCTCCATCAGCACAGTCTCCTCCATCTGGAGCCCGGCTATCTCCCCCGGAAATGCTCCGGCTCCAGCTGCAGCCCCTCTCCCTGAGCCCGGACCCCCTTCCAACGCCTCCTGTATGCAGCGTTCCATGTCAGGCTCCGCCGCTGCCGCCACCTCCTACCCCATGTCCTACAACCAGACGCCGGGCTACGGTCAGGGCTACCCCGCCCCGTCCAGCTCTTACTTCAGCGGCGTAGACTGCGGCTCCTACCTGGCCCCCATGCACTCCCACCACCACCCCCACCAGCTCAGCCCCATGACGGCCTCCTCCATGTCAGGCCACCCGCACCACCACATCAGCCAGTCGTCAGGCCACCACCACCATCATCACCACCACCAGGCGTACGGCGGCTCCAGCCTGGCCTTCAACTCCTCCGACTGCCTGGATTACAAAGAGCAGACTGCAGCCTCCTCGTGGAAGCTCAACTTTAACACCACAGACTGCTTGGACTACAAAGACCAGGCCTCCTGGAGGTTCCAAGTCTTGTGATCAGGCTTTCCCTCCCACCACCTCCTTCCCTTCCTGCTCGTCTGCTCTTTTATTTTCCAGATTAGCATATTGCTTGTTTTTAAAGACAAAAAAAGAGTTTATGAACCATAAGACAACAAGATAGCAGCAGGAACGCTCAACAATCGGACTTTGTTTTTGTTTTTTTCTTCCTCCCTCTCGTTCCTCCACGTTTTTAAAAATCTTTTTTTTTTTGAAAAAAAAGAAGAGAAACAATCCCTCAAAAGTCGTGTGAAGAGATCAGGACACGCTCCTGATGATGACCAGTGGGGTTTTTAAAACGCTCCGACTTGGATGACCTTAAAGAAAAACCAAACTGTTTTACAACAACAAAAAAAAGTCATTTCAACCAAACTCCTCTGACCACCAGCTCTCCGGCTCTCTGGATGGGAGGAATATTTTCCCCTCTGGTGCACCGACAGGAACTCTGTCCTGCGAGCGCCCCTTCTTTACCTCCAACCCAATCAAATCCTGTATAGTTTTTATTTCTGAAAATTTGTTATTTTAGGATGACAGAGATTTTTAGTCAGCTGCGTCGAGGAGCTGAAATTATGTAAATATGTATTTGGGTCAGTTACAGTGACCATGTTTAGTTGGTGTTTTTTTTTTTTTTTTTTTTTTTTTTTCCGAATTTGAAAAAAAAAATTGTTTATTACCACTTTGGGAGTTTAAAAAAAAAGTAAAATAAAAAAAAAGAAGAAAAAAACCTGTATGTAAATCTTTCCAAATATTCCAAAGAGAACAAAATTGGCCATAAAGTTCAGCTTTTATAATCATTGTTTAAGAAAAAAAGAAGAGAGAGAAAGAGAGAGATATGTTTTGGCAGTTTTGAAATGTCTTGAAGAACTAAATCTATATAAAAAAGTAAAAAAAAACAACAGATGCAGGACTTCCGGACATTCTGACTCCAGCCTCGACCTCCTTCTCTTGGGCATTGTCGTGATTATTGGACATGTTTGAACCGCAGCACTTGGCTTGATTATTGGAGTCAGAGCATTTTTATTATTATTATTATTATAATTATTATTTTTCTTTTTTTGGGGAGAGAGGAAAATGTGGATTTATAGCTCCAAAAATGACAGTGAGATGTTGAATGTATCTTTTAAGGCGACCACCCTTACATACATGTTCATCCAATAAAGATCCGTTAAGTCATATTTTACTGTCTCAACTTTGATTCCTCACAGGGAGTCAAGTTTGCTTTCCTTTTCTTTTTTTAGACTGCATGTTCACCAGCAAACGACAGACTCCAGATTCCTGTTTCCTCTGATTTGAATTAGTCATACTTTTATTCAAAAGCTTGTTGATTTTGTTTTTTGCTAATTATAACGGGGGTAAATGCAAATTAGTGCATAATTAATACAAGGCGTGAACGCGTGTAGGCCCCGCATTTCCATTTTAGAGAGCAGCCGGTTTAATCCTCTCTGTCTCCCCGTCTTTAAATTGAAACACTAACATCTCCCCCCTCGCTTTAGGGAGAACCGAGTGTCTTTTTTTTTTTTTTAAACTGCGGCGTTAAAAAGCCCTAAATATCGAGCCGGGAGACATTTGATCGAGGCGTAATTGAATGCAGCGCTGTAATGGCGTGATAATTACTCCTGCGCCCTGAGTTGGTTTCTCCAAAATAACCTGCAGGAATTTCACTGCCTCTGATGCGGTAATTACGTAGGTGGGGCCAGGTTAGGGGGTCAGATGTAAGTGTGTGTGTGTGTGTGTGTGTGTGTGTTGCCTCAGAGCTTAAACGCATTATAAAAGAGGACAGGAGGAGGAGGAGGGGAGTAAAGAACAAGAAGAAGAGGAAGAAATATCGCGTCAGTTCTCTGGCAAGGTTGTTTTGGACGCGCATGAAGGCCGCGCAGAGCGCAGAGCGCAGAGGAGGCAGTGAGAGTAAAACAAAAACACGTCTCATGCAAATTAATTGCCCCAATAAAACTCCGTCCTTGTGCAGAGAGATTCCCGCCACGAAGAGCAGACTGCGCGCACGCTTCCTCCCGCCTGTTGTTTTTAATTAAGACAAATACGAGCGGGTTTCAAATCGTCTCCGAGGAGAACAGAAGCAGAACTCGGACTTCGAGAGGAAAAACCTTCAGGCCTTTTTAAAATTTTGTTTAACGCAGCTGAACTAATAGATTTTTTGTTTCCAGTGTTAAACACTCAAATGTTCAGTGTTCTCACGTGAGATAAAAGAAAATCTCACATCTGAGAAAGAAAAAACAAGAACATATCTGGAGTTTAAGCTTGAAAAGTGACCAGAAATGTTCATTTAGAAACACTTTCAGCTTTATTTCTAAAAGTAGAATCGTCAAAAGTCAGAAGAGGGATAAAACAAACCAAACTATGATGTATTTATCCTATTGTTGTTTTACATTTAGAGAATTTAGCCTGCAGTTTCCCTAAAACATTTAAATCATTTCGCTTTAAATGCCAACAGCTCAGGATATAAATGCGCAAAGGTTCTGAGGAGGATTGATTGATTTTGTTTTGGTGTCACGAGCCAAAAGGTTTGCGCGTCACGAGTTGATCAATAAGATCGAGAGGAAGAGAGAAAACGGAACCCTCACAATTATTTTTCTGATATTTGCTTTTCCTCCCTAGAGATTTATTTAATCTCTTAAACGAAACTGCGAGAATGTAAAAAGAAAAAAAATCTGATGCGTAAAATGTTGGATACGACTGTCGATAATCCCTCCGATCAACCTGATCAGATTCTCATCCTGATCGATACATATTGTGGTCTCTGCCCGCCTGCTCAGAGCGTGTTTCAGCTGCAGTCAGCCGTGTGTTGTCCCTCTTTCTCTCTCTTTATGTAAATGCAGCTCGCAGCAGCTGAATAAATATCTGCCGACCAGGACATTAAACATGTTTGCGTCAAGACGCGCAAACAGCGCAGCGAGTGTCCACGGACAGCGGCGGATTTGTTCGGATTTGCATCAAACAAACATTTGCGACCAATCTTGTGGGATTGTTTAAGGAGCCTTGCGAGAGAAAGAGAGAAAGAGAAGGATCCACAGGTTTCACACGAGACAGCTGCTCACCTTCAAACACACAGAAAGAGAAAAGAAGCGGCGAGAGGAGAGAGATCCGTTATTTAATGTTTCCTCTGAGGACGTGACGCTCACTGAACAGCTGCGCAGACAAAATACAACAAGTAAAAAAAAAGAAAGGAATGCTTCTAATTTCACCCTGACTAATTTCCTGCTTTGGAAGATATTTAGAAAAAGAAAGTTTGAGTAAAATAAGGAAAGTTTGGGGATATTTTGGCCTCCAGTCGTGCGTAAAAGCAAAGATTAAAAAGTCAACCTCAGGAGAAGTTTGCGTAAAAGTCTTAAAGTGTCTAATGTTAAATTAAATGTGGTTGAATATCAAAAGCAAATCAATAATACAAATAATAAAGAAAATAAAAAATACAAGTAAAACTTATTTTATATTCAGCATTCTGAAAATCAGAATCAGTTTTTGATTACTGATAAAAATAAATTAATGTTAAAAAAAACACTTCAACTGTAACTAGTGAATGTACTCGGTTACGTTCCATCTCTGTGGACTTCACATTTAATCAAAAAGGCTAAAATACCAAACTATATATTGTATCTGCACACTTTGTTTTTGCCGTTTTCTTCTGCATGCTGGGAAACAAGCACAGAGGAACTACAACATCACAATCTGCAGACTGCTACATAAACTCATGTGTTTGTTTACCGGCTGCAGCTGCAGGTAAAACTCGGTCACGTCTTGTTTGAGGAGCTGAAAATCTCATGTGAAGTGACCGACTGATTTCCTTCTCATCTCCGTTTGGAACAAACATCGTCTCAAACCTGCACGTTGCATCAGAATATTTAATAGTTTATTTGTTCTGTCTGTGAAAGAGGAGCCTCGCCGTCGTTTACCTGCTGCAGCGGCTGCTCGGTTTATTTCTGGGGTAGAAATGAAGACATTAGGACAGAAAACCAGCTTGAAGACGAAGCCACAAAAATGCAAAAAAACTACCTTTTGGACTTCACATCTGTGCGAAGAATAACATCAGTGTTTAGGAAAGAAAACAACTCAAATGTAGCATTTAAAATCAAACACGCATCAGCTTAATTTAGTTTTCTGGACATCTTTTCAGCCCTACAGAAGTGTTAAAAGTCTGAAAACACACCTTGAATCAACAGGTATCATAAAACAATCTCTTGAATAAAATCCTGACTGATAAACCATCATGAAATAAATAATCATCAACCTTTTTATAAGATTAAAATCATTATAAAAACAAGGACAGAGGTCATGAACATATCATTTTTTCCTCACACCGTCCGTCTGAACTTCGTTTTAATCTATGGACTGAATATTCATCAGGGTTCGTCGTCCAACATGTCGAGAACCAAAGTCGAAAAGTAAATATGTTGACGCCGACGTGTTTGGCCTCGTCCGAGCTGCGGTGACATAATTCCAGGTTTAACTGACAATTGTTTCCTGAGTGATTAAATTGATGATGTGATCTCGGTTTATCTCTCTGTTTAACACACCTTGTTTAGAGGATCAAAATTCTTGGAGTGCTTGGAGGAGATTTGAGGTCGACACAAAGTTCAAGCAGCGCGAGGACACGACGTCTTTTTAATGCAAAGTGACTCATAATCAAAAGTGAAAATCTTCTAATCTGAGCAGAAACTACGTGAAACCAGTTCTTTCATCAGCCCTTTTGTTATTTCATGGGTGGAACAGACTCCAAAATGTTGTTCATAAATACAGAATCTGCAAAGAACATAAATGTGACGAGGTTTCCCGTTCAAGGAAAGTCTGTCACGACGGACTTCTTTATAAAAAAAAAGCACGTTACTGGACCTGTTCATCACTTCACCTCCTGTGCGTGTGTGATGAGTGTTGTTTTAACCTGAGCTGAGGGGTCTGACGCCTCCATACTCTGTTCAATAGGACGATCGATTGCACCGCGTCGCCTGTTGTCAACCGTTGACCTTCTGGCCTCTCGCCTGAATGTGGGTGGACTGGAAACTGTTGACATTTTGTTCACACTTGTCCAGGAAGTGAACTGGAACCGAGCTGGACCGTTTTTGCATGAGTGGCTGCGATTCGTATCTAGGAAAGAGAGAGAGAGAAAGAGACAGACAGAGAGATAAAGACGAGACAGAAACCGGACTGATCCTCCTGTATTATTTAAGTTTGCGAGGCCTCGATATGTCAAAGTGTGAGAAAGAGAGAGATGTGGAGGACCAGGAGATGCACTGATAGGCGCCTGCATGCTGGGACTGTTTTCTTGTCTTCCATTTTCATGCAGGACGGGGAGAAAAAAAGCAAACACTTGTCTTTCATTGGCTGTTGACTGTCGCCAGACGTTGGCATCCTGGTGTGTTCATAGGCCGGTTTGAGGAGTGAGAGGTGATACAGAGGAGGATTATATTTACCTGAGAGGTTAATCTGGGGTCAACTGTACACCAACATGGATGGAGTCCAGGCGAATGTCTCCGGTTTCTCTGCTTTGTCAGAAAAAGGGCGTTGATTTCTTTTTTCTTTAACGTATCGATTTTAATTTCCTTGTTTCC
>CAEMYA010002116.1:10018279-10061110 GCA_903131615.1 Diplodus sargus | reverse complement strand
AATGCAAACGACTGAGTAACCCCCTACAACTACCTCTACATACACCCCCTGCAACCTCCACCTCCGCCTTCGCCAAAACACCCCCCTACCAGCAGTTCCTCCTCCCCCTCAATTTAGCCCGACACTAAAGTGTTTCATTCTAACAAAAGGTTGGAAAAAAAGGCTTGGAGGGCCTCTATTGTTAGATAGGAAACAATGGGGCTTGAAGGGGTGGGGGTCTGGTGATAAAGGGTGGGGGTATATCATGCTGTTTTTTTCCAGGAGAGGTGAGTCGTGCACGTTATCTATGTGTGTGTGTTTAAATGAGAGCATTTTATCAGGTCGATGGTGCGTTATCGACTTCTTTGGGCGAGTTTGGAAGTTAAAAAGAGTTTGGTGAAGCTGGGGGTTGCCCTCATTAACCCCCTCAACCTCAACTCAATCAGCCGACCAGCAGGTTAAAGTAACAACACAACCTAATTAAAGCGAAGGGCAGAGCGAGAGGTGAAATGTCAACGTCCTCTTTCTCTCCGTCGCTCACCACAGATGATGAGCTGCTGCTCTCTTGGTCACTGCGGGGCAAACAAAAGAAAAAGTGCTTGAAATTGCTCGTTGTAAGTGAGAATTAACAGATAGCTGTGGTCATTACCTTCTCACCCCTGTGCAGATGGTTTTGAAGTCGATAAAACATTTCTAGGACATCACAGTGAAACAGTGTTGCAGAGATCTTAAAAACAACTGAAATGGATGGGGACTTGTTTTAAAAAGTTAAAAACCACTGATAATAAATATGAAATGGCTCCATATAGCTCGTCCGGCGTGTTCCCAGTCTCAAGAAGATGCAAAACAATTTGAAAAGAAAATATTAAGACCCCTTGAATGGCTGATAGTGGAATTTCTATAAAATACCTTCAAAAATATCGATATTCGATACCATGTTCGTACAGCGGGGGAAATTTGACCAGACGCTGAGGGCATAATATGTATTTTATCTATTAAATAGACAAATATAACAAAGTTTGTGTACTGTCTGTTAAAATAACAGCATCTGATTAATTCATTTCTGGAGGAGTAACTTGCTGTCAGAGAGAAGAGCATATAACTACAGCAGGTACCGGTGAATCAATAATACAAAAAAAAATAGAAATTCAGACAGACTACTGTAACTGAAACATCTGTTGACAGCTCAGGCTCGTTTGACCCAGACTGAATCATCCAGATGTGGTTGACTCCACCCACAAAAGTCCCGTTCAAACCCAACGTAGAAAAATTATTTGCACATACGATTCCATCCACCTTTTCCTTTGTGCTCATCTTCCGTTTCTCCAAAGTGACAGAACAAGACCTTCTCTCCTTCCTCTCTCTCACCCTTTCCTCTTTTTTTCTTGCCTCGGTCATATAGCTTTCCATCTACACCCTCCCCCCTCCTCACCTCTCTGTCCCCCCTCTCCCTTCCTTTGCGCTCTTTCAAGGTCCACAGGCTCGACTCCACCTTTTCAATTCGGCTTCCCAGCAGCACTACTTAGTGGGGAGGTAATTGGAACCAGTGCTATCAGTGTGATTGAGGGAGCAAGTGTGTGTGTGTGTGTGTGTGCGTGTGTGTATGGGGGTCTGTATTAATGTCTAGGGTGTTGGTGAAGCATGGAGCAAAGGGGGCCCCATGAAAAAGGGGGTCAAACACATAGAAGAGCATTTCAGCGTGGAGTGGAAGAAAGAGCGAGTTAGAGGGAAGATGAGGGGAGAGGAGAAGGCCGAGCCGAGGCCATGGAGGTTGTGAAAAGATAGGGGCCCATACTGAGATCACACCTGCTCTCTGACACACACACACACACACACACACACACACACACACACACACACACACACACACACACACACACACACACACACACACACACACACACACACACGTATGGGGTACAGTGAATGAACAATTAAAATAGGCTGTATAGTCTTATTCCTGTATACATTTCCTGTGTGTTTCTTCACTGTCACTCTCTCCACTAATGCTAAAATAAACACTAAATATTGTTTGATAAAATTACAGTTTCAGTCTGTTCTACTCGTTTTATTGCCTGATTCTCATTATAACCCGGAAGGATGATAATTCCTCAAAAATCGTATTTTCTGAAAGTACCAACAGTCGTTCTTAAATTAGTGTTATTTTGGTATTTGGTCAAATTGTGACATTTGATTTTGCCAACAGTCGTAGCATTGATTAAGTGCTGAAAGTATTGCTATATTATTTTGAGACCAAACATCACCCAGCCAATCAGAGGAGTTTCGATGTTTACCCTCCCTTACATGCCTGAAGTCAGGAGTTTGTGTGCTGCTTTGTCGTTTCCCTCACCTGAGCTAGCTGACTTAACTAAGACTTGCTGTGATAGTTGCAGTAAAAAGTGAGTTAGCCAATAGCGAGTCAGTGGGTGGAAGTGCCTGTAAGGAGGTTAAGTACAAATAATGAATGGAAACTGTCTACTCTGTCACTCACTCGGCATTTTGGTTGAAAATAAAGCGAATAGAACTTTGTTAACTCTGTTTTTAAAGGTGCTCTATGAAGAATACCTTGCACCAAGACTGAATTGAATTTTAAAGCACCATTATGCAATTTCTTTCTGCCATAATTATCTACTCTGACCCCATACGATCCACTCATTTCACCACAAAGTGACGCACTTGAATGGTGCTCATTAAACAGCTTCCTGCTTCCACAATTCACTGTCACAACAATCCTACTTGTAGTCTACAGCTACTATTACTGCCATTATTGTCGACAGCAGGGAAGAGACGAGACTTTTCAAAGCTTTCTGAGGCCTTTTCTGATGAAACTGCATTCACTGATTTCTTATGACCTGCGATGACAGTTTGTGTTATATCTGATGATATAATTTCGCAACACTTAAAATGAATGTTTTTGTAATTTGAGTAAATTTTGAGTGGCACTTTTTTCTTTCATTATATAAGCTGTTTATTTGGGCACACAAAATGATACGTCCTCGGATGGAGTGACTTAAAAAGATCCCACACAGATGCATTTCTACTAAAATGTCTGCAACCTTTTTGTCAAAGTGTCACATTTTAATGAAATCTTCTTCCAACTCACCATGAATAAATCTCTGTCTTCTAAATCTACAGCGAGGAGGAAGGCCTTTTCAAAGCGCTGGTGTCTGCAGAGAGAAGTGGAGTCAGTTAAAGAGCAACATCCTGATAAAAAACAAAAACAATCATCAAACTTAAAACACATACTTTGGTTGAAAATGGATAGATGGATAGGTCAGCGGTACACATTTCTTTCTTCCTTTAGTCTGCACACAAACACACACCTCGATCCACACAAACCTCCGCATACAAAACTGTCAATAATTGAACTGAGAGTAGCGGGTCCTCTTCCTATTATCCAGAATTAAAGCTGGGAGAGAGAGCGCTGTATCTCCCAGTACAAAACACCTCAACTTTCCCTGTCTAGAGCCAACATGAAACAAACAAACACACGCAGAGAGAGGAGGTGTGGGGGGCTTCCTTCATTTGATGTCGATGGAGAGAAAAAGAATGCAGGTAGGTGATAAGAGAGGAGAGGAGGAGGGATGCCAAACAACGCTCCAGCTCTGCTACACAGGAGCAGAAAGAAAGAGAGAGAGGAAGCGGGAGGTAATTGCAGGATGGAGAGCAGTAAGCAGCAGTGTGTGGGAACAACAGGGTCTATTTCAGTCAAACAGGCATTTCAAAAGGCTCTCATGGCAGAAGGGAAAATGAAACAACAGTCTAAACAGGTGCACGTGAGGTGCTTTGCCTTATGAATGACTCAAAGCTGCATCAGTGCGTGTGTGAGGATATTCAAAAGCTATTTTCTTTTTTAGAATTTTCAAAATAGCAATAGTGAGCGATAAATAGGCAGCATTAAATTGTATCTTCAATGGATGTCGTTGTCTGAAAGACGTTTTTTGGACAGTATTTCTTCCTCTGATTTTACACCCTGTGCTGATCAAATAAATAAAATGTTCTGCTTATGTTTCAAAAATAGTGATTTATATTTAATTACACGTCTGCAGCTTGATGGAGTAACATGCTGCTTATGTGTGTATTTAAATGCATCAAGCAGCAAGAGTGATCTAAATAAAGCTGACTTTGACCTTTGACCCCACCTGAGGACAATGTTACAGCGTTCACTTGTTGAATGTGATTGAATTACAAAAACAAATATACAGTAACTAATCAAGATATTGGTGATAAACAAAGTGTTACACCTGAATCATCAACATTGTTTCTGTTCTTCTGAAAACCTTTTTCACGTGCAGGAGTGCCATTGATTTTCATATTATTGCTTGCTACTAGTTGCTAAAACACCAATATTTATTTTTCCAAATATTATTGTTTTTCTAAGCCAACTTCTGTTTGCTTTAATACACTGTTTAATTGTGGTGATCGTGTTTAATCATATCATGTTAATGTTTCAAACAGATGTTAGTTCATTGTTATTTCTTTGCCTTAAAATTTCAACCTTTAATAGCATTTTTAATGTATTGACGATCTGCTCCGCTCTACTTTTTCTCCTCAGCCATCATACATTGTGTGTAAGCGGGCGTGTTATGGAGGAGGTGGTTTGGACTCTTAGCTGCTTTACTTGATTGATATCTATGTGTTCAAAACCTAATTTAGCTCTATATTTTGTCAGTGTCCATCCACGAGGCTTCAACGTTGTGTTTTATTCAGCTTTGTTAGCCAGTGAAAAAGGTTTGTTGGAAAAGTAATCAAACAGTAATCAACATGTCATAAGCTACATTACTTTGATAAAGCAATTACAATAGTTACATTTTAAAGGGGCATGCACTAACTGTAACCTACGGCATTTCAAAATAACCTGTAAAGTCAGTAGAGTTATACAAAATAAGATCAAATAAGGACCATGGCAACAGGACAGAATGGGTGGCGTTACCTGAGGAGGTGGTGAAAAAAGCGGCGGGCATACTTGCTGATTGGCTCCCTGTACTCAAGTATCACCATATCAGAGAGAGGGGCAGGTGGGGCATAAAACACACCCAGTGCTGCTTCTAGTTGGGCTACAGACAGAACAGAAACACACACACACGATAAAATAAATAACAATAGCATTCATGAGTTTTTAGTAGATGTGTGTTCACATCAAAGCACAAAACATTTATTTCTGAACATAATGAAGCTGGTTAAATCTTTTGCTTCACCGCAATTCTCAGAGATGGAGCAAATCCAGAGGAATACATTCTAATTCACAAAGTGCTGATTAACAGCAAAAGATATAACAGAAACTGAAATGTAAATAAAGCAGAATAAACAAAGCATTCAGGAATTTTAAAGACTGCTTCGCTAACATCATAACATTTTAAGCTAAAAACAAAACAGCCATTCTCTGGATTTGACATCTCCAATGAGATTATTCTAAATTGACTGAAATATCTGTAAAATAAATAAAATATAATGTACATTTAAGGTGTAAATAAATAATAAAATGCCCCAGTGACCCACCCTCTCTCTCTGCATTCAGCTCCAGCCTCAGCAGGTGGTTGGTGACCGAACTCAGGCCTCGGTAGCACTCGTCTCCCATGATGCTCCAGTCCATGGCCTCCAGGACGCCCAGCGCCTCTCTGACCTGCCCGCAACGCAGCCGTTGCTGCAGCAGCTCGCCTGGACCCATCTGGCCCCCAGTCAGAGCCCCTGTGTCACACGGAGACAGAGCTTGGTTTCAATTTATTATTTGATGAGATAAAGTAGAGCGAGGATTAAAAAAACGTCAGAATAAAATGCATGCACCAGGATCCCATTGATTCTTGTACCTTTCACACTGTATTGTTTGGTGAAATGTTCACATTCAAATAAACGGAACAATGACTTTTTGTAGACCAAAATCAATTTACAGCAGAACCAGACAAATTCAGACGTGTCTACCATCGACAAAAAGAATGAAATGCATGAAATCTTTATGTATAACAATGTGTGACGTATTATGTATTATGGCTGTATTATGAGATTAAAATGTATATATCCAACATTGTCAACAAAAATGTAAAAATATTTCAGCAGATTTTCATTTTATCAAATTTTTATTTCACTTGACCCTTTTAATATGAGTTGACATTTCAAACATCAATAAAAATGATCTAATTAATGCGTTTTGGGCTTAATATTTGATGTATATTTATAAATTTTGAGCACAATGGTCTCAATGTGCAAAATATGCACAACAAAATAATCTAATTTTCCCCTGCTTTAACACAGTAGGAGGACACAATCGTCCTCTCTGCGTAGGAAGATGCAGATTATCATGAAACGCTGACTTGTGTCCGGCAGATCTGTCTAAACTCTGAAGCAGCACTCGTTTGGTTAGACTAGCACTGACTAACTGGGAAGCCTGTATAATCCGCGGTGTGAACTCTGTGTACATTAATACAAAATAAAATGACGGTTCTCCTCACCATCACCTAGTTAAGTACATCTTAAGAGTACAGTTTCTTCACTTACGTTTAGATCATTTCTCTATATTTTATTCAAACATATTCTGTGCGTGTGTGAATGTGTTTGTGTGTTAGAGCTTCACCTGAGATCTGAGATGTCTGGTGAGAAGATGAGAGGAATGACCGGAGGTGATTGATTATGCCTTTGTTTGTGTGTTTGTGTGTGTGTGTGTTGGTGTGTGTGTGTGTGTGTGAGTACGACTCGCTGAATAATGGAAGGGCAGCGTTTTGTACCCTTCCCGTTAGTAGAGGTGTCTCATTATGTGTGTGAAAGGGCAAAGAGGCATGTGTTGTTTCTTGTGCACTACTTTAGTACATATACGGGAAGGTCAGGTGTTGAATGCCAGGGGTGATCATTGCCTATTGTTAGTGGATCACGATGGTGCCACAGCCGAAATAATCACTGGTTTATTTTGTGAAAGGCTGACTGGAGAAGTGGAGCTAAAGCACCAAACAAGTACAATAACGAGCGTGTTCAAACTTGTGCCGTACAAAACGCTGACATTAGCTAACTCACAGTTCTGGACAGTGTGGGTGATCACTGACAGCAGTACTGTCAGTGGGCCAGGCTGCAAGCGGACAAAGTCACAACTGACTCCTGTTTAATTAATTGAAGAAGTTGTGTGTGTGTGTGTTCGTCAGTGTGTGTCTGTGGGGTGGTGTACAGGCAATTAAAATGACAAGCTGGCAATTAGCAAGCCCCCAAATCCCCTAAAGAGTGGGCTAATGTGGCTAATACATCAGCTGAGCGTGCTGCAGTTTGTGTGTGTCTATGTTCTGGTGTTTGTGTGTGTGACTGTGTGTGTAGGGGTCCTTGAGCTGGGCGTTAACGTCAGCTCTGAGCTAACTCTGCGCAGAGACAATGGATCATTGTGGTGGCAAGGACAAGTCTCCCACACCTGTATACGCTAACGTATTTGACCAGCATCTGCGTAATGAGACACAAAACAACAGCGAGTGTGAGGAGGAGCAAACAGCAACAGAGAATTAGTTCTCATCACAAGGAGATTTCAGAGACAAAACTACTGAGAGTATTAACGTCTTCAAAAATATAAAATAATTGGCCTTTAAAACTGTAATATTGTGGAAAAATCATTCAGTAAATTACATTTAGTTTTAATTTTGGGCAATCAGGCTTCTTTGAAAATAAATCATTTTAATAATTTCTAAAAGCTGCAAAATTAGTCAATTAAAAATGGTCGGTTTAAGCTGAAATCGTTGCCTTGGATAGACTCGACTTCATAAAAGAACTTTATGAATGAGATCCACCTCCAAATAAGTCGGCACCAGTTTGTGCAGTCGGGCAAGAACCCACTTTTATGTTACCTCGTTGGCTGCAGAGTAAATATTTCCTGCTTTAATTTGTAACCAAAAACACAATTATAAAAGATTCATCAGCTTGGACTCTCAATCGCTTTCTTTTTTAGCATGTAACAGTTACGTAACTCTTCTATAATCATCAACAATATTTCATAAATTCCCTTCCCGACCAGAAGAAAAAGACTATTTTCTTTGCGTGTTGTGCAGCACATTCCCTGGTCTGCCCTTCCACAGCCTATACCGGTGCAGGCCCAGCCGCGGCCAACGTGTGCCCAGATGAGATAACTTGGTGCAGGCAGGAGGGTGGGGGTGGGGGGGCACCGGGGAGGGCTGCCTCCTATGGAAAAAAGAGAACTTGGAGCTTGGCCAAGTCTTTCTTCCTCGCCGCCTCCCGACTCACTCCTTCTGTCATGTAGCGGGCCTTATGAAACAAGTCAATACAGAGAAGGAGCGCAAGCAAACAAACAAATGAGTTGGAGTGTGTGTCTGTGTGTCTGTGTGTGTGTGTGTGTGTGTGTGTAGAAGCACAGAAATAGAAGAATACACACACGTGTGTGTGTGGGGGGAAGAATTATCATGGAGAAAAGACGTGCAGTGACTTTCTTCATCAAAACCTTGGCAGACGATCAGAGGAGAGGAAGCTATTGTTGGAAGACACCCTCCCCTTTCCCTGTGCACACAGGCAAACGCAGTTGAATACACACAGTCACGCACACACACCCTCAAACACACACCAACTCAAATACGCACAATCTTCTACCTTCCTCCATCCACCCCCACACTCTTGCTTTCAAACTTCAGCAGAGAGCTGCGTGCCACTGTCACATCTTCTTTCCAAAGTCACAATTAAAGACGGCGAATGTGTGTACGTGAGTTTGTGTGCGAGTGTGTTCCAGAGTGAGGTGGCTGCTTCGGAAAAAATTTTGATTGGCAAACTTTATCTGGGGGCCCCGAGGGACTGCGCAGTCACTGTAAACGATTTATCGGAAAAATGCATCCCAGAATGCACCTGGGGGGCTCTTGCCCCGGGGCGATTATTGAATGACCTCTGAGAGCGTGACTCCTGCTAACCTTCCCGCCCGTCAACAAATTAACTTCCCTCAGCAGTGGAGAGGTCGAGCCGTTCAGCAGCCATATTTACACAGTGGGGTTCAGATACAGTGTCAGATCCAAAACAGAGGCAGAGTCTCTGAAGGGAGGAGGGCACCTTCATCAGGAAGAGATGATGATGATGATGCTGCCTGTCCCTGGATGGAGTGTTCATTAAAGCGTAGTTAACGGCTTGTTGATGAGGTGACGAAAGATTCATACATTTCGCTCCAGCTTACAGCGGTCTACAGACTTGTGTGTGAAAAGAGATTTTGTTTAAAGAATTGTTTGCTCAACATATTTAACTTCTAGCACAGTGCATAAACCCCTGTAGTCGACTCACAGGGCAGGTCATTAATCAATTTGTCAATTAAAGGGTAACTCCACCAATTTTCCACATTAAAGAGTGTCTTAGTGGTCTTAATGAGTACGACTGCATACGTGGATAACGCCGTATGAAGCCTTTTTTGTCTCTAAGGGAAGCTGCACTTAATCTGAGAAATTGCCTCCAGTTATGTCTCTCAGTGGCTAAGTTGCATTATGGGTAATGTAGGCAACAGGTTTTGAAAAGGAAGAAAAATTTGTGGAATAGAAAAAGGCTTTATCGATTTGATCACGTCTTTTAAAACTGTCCATAATGAGTCCAACATTGTTATAAGAGTGAAATGCACAGCAGGGGACTGCTTTTCAAACCTGGTGCCTACATTACCCATAATGCAAATTATTTTGTTCACCGTTTTCTGACATTTTATAGACTAAAGAATCAATAACTAATCAATGAAGGAATCAATTAAAGTTACTTGCAGCCCTAATTTTGAGCTTTGTCTGATCTGATGAAGGTACAATATCACAGCCTCGCAAATAAATTTATTTTTGGAAATAAGACAGTGTTCAGGAGTTTGCTTGCAGCCTCTGCTCATCCATCACCTACGAACCTGTCGTTTGAAAAAGATGTGTGAAGTTTTGTGACATTTTTCTGTTTTGAAAATAAATTTTTAATTTTACCCACCTAGTCTGAATCTTAAGGCTGCCAGTGGTCCTCCATGAAAGACCAACATCAGGATGTCAGTCCCCTCTGGGCCACTCTCCAGGCTCGTCCCCCACCACAATCCCTCCAGGCCTCCACTGCAGCGCAGGTGCTGAGCTAGTCGTAGCGTAGCAGCTGGAGCGATCTCTTCTGCTACCAGTGCCATGCTAACAGGTGCCAAGCCCACATCAAAGCACATCAGCTCCCCCTGCCCTCCCCCAACCATGACCAAGGCCCCAGCAGGGTGCCAGGTGAGGAGCGATGGAGTTACAGGACAGGAGGCCAGGAGCGAGACCCCTCGTCGCTGGTCATACAGAACCAGAGAGGAGTCACTCAGTCCCAGGAGAAGTGTGACCTCATGGGGGTGACGTGAGCAGGAGACGGGATGGGACGGTAGCGGGATACGGGTAACGGACAGGCAGCGCAGACGCTCTCGGGCACTTTCGTACACACAGCTGTCAGCCCAGGACCCCTCTCTGGAACCTTGGGGTCCGACAGGTAGCTCTACTGTCAGCAGCTGGTACGGCTGGAGCAGGCTGAAGCGACAGTCCAGGGGATTGCCTTCTGTCCGGACAGATCTGAGGACCTTTTGGAGGGAAGAAATGCAAAAAAAGTGAGTGATTCAGACTGATTTTAGAAAATCCTCACTATAATTCATGTGACAACAATGCAGAAAAACATGTTTTTATGTATAAATTCTTTTCTCTTTCAAAAACGGTGGAAGCATGCGCCCCACTAATTGTAGGCTGAAGGTATAAAACTGTAAATATCTTACTTTTTAGCTTTGATTTAGACACTAATATAGCAACTGCGGGACACTTTTTAGCCATACTACCCATTTTCCTCCCAGATGATGAATACTATCGACTTTGTGGGACTTTTTCTCAGTAGCCACCATTTGTGTTTTTGAGTGAAATATCTCTACTTTGAGTAACATGTGGTAGAGTGCATGTGAGAGAAAGACAGACAGAGAAATGAGTAATACCATGGCAGCAGCCCCAAACCCCCTGGAGATGGAAGAAATGGAGCCTTCCACATTGCTCATAAACACACGGCTGTCAATCAAGACACCTAATGATAAGAGCTACATTTTAACTCAAGGTCAACAACATCTTCTCCCCGAGCATGCCACGGCTTGGCACCCAGCACCCGGCGATAAACAACCCCCTCTGTTTACCTGTGCAAAGAGCCAAGAGCTCAACACTAGACATGGCGAATGACAAGAAACGAGCCCTTTTCAATACTAAGAGGATGATACATGAAGAAAGCTCTGAATTGTTTGACCGATGGTCATATATCCAGAATTTGTATTATTCTTTCCTGAACCACAACCAGTTGGTGGGAGTGGGCACAATGGCCCCGCTAAGCAAGCAAGCGTTGACAACGACGGAGATAGGCCGTGTCACGGGTGGTACTGTCGATAAAACACCCACAAGGAACCATGAACAGTAGGTGGATGACAGGAGACAACAGCCAGTGCTAAACGGCAGCCCAACAGTTCCACAGTCGCTAACAGGGCTTTTTAGGAGGGATTTCACCTTACCAAAGCCTCTATCAGAGCCCTGCATTGACCGTGGCAGCTTTGGCTAAATGAGCCCATTTCTTTTCGCCGTGCAGACAGAAAGAGGGATCTGCTGCCTGCCTGCCTTCCTTTCCTTTCACAAAGCTGCCCGGCCCAGTTTTTTGGCAGGGATTGCCAAAAAGGGACTTAGAGGGAGGAAGAGAGGAGTTTTTTTGCCTGCCCATGGTCTACAGCAGGAGAGAAGCAGATGACTGTCCTCCTGAAAGCTTTTTTTTCCTCTCCATAATCCCCCAGAGCTAGCTCCTGCTGCTCCCCGGGGGGTGGGTGCTGTGTGTGCCTGTGTGTGTTTATTTGCGGCAGCAGGCGTGAGGGGCTCAATTCATGTACGGGGTGGGGATCCTTGGAATGGCGTGGTTCTCTGGATAGCTACATTTCCGCAGGGACAAAGTGACAAATGCATTAAATAAACTTGCACACAAACACATTGCAGGCGAGGGTCCGGCGAGACCATCCCACAGAGTGCTGTCACAGGAATCACAAGACCTACTTCAATTCCACCAACCCTGACCCCCCAACCACATCTCATCCTCTCAGCTTTTCATCCCATGCCCGGCTTGCTTGTGCCCACTGCCCGCTGCGCCAGCATGCCACCGTGGCACCATCCAGGATGAGGGGCAGCTGATTCAGCTCTGCCTCCCCTGATAGGTGACCCTCCAAGGAAAGGAGAAGGGGGACAGTGTCAGCTACTCCTCAGAGGCAACAGGTAAATACTGTGTGGACTGGTTCAACCAGCAACAACCGAAAATTAAAAGAGTTCAAGACGAAATTTATGTTTGATCTTGTTTTTATTTTGACAAAAAACAACATGCGATGGGGGAGATGAACACATGTTCAACCAATGTTCACAACTGTAGTTAAATTGCTCTTAAAATACGCTGCAGTCTTTACCACGTTTAGATATTTACTGAATTTTTTGGGTATAATTAAATGACAATATTAATTGTCACCCCAGCATTACAAACCATAAAATGCACAGAAAGTAATGCACCTTTAAACAATTTTCTTTATTCCATTTGGATGTTTGAAGATACAGTTTATTATGCAGCTGATTTATAGCTTGGCTGACATTTTATTTATCTACAAGAAACTTAGTAATCATAAAATCATTATTCCATAAAAAGCATCTCTGTCCAACACTGGATGTTGAGTGTAGAGTTGTCACGAAGCTGGAATATCTAACTTTGGGATGAAACCTTAAAAAATAGTGAAAGCAAAGGGATACACTTTTAGATTTGTATTAAAAGATAAAATAAAAGAGTTGTATCTAAGTTTATTTACTTTCCACCATAGTCAGAGAAGTAGGAGGAGGCTGGCCTATGTGGGCACTGCAGCGGTGTGTGTTTTACATGTTTTACGTCCAGTGCAGACTGAGCAAAAGCAAGCAAAAGGTCCATGATGCTACACAGCTGATTTCGAGATTAGAGCATAGTATTCTCATTTTGTCAGGTTTGAATCTTTCAAAACATAAACTCTGAAACTGCTGATGCCACTGTATGCATTGTAAACAATGAACTTTAAGAACGTCAAATCCGAATACAGCTCAGTCTCACGTTTAGTTTGCTGTGTGTGGTTTTGGGTGATTCACTATAAACCCAAAAACTGTTCTGTTAAACAGCAGCAGGGAATGAGGGGAAAAGCAGAGAGGACAGTTTTCAAGTATTTGCACCTCTGTTTTAGAGACTGTTGCATGAACAGTCATTCTGGAACAGCCATTTCTTCTGAAATACAGCATGCATGTGTCCTTTTAATATATTCATAACAGCAAAGACTTGTTTGCCTGTGAACATACTGTTGGTTCTGAGATCACAAAATAGAAAAATGAATAAGGTCAAGAGACGGGAGTGAGCCACTGAGTGAAAGGATGTGCAAGAGAGACTGAAAGAGAGGGAGACAGGCAGACAGAAAGAAATATGCACAAAAGATGATGAGAAGGAGTGGGAATGGAGGTGAGTAAAGAGAGGAAGGAGGTGTAGAGACACGGAGAGAAAGATGCAAAGAGAGCAGAGACAGAGCGAGAGGAGACAGACAGAGAGAGAGAGAGAGAGAGAGAGAGAGAGAGAGAGAGAGAGAGAGAGAGAGAGAGAGAGAGAGAGAGAGAGGCCTCAAGTAAGTAGCTTTCTCCTGGTTATTGGTTTCAGTGACTGGTCAAAACTATTCTTCTCCATTCTTCTTGTCTCTCTCTCACCAGCACCTTTTTTTCCCCTCCGTGGCGTGAAAGATAAAGCGGACGGGCCCAACTGTGTGGCTGGCCCTTGTTCACAGCAGTGGCCTTTTGAAGCCAATTTTCCAGCTCACGGAGCAGAGAAAGACAGGGAGAGACGGGTGGAGAGAGAGAGAGAGAGACGGAGGGACTCGGAGGAGAGTCGAGGGATGAAGGGATGTGGGGTGTGGATGGGGGGGTGGAAGTGGTGGCACTGGGAAGTTTTAGGTGTGTGAATTAGGGTTAGTGTTGAGGTACTGATGTGAGAAAATGCACAGGCACAGCAGGATTACTAACCACAATATTCCTCCCACCTTAACTGTCATAATTGGTAGCACTGAACATAATTGTAGCACTGAGGGAACATTATTCACCAGACCTGAAACTGTAGCAGCCGTGTTTCCTCTGTGATTTTTACAAAGCAGTGGAGCTTGGGGGTAATTCTGCACTTTGGATTCCACACCCGACCCTTTCATGGTCCAATATTATGATTGGAGTGCATTGCTGAAAATGTTCTTTCTACTGTACATGCTTTTAATTCTGCAGCTTTTTATGTTTTAGGGACAAAATGAGCCATTTTAAACTGTTCATTTAAACTCTAATACAGTCATAACCACAGCATTCTAGCAGTTGGGGAGGAGACTTATTGTTTCTATATTCTTTCTATAGAAATTATTTAATTTAAGAATGTCTTTCATGGACAATCTGTTTAGTTTTCCTCTTGTTTTGCCTCACAGCACAGTGCTAAAGTCAAAAATAATTAAAAGACAACAGAAATCACACACGTGCAGATCAAACAACGGCAGAGAAACTGTTTGGTGACAGATAACAGGACAGTCATACGCTTAAAAGACAGAAAAAAAGTATGTTCGTAAACATAAACACACATACAACTAAAAAAAAAAAGCATAAAACATTCATCTGGTGTTTTCTTTTCATTAAGATTATTAAATTCCAGGAAAAGGTTTGTGTGTGTTGTGTTGTTTTGGGGGGGGGGGGTTAAAGGAGGGAAGCATGAAGGAAGGATAATTAAAAATGTTAACTGGCTGCATAAAAACGAACTATGTATGTGTTTTTCTCTCCTTCCCACCCTCCACCCCCCTGTGTGCAGTGGCTCCACTTATCAGCATGAGGAGAAGAGGGGGGGGGGAGCATACGAATTAAGACCACATAGGGAAAGAAATCAGACTTTTTTAAATGCCGAGAGACTGGCTAGAAAATTGGCTTAGTGCGGCAGATAGCGAACTGAACAAAAGGAACATATATATGAGCTTGAAGTGATTGAAGTAGCTGGCGTCTCCCGATGTGTGCCCGGCGTTTGATTCCCGCCACGGCTCTTACATAAACTGCTCGCTTAATTTCACACCGTGCATCTGAAAAATGACAACAAACGCTTTCATTAGAGCGCGATGCCGCAGCCCCACGAAGAGACTTTAATGTTCTTGAAGCGTGGAGGAAGGAAGGAGGAGAAGGAGGAGAAGGAGGACTGGGGGGTTGGAGGAGACAGAGAGAATAAACTAGGTGAAGGAGTGTGATAAATGTGAAGAGCGTTCCAAAAACAAGAAGCGGAAAAAGCGGCGAACAACATCTGCTCTGCTTATTTCAATATTCAAGTGCCCCCCCACCCCAGCTCACATCCCTCCCTCATTCTCTCCTGCGTGAATTTGTTTTCCTTGCATGCAATTGGTAACGCTCATCTTTCCTCCCTCTCTCCCGTCTCCCTCTGCTGTGGTGAATATTTTGCATATGCTTACCGAGGTACACGGTATGAGGAGTTGAGTTAAGCCCGGTTCGGTAATTTGGGATCTTTCATCTGCTTTCGGCACAAGGCCAATCCTACCGTTGACACAGAATCGGGTCACGGGTTGGGTTTTGCCAGAGGCCATAAGGATGTGTGTCTAAGCGTGTGTGTGTGTGTGAGTGTGTGAGGATGTGTAGGCGTTCCCCTTCACGCTGTACCACAGCTTAGCTCTCCTGCTTATTTCATATGGTGATGCACGGAGGTGCAACACAGAGGTGCCACCCTTGAGGTGACTAACGCACCATCCCCAATCCCATCCACGACAACACAGGTCTCCACTCAAAACAGCAGCTTTGGTGCCTCTTTCACTATGTGTCCTCACTCTGTGTGTGTGCCTGACAGCATGTGTGTGAAAGTACCAGAGAGTGGCGTAAAAAAACATAAAAATCAAAACAGCAGGAGTTATGATTTCTGAGTTTGAGGCTTCAATGACACTGACTGGTAATTAAAAACGTAACGCTAGGTTCTGTCTCATTTTCTAATTTCTTTACTTGTTTTGTTTGATCTTCAGTTGTTACAATTATTAAGATTTAGCCGAGCTTGTTCACTCTAAAGTCTTGTGAAACGTGTTTGTTATGAGAGCTGATGTAGAGAGCTTGATTCAATCTGAACGAGCCAGTGAGCAGGATCTTCAGCCTACTTGAGATGGCAGAAAGTGCAACAAGCAGGTGAACTCTTTTGTGTGAAAGCAGTTAGTAAAGGGTCACAATAATGGCGCTATAAGTGAAGTCAGGAAATTTCATTGATCCACAGTTGAGTCTACATTCATCTATCCATCTGCTGTCTTTAACTTGTCCGGGTCTGTGCAACCGTGTCCTGATCCTGGGAGATCTTAATGTGTTTACAGGCCAGGTGGGTAAGTCGGCCTCATGTTCTGGGTCTGTCCTAGGGTCTCATTCCAGCTAGAAATGCCTTAATTATGTCCATGACAGTTGTCTCGGAAGCATCCTGACCACATAGTTTGAATGCGAAGAAGCAGTGGTTCTTATCTGAGGCTCCTCCTGCTTTAAATACAGTAGATTGATCAAAATATGAGAGTTTTAGTTTTCAGCCTCAGCTTCCTCTACATGCCTACACTTCATCCTACGAGTACTTCAGTTCATTTGTTTTGGGCATCAACTTGCTCCCAAGCAAAGGGAAAGGTAAAGGCTAATTTATACTTAATGTTAATAAATACAGACAGAGCCTTTTGTCTCTACTCTAGCCAACAGTTCAAATGAGACCCAAACACAGGAAGGGGGAAGTTTTAAAAATGCCAGAACTTTCTGAGGAGAGATTATAGGAGTTTGTGAGAATCTGTATGATGTCTCTTTACCCGGGCACAGAGACAAACATTAACTACAGAACAGCTGTGAGTTGGACGATGACGAAGGAGAGTTGAGGTCTGTATGAGACCGATTCTATTGCTTAACATCCATTCCAAGGTGAAGGACATGTGGAAATATGAGGGCAGTGACGGGGAGAGGGAATATAAATGAGCCTTGAAGTGTTGGTCTGTTCCCATGAGTTCATTAAGTTTTCTGGAAATTTCAAGAACACACTGTTTGCACTCCACAACTCCACTCCTTATTTAAAATGTAAAATTTACTGGTGCATACAGCACTTTCTTTAAAAGTCAATAATGACTTAATTTGCCTTTAAAAACAGCCACGAAACCAACTGATTTGTAGGTGTGTGTGTGTGTGTCTGTACCTTGAGGCCTTCAGCAGGTGAGCAGCTGAGCAGGACAAGGTTGTTCCTGTGTGTGTCTGTGGGAGTCCAAGGCCACAGCTCGTCACTGGGCTCTTCCAGGTTCCACCAGCAGAACGCCACGTCCTGAAGACGGTTGAGACCGACGCGTCTGTGCATCCTGCGACTCCGTCCACTCACGTCCACACTCAACACCTGAACATAAGAAGACAAGACAAAAAAAATAAAAAAAGGCGCGTATACTCTTAATGGGCAGAAGAGAGAAAAATCAACACTGGCAGATACACAAAGAGTCAAAACGTATCCTCAGAAGGAGGGGAAGTTATCAAAGTTTATTAACGACTCATCCATTTGGATTCACCCACCTGAGGCCTCCGAAACTTCCACATCTGTAGCCCCAAACATCACTCTCTCGTCCTTCCCCCATTCTGTTTTTGTTGATGTCTAAGGTTGTTTTTTTTATCTTCCATTATTAATGTGTACGTGTGTGTGTGTGTGTATGTGTATGTGTGTGTTTTGTTCTGTCGGGCTTGTTGTTTTAGTGATGTGCATATTTTTTGGAAGGTCCGCCACGCTCTACGGGCCACAACAAAGAGACGCACAGTAATGAGCTCTCGTGGCGCTTGGGGCGAAGAGGGGGGGGCACGCACACTCACTAAGAAACACACACACACGCATACATGAATGCATGCATGTATGCACACAAATACACATGTACATACAAGTAGAGGCACTGATGTAAAAAGTCTATCAACACACACTTTATCAACACAAAATGCAAACACGCACACACACACACACACACACACACACCATTAAACAAACAGTGCTCTATCTAGAAGAATTTATAAAGCAGGTGAAATTGCAGGTCTTACGCTGTGACCCCGGCTTTCATGTACACCACAGCTCATTCCCTCTTCACACTGCACACTCACACACACACACACACACACACACACACACACACACACACACACACACACACACACCAAGTCCTATAATCATACAGGCCTTTCATACGCTCTATATCACCAGTCACACTCACAATAAACCAGCTACCAGCATCGACGGCTCAGATGCACACATTAGCAAACACACACACACATACAATCATACACACGCGTGTCCATGACCTCTGTCACGGTGCAGAGGAGTTGTTGATGTTGTAAAATCAGTACAACAAAAAACATTCTCCTCAGTAAAAAAAAAAAAATACATAAAAGCACAGAAACATGCAGAAATTAGTGAATCGACAAGCTGTACTGTATGAGTAGAGCAGATTTAAGGTTCAGTGGTCCATGTCTGCCCCTCTTGCCCCCCTGGGGGTGGGGGGGCGTTTGCTTGCTTTGGACACAAAAATACAGAGGCAAATTAAAATGATGGAAGTACATCTGATGATAAAGGGAACAAAGAGTTGCCCCAAACAGCTGAACGGGAGATCACTGACAGATTAGAAATGGAAAAGAAGAAAAAAAAAAAATCTGAAAATCACTGGGGTTAATAACACACTCTATCTCTACCCCCCTGCATGCCCCCTCCATCCCTCCATCCCTACCCATCTCTTCCCTCTTCTAGTCGTTTTTTTCTGCTGGCGTTTGCTGGTCAGCAATAATCAAAAACCACTTTCTGTGGGCCGGATTAGTTTAGCCCCCCCCCCCCCCACTCTCCCTTCTCCAGCTTAGCCCACTGGACCAGGGCGATGTGTATGTGGCTGTGCATGTGTGTGTTTGTTGTGGGGGATGGGTAGTTGGGCGTGCGTGTGTACACGTGTGTATGTTGCAGGTTGCATGCACTTGCACTGACAGAGGTGTGGGATGTACAATATGGTGGTGGTGGTGGTGGTGGCGGTGTGGGAGTGTCTTATCAGGTCTCTGCTTCTGGAGACAGACGCACGGCAGGAACGATTGCTTTTATACACACCAACATGCACGCGCACACACACCCACACACACCTTAACAAAAGGGCCTGGCAGTAATGTGATAATGCCAGGGTTAGCGGTTAGCCAGCTAGTGAAGGAGGACACAGTGTAGTTTTGTTTTGGGAGCGGGAAGAACGGGATGGCACATAATCAGACCTGTTACTAACACCTCCACAAACACCTCCAGATCTGACTGCCTTCAATACCCACCTTTATGAGAGATTAAAAGACAGCAACAGGAAAGATGTAGAATTGGAGGCGACCTACGCTCTTTTAAACTCACACATTGAGCACCTGTTGTGCACAAAGATAGAAACAGACACTGAAGAAAGGCTCTTCATTTACAAGTTGTACCACGCCAAATGCACAAGATATTTGGGTATTAAATGAAGATGGAAATTAGGGTTGGGCTGACAGACTGTGCCATTGTCTAATGGCTAAAGGTCATTGACAACTGCACCTGTACCACAGTAACACTGTGATTTAAAATTTTAAAATTTAACAATCCCCGACATCAGGGCCTGTCTGACCTCTCTTGTAAAGAGACAATATAACCCAAGACCAGCCGGTCAGGAGGGAATGCACAGCCCGAAGACGTCATCGTGTTTACCGGGGGACGACACGTCACAATCCCCTGTATTAGCACCAAGCACCAGAGGAGAAGCTGAAAATGTGATGAGATGGTTTTCTTGGCGAGGTGAAACAGTTGAAGGTTGCCATCAGAGTGACAGCGTTGACTACAGTGTTGTGGTAACGAGCGACTCTCTTATGACAGAGTTTCATAAGATTTAATATGTTGAGATGCTATAGATGTTTTTATTCAAAGCAACCATATGTGACCTTTTAAACCAGAATTCAAAGTTTTTCATGATGGCAATTCTTGTATTTGACTGAATTTTTTACTCTTCATTTTATGTTTTCCAGGTTTCCTTTGCTCTCACTCGATAAATATGGAATTGAAAATACAAAAACAAATGTTGGAAATGTTGGCAGGTAGGATGAAGACAGGAGTTGGATATGAATATGGTATGACAAGTTAACACCTGTCTTTTTTTGTTGCCGCTTTCTCTTGGTCTCCTCCTTTTGACTCTGACACGCTTTACTTTCTCTCTCACAAAACACCAACACATTACTCAATTACTCCTCACACTCCCATCAATGCGTTCAACTGTACCTTGATTTCAGAGGGCGAGAGTTTGTCTGTTCGCCTGCCAGTCTCTGGGGAGCCCTGGTTCTTTTGGTTGAGGTAGACTGCAGCCACTTGGCTCTGCTCCAGGAAGGACAGCAGAATCAGCCTGTCGCTCAGCACCGCTGGGAATGACATCACCACACTGGTCACTGAATGTCATGATGCTGAACAAACAACTGCAGCATATTGTAGAGGTGACAGTCGCCGTCTCCCTGCACAGGCGTGAATCAAGAACAACAATTAAACATTCATACTGATAATGTTTTCCAAAGGTTGCTTCGCTGTGTTTTCACTTCATTACACTGCAACACCATTAATAATTATCCCTCTTACACTGCAAAGTTTAGTTTAGATTAGTTTGGAGTGGCAGGACAGAAGTTTCAGTCTTTCTCAGTCTACCTCTCATTCTCTCTCCTCTCCCTCACTACTTCTTTACTACTCTTTCCCCTTCACCTAATTCTCTCCTCTCCTCCCCTCTCCTCTCCTCTCCTCTCCACTGCCTCCTATACTCTTTGTATCTCTTTCATCCCCTGTTCTCTTCTCTCTTCCCCTGTCAGCGTACTGCAGGCTCTAAGGCCTTTTTGTGGTAGAACACACTTGATCCTGTTCAACTCTTCAGGAGCTGCATGGAAACGCTGATTAGCAATTAAGCCCCCCTCTCCTTCAAATTAATCTGTTTATGAAACCAATTAAATGGAAAGCAGGGGGGGTTGTTACACATGTCTCTCAGATATCCTGCTTTGAGTTGAACGAGTAAGGCTGCACCCCGAGATTTAGAAATCTAACCGCCAATTAACCGTGGCATGCGTGTATTTATATTTATAAACGTGCCGGTATTGGTATGATTACACTTCAAATCATCCTGTTGTGTGAAAATTTCAAATTAATATGCAAATAGTCACGAGGGAAGTGAACACAGTGCTTGAAAATACGGAAAAACTCACCATCTTAAATCAGGTCAATTGAGTCAGTCTGTCCCAATGTTGAAGTTGGATTATGAAGCATTTGTAATGAAAACTGGTTCAAGGCTTAAACCATTACAAAATACAGCCATTAATGATGCGTTGGCTTTCCGCAACAACATTTAATGCAATAGTAAGCGTCTTTGTAATAGATTATAGACAAATCAAGTTAAATGCAGTTTAGTATTGATCTCTATGGGTGTCTATAAACGGGATTAGGTTTAATCCCATTCATTCCCAAATGAAGGAGGGGATATGAAACCAGGCTGTGGCCCAATCTGGGACCAGGTGGCTGATTTGGCATTAAGGGCCAGACCTTCATGACCCAGCCGGACAGCCCCCCCTTCTCACACACACACACACACAAAACCGACCACACAGACCAACGCGAACACACACACATACTAACCTTCCAGACACATATGCACAAGATTCATGCTTTATGCATTCTACACACACATGCATGAAAAATAAACCAAGAACATGTTAAAGCACGCACACGGTCTCTTTCACATACATAGAGAAACAGAAACGCACACACACACACGGTCACACACACAGAGTCCTCTAAATCCATTTAATGCCATCTCCTCAGCAGCATGTTGACATAAGAGGCCAATGGGCTTAACCAAAGCACATTTAAACATGGGTAAATGAAACTGGCTATGAAAAATCACTTAAGGATGCTTAATCGTGGAGCATATGTGCAGCTTGGCCCAGCCATCGGCCAAACGGAGCCCATAATACTTTGATGGTGTAAAATATATGTAATCTACTGCTCTGTATGATGCAATAGGAGCTCATGGTAGAAACTGGAAGGTAAGCGGCATTGAGGATGCAAAGTTTAAGAGACAGAGGGAAAAAGGAAAAAAGGACAGTAAGCCTGGTCCGCTTTGTCCCATCGTGAAACAAAAACCAGACCTGGCTGTCGCTGCTTGTTGGCTAAAAGAGGCAAATACGCAGCAGGCCGCACATTCAACTGAGTCCATGCAAATCAAAAAGGGGATTTTCTTTCAGCATTCAAATACCGTGAACCTCTTTGTCATAGAAAGTTGTCAAATCTTGTTCCAAAAATGAAAACATATTGTCTGTCATAACACAGATACTTAAATCTTGATTGAGTTTTATTAAGTTTGACTAGAGCGGAAACGATAAGTCGAGTAACTGGTTGAAAGGAAAGGATTTGGATCTTTTTAGTCACTTTCCAAGTCAAAATTAGCTTTTTCGAAAATGAGTGTTGCTGCCTATTTGTATCATAAATGACAATAGTTGAATAAATGTTTTGTTTTTTGAAAGTTGGTCAGAAATAATTAAAAAAAGGCTCCAATGTGACATTTTTTACTACTTTTTGGCAATTAATCGAAAAAATTGTATTAATCGAAAAATAACAGCACAAGTGATCCTAAGATGCAGCTTTAAAATGATTTGAATTGTTGAATATACGAATGCTTATGGACAACTAATCAACACTTCTACCTGGCCTAAAACACCACACACACATACACACACACACACTCACATCAGACACAACTTGATTGTAAGTTCAAACTGTTTCAGTAATTGTATGTTGTAAATGTGTTTGACTGGTGTGATCTGGTCTGGCTCTCTACTGTAATTGTCTCAGGCTAATTTAACAAGTGACAGATGTGAGAACAGCCTCTAACCTACTACACCCCCCAATACACACACACACACACACACACACACACACATACATACACACACACAGACACACACACAATCCCCGGAACCCACCCTCTCACAACCATTACTCTAATAATTAGTGCCTCTGAGGCTTTGAATGGAGCGCAGTGGGAGGTGAGTGGGTGTGTATGTGTACCTGGGTGTGTGTGTGTGTGTGTGTGTGTGTGTGTGTGTGTGTGTGTGTGTGTGTGTGCCTCAGTCTGTGTGTGTGTGTGTGTGCCTCAGTATGTGCCCCTGTGTATATGTGAGTGTGCATGTGAAGCTTGTAAATGTGAGTGGACATACAGTAAGTGCTTGTTGGTCTTTACAAAAAAAAGTGTGCGTCTGTAATTACATATGTACCCATGTGAGAACGAGTGTGTGTGCCTGTTTGTGTAATATGCGCGCGTGCGCTGTGTGTGTGTGCAATACAGGGGCTTTATCAGGTGTCTGGAGACCCCGGCCGGAAGCATGGAGGGCGGTGTTATGAACAAATAATTGATACAGAAAGAAAGAAATAATTAGCAGATTTGGGCCGGTGTCCACGGCCTCTTATTCTCTCCTGCCAGGTCTGCAGAGCGAGGGAGCGGCGTGTGAGGGGGGCGGCGCTCCCTGGAGGAACGCGCGATGGAGGAAAAACACTGATGGATGCTCTTAAGGGAAGGCCCCTGGACACACACAGCACAAAAGGATTTGCCCGCAATTAGCTAGCAGAGTCGCCTCGCTCACCTGTGGCACCTGTTATGTGTGTGAGTCGGGACGTGTGCGAGAGAGTGTTTGCGTGACAAAGTGGTGAGGAGAGTGGGGAGTGCATGGTGTGTGTGTGTGTGTGTGTGTGTGTGTGTGGTAGATGCATGTGTGGTGAGCAGGTGTAAGCACACAGTCTGTGCTGACAGTGTGAGGGGAAAGGGTTGAATGGCTTTAAAATAATGAACAACTGAATGTAAATGTCCCTGTGTTTGCTTGAGTGTTTATTTGAGTGTTTTTTTCTGTGTGTGTGTGTGTGTGTATGTGTGTGTGTGTGCCGACTGCGAGCAGAGATAGGTGGTGGAAACAATGATGTTTGTGTCCTTTAATCTGCTTAAACCACAGTGAACCTCTGGAACATTTAAGTCACATCTAAACCATTTTTCTAATTCAGTGAAATGCAACAATACAGGAGAAAGCATGTTTTTGCTGCCATAACAGGCATGACGGTTATGCAATGGCTCCAATTAGCATTAGCAGAACCAAAGTAACCAAAACAACAGGCAAAGATTTCTGAAGGCTTCAATACACTGGGCACCTGCTGGACTAAAGAGTGAAAAAAGGGTTTTACAGAAAGAAACACATGCGGTATGGTTAATTAAACAGCCTGTAACTAACCATCAGTCACTGTGTTGGCTGGCAGTCGGCCCACTAACGTACGGTCGACACACACTTGTTCAAGCTGAGGTCCATTCAGGGTCAGGGTCACCAGAACTCCACTGCTGAGCATAAACTGCAAGGAACCACACATCCACACACACACACACACACACACACAGAGAAAACAAACAGAAACCTTACATGATCACAAGGAGGACATTGAGACTGTCACTTAGTTTATCAAGTTGGCATCTTTCATTGAACTTGAATGAACTCTTTAATGGGGGTTTACAGTCAATTCGGATCTGAACTCTTAATGTTCTCAGTCCTTTAAACTGCATTCAGGAGTACAAAATAGCATCTGTGGGTCCATCCGACAGTAGGTGAGCAGAATGTAGTAATAATTAGTAATAATGTAGTAACATAATCAAGGCTCTAAGGACAGAGAAGGAGCAGTACGACATAACAGCTACATTCTACTCATCTTTATGTATCTTCATCAATGTTTATTATACTAAAAAGTAAATCTACTTTGTGTGCATGCTGCTTCAGTCATGGGTGTCTGTATTTACAAAACCCAACGTAGCACGTTGAAATATTTCGATATTTTGTGTCTTTTATTGTACCCAAAGTAATAACTGAGTTTGGGAAAAACAAACATTGAGGCTTTCTGAGCCCACTGCACAGAACAATCTATAGACCGATCTAAAACATCAGAATATTGTGCCACTGAATGACTTCAAAGCTACAGTGAATCTCTCGAGTTCAGGTTGTCTGTGTGACGTTTGAACATTTTAATGTCTCTTAAATCAATGTGTTTTGTTGTTGTTGTTGTTATTCTTCGCCAGGTCTCCCCGAGTAAAAGAGTTCTCTAATCACAGTCAAACAATATAAAAGCTTTGTTTTAACCTGGGCATACAATAATTGAATGAACCTTAAGGGATTAAAAGGAGTCACTTAATTACGATGACATTATTTGAGATGTTGCCCATTAGCTTGATTACAGTCCATTGAAGCTCTTTTTCTGAGGCCTGGTCTGAGCGGATCATTCATCTTCTGCTGCTATCTGAACCTGAGAGGAGCTGTTTGTGTGTGTGTGGGCGCATGTGTGCGTACAGTAGGTGGTGGGCTGAGGAGGGTGTGTACCTGGCAGCAATGCTTTTTCCTCCATCTGGTGTGAACGCAGGTGTTGGTCTGCAACAGTTCCTGAATGCGTACGAAAGATAAACACAGAGAAAGACGGTGAGAAAAATAAAACAAACATGGCAGATCCAAACATTCAGTGAGACCAATATCAGCTGAAACTGTTTAAACATGCGAGATTTAAATGTGATCGTTTTGACAACAGAGTGAAAGCGTATGTTACATTTCTGTGGCGTCTACCTAAGTTGTCAAATGTTGATGTTTGGTGTCAAAATTCACAAAAGTTCCATCTTGTGCCGCTCACACTTGCATTAATTATCTTGGTTGTGCACAGTACCGGACACTTGCCACAACAGGTGGTCGCTGCAGCAGTTCCTGCTCACGGAGGGGTTGGAGAGAGTTGAAAGAGGATGCAGGTAAGGACTGCTTGTGTGCTGTCTTGTAAGTGTGTGTGTGTGTGTGAGAGTGTGTGTGTGTGTGTGTGTGTGTGTGGGTGTGTGTGGGTGTGTGTGTGTATGTGTGTGTGTGTCATTCTTGCCACATTCCAAACCCAGCTGGGGTGATTGGATGGGAGGAGAGAGGGACGGAGGAGGAGGAGGAGAAGGAGGGTGGGGTGTGGAGGTGAGATGGGGTGTTTCTGGTTTCAGACAATGGTTACGGGTGAGAGGAAGGAGGTGGATGGGTGGGGAGTGTGTGCATGTGTGTGTGTAACAGCCACAGACAGGTTCCAGCAAACAAAGCTAGGTCTGTACTGCCACAAGTACAGAGGGGACGAGGAGGTGGGGTGAATGAGGGGAGAGGAAGGGAAGGAGGAGGAAGAGAAGGAGGGAGGAAGAGAAGGGATGAGGGGGCAGCCTGCAGCCCCCTGATCCCCTCAAATATCCCCCTCGATGACAGAGCTCGGCCGAAAGAGAGGTGATGAGAGAGGAGAGGGAGAGGGGAGAACAAACGGGAACGACAGGGAGAGTGAAGGGAGCGGGAGAAAGGAGAGAGAATGCCCCTATTTGTTAATCAATCGGCCGTTTCGGAAAGGGAAAACTCTCAAAATCCCCAGAGGGAGGAAGAAGACGAGGGGGGTGGTGAGGAGTGGAAGGTTTAACAGAGGAGGCGGGTACCTCCAACTCCTTCAGCGAATCGCGTAGCTTCTCCGGTCGGCGGTTCCTGGGGGTCCACGAATAGCCTCGAGCTACAGAGGAAAAACACGAGAAGAATCTGAAGATCATGTGACTCGAACTTTTAAATGCAGACATGGGAGAAATCATTTTCCTTTATAAAGGCCCTCATGGGAATTTGGAAGAATGTGGCACCAAACAACCGGAAAGGGTAAAAGGGTTGAACTTTATATCTGGGTTGAGATCTAAATATGAAAAGGGGTGACATGAGGAATAAAGGGTGGTGACAAGATGGTCAGGTGAAATAAAGAGATACAGGTACATGAAATGCAATGAATCTGTACTTGAAAGTATGCAGAGTAATGGTTGAACATTTTGACAAATCCTAACCCAGATCAGTGCAGAAACGAGGTCAAACATTTGCTGGTTTAAGCTTCTCAAATGTGACAAATCGCTGATTTTCTCAAATTTATAATGATGTAAATTGATTACAGTTTGGTTTTGGACTGTAAGTGATTTACAAAACAGACAACTTAAAAATGCCACCTTGAACACGAACCATAAACTTTTATTAATTTCTGCCAATTTACAGAATTGAAAAAATAATTGAGTAACATGAATATCAACAGGTTAGTCATTTATAATATACTAGAACTAGCACTATAAACTGTCTTTATTTATCAAATTAGAGGTGATGTTTTAGGGACAAGTATATAATATAAATCAAAGTGACGTCCTTCAGTTTTAAAGCCTTGGCTAGTTCTTTTAGTAGCAGAGTGGGAATATCGTCCTTTTTTTAATAAGAGCAAAAATTAGAAAATTTGGTGTATGTAAATGTCACTGAGACTTTAAGGGGCTATTGAGGAACCATTTATGGACTTCAGTTAATGTAACCAAATAATCAAAACTTAAATCTAATTTCTTTACTATATGTCAGTGGTCACCATCTCTCTGACAACAGCATTAAAACCATATGTTGACCCATAACTTACTATGTAGAAACTACACTGATGTAGTTACCACTCTTATAATTCTCACTTCAATATTCCCAAAGCAGCAAAAGTCTGAAGCCTGCTGCTTACAGATTGATGTAGCTGCACTAAAGGAGTGAAAATACTCTACTGAAAGCAAAATGTCCCTTCAAAAACACACAAACTGCTCCTTGAGGAGAAGCAAATATTTAATCGTGAGGACTTTTGGCGCTCTCGAGTTGAGTTATCTCCCAAATGCAACCTCACAGTTAGCGGCACATATCTCAACACGTACCACACCAAGGCCCCTTCATTTTAATTTCCCAGCTCTCCTTTTCTCCCTCCATCTCTAGTGGTTAAACAGAGGAAGGGAAGGATGTGGGGAAAAAAAGCAGCTAATTGAATTTGTGCATCTGCTTCTGCCCACGCACATACATGAAGTTCAGTAGGAGTGAGAAAAAAAAAAGGAAAAGGAAGGACTGCTGTTTTCAATATGGTGCAATCACTTGAATATCTGTTTATTTTACAGTCTCCCTTTTCATCTCTGCTGAAACGAACCATTAAGAAGTGGGATTCTCTATTAAGAATGAGTGGGAGGACGAGGTAAACAGATGCATGCAAATGAGGGTGTGGAGGGTAGGGTAAAAAGAGGGGGGGTCAGGGGAGAGAGGAGGGAGGGGAGGGCAGGGGGATGAGTGTTCGTCTCCTGATAAGGGTGTTTGTATTCCACTACTGGGTGAAAAGCAGAGAGAGTGAGGGAAAGAGAGGGAGGGAGAGAGAGAATAGAAGAAGTAGGACAGTTGACTGACTAGGACGGTGATTTCTGCAAGATGGTCATCCACTGGTAAGATGATTAAGGGCCCTGACACACACATATATATGGGTGGATATGAAGAATAAAGCTGTTTCTATCACTGCTGGGAACTTACCTTCACAGAAATGGAGTTTCTCATTGTAGTAGTGATGCTCGAGGGGATTGGCTGAAAAAAATAAAAAGTCTATTTGAAGGGTGTGTTTTGGAATACATGTAAAACAAATAACACAGTGTACGGGATAAATGATTCTTTCTTTATGATGCAGAAAACTAAGCTGGAGCTCAAACTCCCCCCCTCCCCCTTCGCTCCGAGAGAGCTAGTTGGCACAGTGCTACCCACAACCGTGCCTCGTGGCCCGGTCACTGCGAGCAAGAAAGTGGCCAGTCTGGTGGCCGGCCTCTCTGGCAGGCAGGAACACCTCCAGGATTAGTAGTATTAATCAGATAAGGGGGTGAGGGGCCAGACAGGCCCAGACATGGGCACCTGCTCTGGGGTTGGGTGGGGAGGTGCTGGGGGGATTTTGGCTGCAGGGGACCCCCGGAGCTGCTCCAATGAGCCTGGGTCTACCTCTAGTGGGGAGATGTTGAACTACACTTGATTTCACAGCCATTTCAAGGATACTGATATACTGAGACCGATCCAGGAACCAATCAATGCAGTCTCACTGATATGCAGTAATTCTTTTTATCTTATCTTTTTTAAATGTGCATGTAAATGGAATCTAAATGTTAGAGTAAAAATAGTGTTTACTCATTAGGTAACACCTTGCTAAAATCAATGCAGTGTTCCACAGTCATGTGTTACATCCTCACTTAGAACAGTCATTTTTGAGGCTGGAGTTTGTTGTGCTGTTGTACAATATTGTGCAACATGGACTGTTGTTTCTCTTGTTTAACATACCCTCAATGATATAAATGGGTTGGAAAAATACATATGAACAGTTGTCAATAAAACACAATACAATTCAGCAACACCATTAACTGTATCCTCCAAAATGATCAGTTGAATCAACGTCTCACTAAATCATTAGAAACTTCATGAAGGCAGCGCTGGGAAGTATCAGAGTACAAATTTGTACTGTGCTTCAGTAGATTTAGCAGGTATCTGTATCTGAAACTAAATTATCCATTATTTTTATGTTGCGTACATCACAAGATGTACGATAGACGTAGCAAGAACAAACGACATCTGCCTGGATTTTTTCATTTTCTCAGTTTGTTTCTGTGCTCAGGAAGCTTTACCAACCAAATGTTGGTATTTGATGACCTGGGAATGAGATTCAACAATCAACTATCTTTCTGGTGCGTTTGTGATTACGATTTTTACCTTTAAGTGTAACAGTCTTCGACCTATATTAACATAACTTGAGGTTTGCTTTGCACAGAAATGGCTGGCAGAAAATACTTCAGAGGTCTACTTTTTACATACTCTTACATTTCAGAGCCTTTGCTTCATAACTTTTACTTTGATTCTTATTGGCTGGCGTGATCACTGTCAGTGAAAACAAACCACACCACACCCACGGAGTCTTATTTAGTTAATAACAGCTTTAGAGAAATACCCAAGATGCATACTTTAAATGCCATATGGAGTGTAGGGACCTTTGTGTAATAACAGCCAAAATACCGAGGCGGTGTATTGTTTTGAAACATACTTTTTTTCACTGCCTGCCTGAGTACACACACTCTATCATTTTTTAACCTGAATGCCAAGTTGTCCATACAAATGATCAAACATACAAATTGTAATCCAATCTAATATAATCTACTGTATATGTAATCGTATCATGACCTGAGCTGATCGTTACACCGCCGTGAAAATGTTGTGATACTTTTGGATAGTGATTCTGCTCCCTTGCTCCGTCTCGGTCTCCCCCTCTCCTCCTCCTCTTCCTCCCCCTTTCCTCCCTCCACTCTGATATCAAGCCACACTTTAGTAATCCTCCAAATGAAAGGATTTGGAGCGAGAGCATCGTCTCTCCACTGAAGATTGGAATGAAAGAGAAGGCAGCTTCTCAGATGAGAGAGAAGGGAGAGAACCCCATGATGAGAGGGAGAGAGGAAGGGACAGCGAGACATACTGTACACAAAATGAGAAAGGAACCAAGCATACATGGTGAGAGAAAGAACTGAGACAAAGAGAAGGAAGTCAATGAAAGAGAGGCAGAAACATCTGAGCAAGGCACACCAACAAAAGGTAAAAAACGTGTGCAGTGGATCGAAAGAAATACACGGAAAATGCGAACAAACGAACAAAGACAAGAGATATTTACTATATGTATTTAAGAAGAGAGAAAGGCTCTATGGTGACTTCATTAGGCTGCAAAGTGAAGTCCTAACCAATTTGTTTTATAAAAAATGAATCAATCACAAATCAATTATCCCCAAACTCTGCTGCTTCCCTCAGCTCTACAGAAGGTTTGCCATCTTCAAGCTCATTGCTTTGGTTTTACAACCCACGACTTTTTTCTGTTCTCGTTCATTCTCACTGCTTTCATCAGTGCTGTTCCTGCAAAATACAGTAGCTCCTCTGATCTACTGGACACTACCTGCTCGACACAAAACATACTGACTAGCTGATGAACATAGTGGAGCATTTAGCAGCTGAGAGCATTTGCTGACATTTGCATCATATAAGTGCAACAGTCTGTGCAACCTTCTGCCCTCTGGCAAGAGATGCAGATGTATCCGCTGCCGTACCACCAGACTACAGAGCTGTGAGACACCTCAGTTCATCACCAACACTCCACAGTATTTGTTTTTCTCCTTTTTCCCCCTGTGAATGTAACACATTTATTGATCTTATTTTATTTTCTAAACTCTTGTAACTTGTAATATAAACTTATTAGGGTGATAACATGCTGATATTGTGATTAGAGCTTGTTTTATTGGCTAAAAGTGACAAAAAGAATAAAATCCAGGTTTATTTCATGTACATAAAACTACTTTCAAATTAAAACTACAAGCTGCACTAAATCTATTTCAGGAAGTAATACACGTGGTATCGCTTTTGATGGATAAAGTCACGACATTTTCCAGAGGAAAAGCAGTGAGAGCTGCCAGCTTTAGATCATTTTAACTTTAATATCTGTTTGAATATCGAGCAAAGGGGCTAAATCAGTGAAGAAAGGGGCCACACATCTGGAGAACAAGACTTCGCAGGCCAGGACATCTCTGCAGGGCTACAGTACTTCATTATAATGCTGACAGATATTGCATCCATATTGTGATTATGATAATAATTAAATCAAATGTGCAGCCCTAGTGAAGAAATATAGTCCTTCCTCAATGTTTCACAATGTGGTAGGTATTGCACTCTACATACAGAACAGTGGTAGTGTAAAATATTCATTAGGTGAAAATGGTTGCCTTGTCTGTACAAACCAATTCAGAAAAGTAAAATTTTGAAGGTGTGGCACATTGATTAGGATACATGTAAATGCCCTCCTTAGGCCACTTGGTCTAAATTTTCATAACTAAACTAAAATTTACACACACACTCACACAAAAGGAAGGAAGAGATAGCTCATCCCTACACTGCCAGGACCGCGGGGGAGCGATGTGAGCGCTTCCTGATGGTAAGGGAAGCCTCCTGGCCTGAGGCAATATGAGGCTGGACTACATGGGGCCTCTCGCTATGTGATCTCGCAGAAAGTCAACAGTTTAGTTTTCCTATCGCTGTGTGGCAGGACCCCGGGTCAACAGGAACACAGCTAGTGTAAGAGATAGAACCACGGAGGCCTAATAACCTGTGTGTGTGTGTGCTATGCGCATGTATATATAAGGTTTTAGAGTGTAAATCCTACATACTAATAGCCTCTGTGTGGACAAGTGAACGCTGAAACACGCAGGAACGATAATTTGTGTGTCCGCGCGTGTGTGTTTACGGCTTATGTGAGCGTGGGAGGCAGCAGAAAGCCCTTCTTCATATATACGGAAATCACATACATTCCAAAAACAAGACAAATTCAACTTATCTTAAACACAAACAGACATCCAATATAAACACTATTTACCTGGCTCTCCTTTATCGTAGTACTGATAGGTGCCAATATCTGTATCTGTGGGGCGAGAGAGGAAGAGGGAGAGGGAGAGAGAGAGAGAGAGAGAGATGAACATCTCGCTGTCAGGGAAAAGCAGAAGACAGATCAGCAATTTCGCACCGTGGGATAAACAATCGCTATCAGCCAGTGGCCTGTCCCGTCTGCCAGCACCACGGTTTGAGCTGAGATAAGGCCCTGTGAGGGAGGGGGAGGAGGTGGGGGGGTCCGAGCAGGAATGGTGGGGGGTGCAGAGGGGTATTAATAAAGACAGGAGTGTGCCTTAACCCATTGCACCTGGGGGAGAGACGCTGATTTACACACATGCAACATATACATTTAAAAGTAGACGGACTCAGCAGTCGGCTATAAACACATATGAGCAACATGCACACATGCTGGTAGATACACACACACACACGCACATACACAAACTGCTGAGCTGAGCCTTTTTTGTCAGTGTTATTCCTGCAGGCCCAAAACCATAAGCAGCCAGACTCAGATTCGCACAACACATCGTTTCTTTATCGCTCTACTACTGTTGCTGCTGCTGCTGCTGCTGCTCCGGAGGCCAGGTCACACTAATACAACAGGAGAGCTGATGGCAGACACACAAACACACACAGACTCAACTCTGTTAGGACTGGCATGATGTCACTTTTTCATTTCTGACAGGGATAGTGATACTGTAACCTTGAGGATGGGCCGACACCAAACTGATACCATACATCAATTAAAAGGCTGTTTTCTCAAAATATTTTTGCTCACACTCAATCACAAAATCTCCATTTCATTAGCACTAGGATTGTAAAATGATTTTACAGAGTGGTTTGTTCATACATCATCGACAAGCCTGATTTACATGACATTTTATTTCTAAAAATATGGATTTGTTTATGGCTGTATTTCATGAATTGATGAAAAAAAAAAAAGAGTTGTCCATAATTCCCTCTTTAAAATCCCTCGACCCAAAGCAGGCTTACCCGATGATCAAATTTCTGTTTTAGAAATGTATGCAAATTAGCGCAGATTTAATTAGATAATGCTCTGTTTGCATATTTAAATTCAAAATGTCAGAGAAGTATACATATAGCATTAGTGTGAAAGGTATGTTCGGATTTTTATGAGGCACTTGTGCAAAGTAAGCATATTACCGTCACCATCAGACAGTCCTTCCTGATGGGGAACCAAAGTGATATTGCTCGAATCAAACCCATCAGACTCTTTTGACAAAAACAGTAACTTAACCTCGCAGAACTCGGTTGTAACTGCTCGACCGCTGCCTTGATCGGTTAGTTTGTTTGTGTTTCTGTTTCTCCTAAGGAAAAGTAATTAACACACAGACTGTGATGCTGCTGAGTGGCAAACAGCAGCAGGTTGGGAGAGACGTCTGCTGTGATGTGCAACTGTACTAACGTGATTAACACACAAAAGAACATACACACAAACCACGCAGGAAATATTAGTTTCATAGTCTCATACGGTTTATCAATCTATATTTTTGTTTTCAGGGTGGATGTATATGATGTAAAGACGGTGGTGATGGGGAGCGTCACACCTCAGCAACCAGGCCTCTACGCTCAGATGTATCCATCCACATTTTTCCAAGATAGCAGAAGACACACACAGCAGGAAAAAACAAACAAATAAGGATATGTCACCATCACCCAGGATATATACCCTGTCGTACCTTTGTGTATACACATAAACACACAACACAGTCGGGCTCTGAGAGACACTATCTGCGTCTAAAGCTCAGCAGACTGTGAAAGACAAGACAGAATGGAAGGAAGGAGAAAACAAGAAAATGGAGAAACAGAGTATTTCTGTCTAACAGAAGAGATGGACTGATAGGTGGCGAGCAGGAAAACACACAAAAAACTGTCACAAAAGTCAAACTTAGACGACACCAACTGGGTCGCACAAGGGAGCACTGCTCACATAATGTATGCATGGTGCGACGTGAAGATGAATTAACGTAACTGATCCATTTGCACCTATGAAGAACGCCAACACGTGTGTGGTCTCAGAAAACAAACAGATGTTTAGCTGGTTTCTTCAGTTGCTTGTGGTCACGTTAATCAATTACACTCCAAGCTATTTAAGCTCCAGTTTAAATGGTATGAAAACAATATAAAGAATGTCATGTATGATGCAATAAACAGCCATCAATAGCATAAGAGTCTGAGGAGAGAAGAGAAAGTGAAAACTGAGTGTAAATTGGTGTTGACTGAGAGTCAGATTGTTAAAGAAGATACAGGTGAGGTGAAAAGAAGGTGTGAAAACAAAGTGAGTGATGACAGAGAGAGCCAGAGAGAGAATTATTGTGAGAGAGAGAGCGAGGGAGATTGAACATGGTGATAAGTGCTACCTTTGACTTGGAGTGAGCTCTTGGTGGACCACAAGTGCAGCTCAGCCAAGCAGAACGCCATCTGATGGAGGAGTGTAACCCGAGTCTGCAGAGAGGGACAAGAGAGCGAATGAAAGGAGGAGAAAGAGACAGGGCAGACCAAACACAACCACAGATGCATATCTTGACGAGACGACATAATAGATTGACATAAATAGGTTGAAGGGTCAAACAAAGCATGCGTGTAGGCACACATGCTCACACATGAACTTGTATGACCACCATTTACTAACGAACCACAAACCCAGACTGGCAAATCTTGCAAAGCACAACAAGGCAGTCTGTTAAATGTGTACAGTCACAGTATCAGCAAATGATCAGAAGAAATGTGCATTTTAATTGTTGCTCATCTAAAACTATAAAAACATACTCGCAAAATATATTTACAGGGTGTAACTTGTACAAAATGTAGTGGTAATAAGGTATTTGTATTTGTGGTAGTTGCAAGCTTTCCTTAAAAAAAACCGAGGTGACAGTTGTGGTGCAACATGATGCTCCTCTGTAGTAGCAGCACTTCCTGTACCTGTTATACTTGTAATACTGGTTGAAATAATCTGAAGTACAGATGCCCATTTTTACAAAAAAAAACCTCAAAACTATGTAACATATGGACAGACAGACACGCACATGAACTCAGACTGACACTGCGACAAGGTCATGGTCGGCAGTGTTTGCACCTTTATTCACACATCACAGGTGAGCAGTGATGGACACACACTTTTGAGATGACAGCTAAGACAAAGCAGGCAGCATTCCACACATCAGGTAGTGAACACAGGACGGGTTTCTGACGGGCGCTGGCTATTTCTACTTCTTTGTTACAGGCTGTATTCTCCAGTCGGTTAACTTCTGCTCCCGGAGGGTTAAGCTGGTGCTTTCTTCTGGTCCCCTCTGTGGGGTTTCTCCCTGTTGTACTGATGTTACTTTCTGTGGCAGGTGTACTTTGTTCTGCCTGTGTGAGCAGTGACCTGACTGTGTATCGAACCACTTATGATGTGAGTGATAAAACGATTTTCCTACTGGGGAATCGATAAAATATCAGTGACCACTGCCACCACCACTGTTAGTTTAACTACTATTACCACTTCTACCTGCTATTAAGGAGTAGAACATGACCCAAACTGAATTTTTGGGGCCAATGCAAATACCAATATTGGGGAGTAATGCATCACATTTTTAGCATCGAGCCAGGAAAGGGACGAAAATTAACAAGTCCACCCTGGTGCCATGTTCCAGTCACTGCTGACCGGGCTGGAGCAGGTCACGGGAGACAAAAGCCAAATGTCAGTGGATGCTGAGGGTTTTTTTTCCAATAAGAAAGAAGTTATAAAGACAGTAAATATCAGCCAAGCATGTCACAGAGTTCATATATTTGAGTTTGATCAGGCAAATTTCATTTCCAACATATATTTAAATGATGTGTGTTCAAGTTAATCCAATTCTGGGAAAGCAGAATGAGTACCTTTTCTCAGTAAGCAAACACATCTTTACCCGGTAAGACTGGAAAGTGTTTTTAATAATGTTATGGAGCCATACATTCAGATAATCCATTGTACAAGACATGGTGTAAGTTACAGGCTAGTGCAGAATCTCTGTATAGTGCAGCAAAGGTGTAGCAGTATTGCTGCGTCGGACATTCATTTCTCTATCTGTGCAGCTAATGCTCTGCGTCTCTCCATCCTCTCCCTCACTCTTATTTTCTCTCGTTAACACTTAGAGGGGGCTCTCTCTTATCTTTCCCCTCTTGCACCTCCTGGTGTGGAGGGAGAAAAATCTCATTTTGCCACTCAACCCCCAAAACTACAAGTCCCAACAAAAATACATATAGATAACACCGGGTGCCATGGAAACGCTGGGGCTAGCATGGCATGGCAGCGACGGCGTAACGAGTTTACTGACATAAGAGGATTCTTTTATCCTCCTAACCAGCTTTTTTAGAGGAAGTCAGCCCTTTTGGAAGGAAAACCTCATTTCAGACAGCTTTCATTTAGTTATTGCCAGTCTGGCTAACCCAGGAGTTCTTGAGACCTTGTTCTGCACAGCTGTTGGGTCTCAAGGAATTTATGGAGGAATAGAAGAAACAAGGGGGCTGACATAGATATAGAAAATGCCACAAATTGTGTGTGTGTGTGCTGGACAAGAATGACATGTGTGTCCATGAGCCCTGTGGCGACATATGTATCAGCGCAGTTGAGATATCACCACCATCATATTTTGTCCAAAAGGGCTGCAAGAATCAACGAAACAATTAAAGTTCCTTTTAGTGGCTTCAGCAAAGGACAGAGACAGTTTGTTCAGGATGTGTACTGAGGCGAACGGAAAATCAGTCCATTTAAAGTGGCTGTCATTCTTCTATGCGGTCACATCCTGCACATCAGCATGTTTGTCTAATGACTTGTCACTCCTGTCTCTCACGCAAAGCAAAACATATCAATGAGTACTTACATTATCTTCACCGGTGTAGTACAGAATTTATTTCACTCCCCAATCCAGTCAGACCTCAGTTCATCCTGTACAATTAAACTGTTACTGTGACTGTAAAACAAATTAAAATTAAAAAACTGTGCCCACATGTCAAAGTAAATGAGAAAAACTTTTTCCTTGAGTTTATAAATCGGTTACTGCACGTGTGTCAGTTAAGTTATGTGAGTTTAAGCAGGTGGGGGCTCCAATTCTTTAGTCCTGCGCAGATATACCATTGGAAAAGAAGAAGGTTCAACAAACTTATGTAATCAAATGAGTGCCAGACAAACTGCAAACCTTCTAAATGTAGAAAAAAACACTGAAAATATGGCATTTCTCACTTAATGACACATGTGCAGTTGGACTATTGACCATCTAAAAAGACTTAGGTAGGCAACATCTGAAAAACCCAAATAACTTGTGAAAAAGATATCTTCAAATATTGATGACTAAATTTATTAGAGCATTTTTCAAAGAAAATTCTATTTTTTTTTTAACCTTTTTGTTGAAAACTACAACACAGCTCACACACGCACGCATGCACACACGCACACACACACGCACACACACACGCACACACGCACACACACACACACGCGCACACACACACACGCACACACCATGCTGCACAGGTCCTGGACAGCTGCCACACTCATTCTGACTTCTGGTTGGGGTTGCCGTGGGTTACCTGCCCCCCCGCAGAGCTTTGTGGGGGTGTACAGCCAGCGTACACAGGACTGTGTGAGGGGTGGGAGGGGGTCTAGGTTATTGTAGCCTGTCTTTACACTAGTAAAGAGGCTGCTTTAACATCAAAGGAGGGGAGGGAAAACATACGACTCCTTTTTCAAAGACAGTCCACAGGAACTACGACCTTGTCTGCTCTCTGCATCTCTTTCTCTGCTCTTCTTTCACTGTCCCTTCTGGGTGGTTACTGAGTGTGAGGGCATGTGTGTGTCTGTGTGTGCAAAGGTGAACAAGAGCGACAGAAAGTGTCTTTGTATGAGTGAGCTGGTGGGATATATGTGTGTTTGTGTGCCAGAGATAGAAACAGAAAATCAGAGACGGAACTCTAGGTAAATATCTATTTGAGACAGAAACAATGACCCATCCTGTCTCATCTCTGACTCTTTCTTGCTCTCAAAAGGTCACAACTCAAACAGCTTGCAGAATCTCACACTAAGCTTTTGTTCCATAGGTGCTCTGAGTGTATTGTGTCCGGTTATGGTGAGTATCCAGGTGGGTAAAAGACCTAAACATCCCCAACTGTCCAAGTGTCCTGACCTTTTTTATTGTAACAACAATATCTGAGGAATAACACAGGAATGCATCCAGCAGGTCCGACACTTTCTTTAAATGTATTACTTTAAATTTTCTGGACAAATTACTCTGTGTCCTGATCCGTTAAGATACGCACATTTTTGGTAATAAGTAATTTCCTGGATCCACATCTGCACCAAAAAACTTTTTTACTCCTAAAATGAACAAAAAGACAAACAAATATGACTAACAAGACTGTGTACTCCCACATGAGCAATTATTAATTTTGTTGAGGTGAAAACCACACTGTTTTTTTTACAACCGTATTTTTTGACACGTGGGAAAATGATGTGTTTTTTTCTGACACAGGCAGGATATCTGCATGAAGCAACACAAACAAATAAAGTGTCACCATTTGACAACCTGAGAAATGAACTCTCTTTTAGAATTGCATTAAAGGTTTGCAGATAAAATGGTCTGCATTAAGATGGACAGTAAAAGCAACATTAGATTTCTCTCTCCCAGTTTGTGTCTGCTCTGTTGACTTTCTCCGTCAGCAGATGGTTTTAGAATGTCACCCACAAAACAGACCTTGTGTTTTGGATTTTTTCAACACGATTCTGCAGATGAGCGAGGAAGGATGTGGAGGAAGCCTGTCAAAAAAGATGTTACCGATCAAATCTATTGAAACCAAGATGGTACCGAATGACACTGCAGCAACCCGGTGCACTTACAGCATAAGTAGGTCGACATTAAATAGGAGAGATTCCATCACCATCAGTGAATTTACTGGAGGGATGTAATACCAGAACGTCTCTCTCTCGCTCTGTTTCTGCAGATTATGTGTGAATGTCAGTAGGGAGGGGAAGAGTAAGAAAGATCGTGGAGTGGTTAATCAGTCATGGATGGCTCCTTTTTCTCAGAATGATAAATAAAGTTAAAAATGCTAAAAGGGGTCACAAGAAACACTTGGGTGGCTGTCAACATATCGGGGTGGTTTGCCCAAGTAAAGTCTATGTGTGGGAAACACCGTGTATCGCTAGCTACATATATGATGACCTGTAACAAGAGGTTTTAGATTTTAGTCATGTCACACATCCCTAGTGGTCAGTGCAGTCACAATTTGAACAGGCCTACTTACGGTGGTGTTGTTTATGTTGGAACAGGTGTAAGGTCATAAACAAATGACTTCCACATTGGTGATCACCCCGGGGTCTATCAGCGCCTCGGCCCAGAGCTGAGGCTCCACTGCAACAAGAGAGAGAGAGAGGCCTGAAATGAAGGCAGGCTCACAGACATTTTGTTTGACATCTCAAGAATCCTTTCTCACAGACACACAGACACACACACACACACATGCACGCATGCCAGAGGCAGTGCTGTCAGCTAGTGCAGTGGTCCCATCACTGTGAGAAGAGTGATGTGGTAAATTACAGGGTTAAAGAGCTGCCATAGGGTGACTGACACAAGGCCATCACAACCTCGCCTCATTCCCCCGCCCCCAGTGCAAGCGCACACACACACACACACACACACACACACCTCCATTACACATCACACACACACACTGCCAGTCTCTCCTCACCTGGCTCTGTGTAGGTTTGTCTGTCAGTTCTTCCATCCCTTTTCCTTTCCTCGTGTACCTTCACTTATCATCCTTCTGCCTACTTGTCCCTTGCCTTTTATCTTTTTTTTACCCCTCGTCTTGTCTCCCATGTTTTTCCGAGGTTCCTCCTATTAGAAATGCATTAAGCTTTCTGACCCCGTCTGCAAGCTTTCACTCTCTTTCGGGCAATTTTTACTCTCCTCGTTCTTTGTCTCGTCTCTCTCAAAGGACAGTATTTCAGTGTCTGATTTTCTGTTCCTCTCTTGCAGTTCTTACTCTACTCTTTATTGTCTCATCTGTCTCAAAGGACAAAGTTTCACATTTTCTGACTTTTTCCACAACGTTTATCTCTTGCAACCCTCCCTCTCTCTCTAAGCTACTGCCTGGTCTTGTTTGGGCTCTTGGAGAGAAACTTGGCAAACATGAAGAACATACAAAGAGCGGACAGAAAGTATATCCAGAGAGAGAGATAGGCAGGGTAATAATGTGTAATTGTGAGCATATGAGTGCATATTTTCCAATCTCAGGTGCCTTGGAGTTCTTGCCAAGTCTCAGTCACAGACTACCTCAACACACACACACTCATGTATTCAGTAAACACACTCAGGAACTCAAGTCAGTGCTACATCGAATGCACTCCAATCTCTCAGACTTCTGATATGTGAACTCATACGGCACAGAGGCACATACGTATGCATGGAAAGGCACATACAGTACGGTGCATACTCTCCTATCTTTTAACCTCGTGATACCTGAGGAAATGTACACATGCACACATTAACATACATATGAGACCATGCACACAGACTCCCACCAGCTCTTATCTTCAGTATTTTCTTGTGGGAGAAGTCCTCAAGCCTCCAGTCTCATATCAGAGAAAGAAAGGCGGACAAAATCTGACAAAAACGTCCCTCTGAAGAAAGAGTGAGAAAATGACGAGTGAAAAAACAGATAAAACAAAGAATCCAAGCTCTGAAAGGGCTAATGTACATCATGGGAGGCCTGCGACCACTGAGACACCAGATAAGAGGATGTCTTTGTAGCAGAGATGAGAGTTGTGCAAACTCTCATGGGGAAGACCTCAAATATAAACATCACATAATAATACACTGCAAATCTAATAAGTATGTATCATTCAGGCAAGGAGTATTACCTGCTCTGGGGATGCAAGCAGTTAGTATAATGTTGGATTCAGTGAATAATGCTGTGGGAAACAACTTGAGTGAGTTGGCTGCATTTAACTTTGCTGAATTAGCTATTACAAGCTCTTGTTTGTAATGCTGCAATCTTCCCATTTAATCAGGGAGCAACACCAGGAAAAGATATCTCAACAGCTGAAAGGTGAAAATACCATTGATACAGAAGTCGTGGTAGTTTGCTGGAAGCTGATTTTAGCATTGATCAAAGTTGTGTGTCTATTTTTCATGAATGTAACTCGGTTAGCAATTAATAGGCACAAATATACCACACCTGTTACGCTGTTTTATAGTATAAAAACACTGTCGTCTGTATGGGTCACTAGTCAGGCTTTAAGTTTTACTCAAGCTCAATTCTTCTCCATCCTCTCCACTCCCTCACTGTCGTCTGCCTGTCTCACAGTCAATCTACTTCAGCGGTTTTGTTGAGGACCTAAGGCGTTACAGAACACGACCCGCTGAGAAGAGCAAAGGGAGGGAAGAACTGAAAACTATTTTCTTCAGAGTGAAAGTGCTGTGAGGCCTAGCGGCACTGTATACTCTTACCCACGCACACTCAAACACACACAACCAGAGGCAAATACAGTGTATCATCTCAACTGTCCCACTGCAAGACAGGAGAGTGGAGGGTGGGCAGAGCGGCGCCAGGCAGCAGGCCGAAAAATCTTTCACACACACACACTTAACAAAGTCTCACAGGAGCCCATTGAGCTGACGGCAGAAGAAGAATAGAGGTGATGGACAGGCAGAACAAAATGAGGTAAAGGTAATACTATTCAAGAGAGGTGACAGGTACAGTCACTCTGTATGCATGTGCACATGTGTGCGTGTCGGAGCGTTTCACAGGACGTGTCAATCAGTAGGAAAATGAAGCCGCATTGACATGACCGCTGGGCAAGTCTCTCTATTGAGTGTGCGTTGTGTGTGTGTGCGTCTCAGAATGTGGGTGTGCATGTGTGTGCTGATGCATGCAAATGTGCATGTGTGTATGTCACTTGAAGAACCCTTTCAGGTTTAGAGGGCATGTGGAGGTGAGGAGTTGAAAAGTTCAGGTGTCCAGAGAGACTCTCTGAAGACTAAATAAATAAAACCCGGGAGTGAGGATCATTAGGTATTATCATACACACAATCTACTTTTCTAGGACAAACAAGTCCATAGGGCTGAAACTGATTACGATTTAAGTTAGAGATTAATCTTCAGATTACTTTCTTGATTAATCTTTTAAGTGTTTTGTTTATAAAATTGTCAGAAAAAACAAAGAATGCACGTTATAATTTCCTAGAGCCTAAAGTTGTCTTTAGCCTCGACACAACTTCTACACATCCTCACATTTGCATAACTTGAAACAGACAAAGTTTTCATTTTTGCTTTAAACATGGCAACATTATCAATATAAAAATGCTCATCTCAACATCGGCAACTAATAATTTGAACTCTGCAATTGTGTTAATTAAGGTTTAATTATTTGGACTGTTTGGGCGATATCCAACATTTTTTGCGCAATTCCTTCCCACCGCAATACATTCCCGCTAGTGTCACTGTGTTG
>CAEMYA010002116.1:10003761-10018195 GCA_903131615.1 Diplodus sargus | reverse complement strand
GTAATAACATCACAACAAGGGGAAACACCAATTTAGGCTAGGTGTGTCGTTATTCATGGACATTGACGATAACCATGATATTTAAAAATGAAATATTGATATTTTGTTAATAATACATCGCCTCATAAATCATTTATTCTTCTTTCCATTCCCCCTGTGTCATAGCAGGTGGTGGTAAAGCACCTGAACGCTGGTTGCCTGCTGCCATAAAACGGAAAAACTTCATGTGCAATTGTTCACATTTGTATACTTACAGTTACAGTCTCTCTTCACTTCCCTACACTTTTATTTTGAGTTCAATTCTTTCAACATAAAGGAGACAAAACGGAGTAAACAAAGATAGAACGAATTAGTGAATGCTTCAGGTCACTATAATCACTGATGATATTGTGAGGGCCCTAATGTAGGCACTGGGGAACACCCATAAAAATGAGCATATCTCAAAAAGTAAAATATGTACATACTTATAATGAATTATGAAGTGTTAAGAAAAAGTTTAAGCATTTCGTATTTTGATTTTCTTTGGTATTCATGACATAATTTCATTACTATAATCATTAATTATAGTTTACTGACATAAATAAACGTTTAGTTTAATTTGTAGAGAGTTTATGGATGTGGGATGAGCATTATAAAACAGTCAAATAAATTACATCACAATAAGCAAAAGCTTTAAAAGGCAAAAATAAAAAAGACTTGAACTTTGCATAACAGGCCCCAATAAAGTAGTTCTTACAAATGGACGACATATAATTTCAAACCACTGTGTGCTCCGTACACTTCTTACACACTTGTTTGTTGCAATTAGGAAAACAATTTAGCAGCCCAATAAACAAAAAGTAATTCTTGAACATAATCTTACAGCTTCAGTGCATCTATGTGCTGTGTGTGTGCAATACAGAGAGAAGGGAGAGAGAGAGAGAGAGACTCATGGTGACAGAGAGATGAGAGGAGGCTCTTCTAAGCAGATGTGTAAACGTCATTAGAGGAGGTAATGGAGGGAGGAAGGTGGGAAGTGTTGGGGGGGGGGGACGTACTCCAGCAGAGGTATTTACCCAACGCCTGGAGCAGAAACACAAACACAGCAGCAGTAATGACTGAGACAGAGGCGCAGAGAAAGACGGAGAAACAGAGACGTTTGGTGGTGGATGTCTTTGCCGACAAATGATCTGCCTAATCAAGAAGAGAGAGGCAGACCTCTGGCGTAATCATGCCTACTAAATGTTTTAACAATCCAAAATTCCCACAATCAGGCCGGATTCCTCTTTGGTTGTCTTTCACTCCTGTTCAGCTAATAGGCCTAATCCTGCCAAGTGTTCCACTAAAAGCCGGGTGCATCTGCCCTACAGCAATAACGCCCAAGGGCAGGAAAGACAATACTTCCAAAACAGCGGCACAATTGCTCGCCGACTTCAAAGGGATTCTCGGAGACTGTGTGCCTCTCCGGTGTCTGTCCCCTGTCACAGCGAAGGTGACACGTGTCACACTGACCGTGGTTTTGTTTATGTTGTTGGATTTTTTTCTGTTAAAGCTGTTTGGTGCCCTGTTGTTCGCCCCTCACCTCCTGACCACAAACACACATATAACCTATAAACACACACGCACCCACGAACAAACACAATTGATTCAAATGTGTCTGATATAAAACACTAAAAACAGTCAAATAAGTAATTACAAATAATTACTAATGCTTCCTCAATGCATGCACAATGCATTCATGTAGTATAAACAAATACACATACACAATGTTACCAATATCTTATAATTTTGTTACTGTCAACAAATCCTATGATGAAACCAAAACCAACAATGTGTTAGTCCATCTTTTAATACTTACTTCTTCACCTTCTCTGTGACTTTCAGCCCCAAGCCCATTTCTTCCAACTGAAATTAAATACACTATCAGTAATGTCTGCTGCTCAGGGTCTTTCCATGAAAACAATAAGAAAAGGCCGGGTTTAGATGACATCTTGAAGTAGTGTGGGATTATGGGATTTTTTGTCTTCATTGTTTAAACAACCTCCGCTGCCAAGGAAACTCTTTCCACGTGACTCTGGCAGAAAATGTTGACAGATTTGGCGATACTTATTTCAGACCATACACCATTAACCTAACCTAAATAATATTTAAAATATTCTATATTCTTCTGAATTTTTGCATGGAAACAGCAAACACACAGCTTAGTTAAACCTTTCCACAATTTGTGCACATGTACACACACGCAGAACACACACACACACACACACACACATACATACACACCTGTCAAGGGCTCAGGAAGACGAGGTCCTTTAAAGTTTTTGTCAGATGCACAGAGCGAGATGGACCCTGGCAAAACGAAAGGTCACGATCAACGTCCCCTAGACCTCTCAGCGGTCTTATTTCCCCGTCACACACTCACACACACGCTGTCTGTCACCTCCCAGACGAGGCCATGACACCTCGGACACCTCTCAGCAGGCTGTGCCTCCCTCTGCCTCTCTCTCTCTCTGACAGGTTGACGTGGCACAGAGTGGACGAACATCGATGGCACTCGGACCAAGAAGTTTGTTCTCTTTGCTGTGACCTCAGGGATTGATGCGTGTGTCGTATCTCCTGTCTAAAAGTAGGAGTAAAATCCTTTCTAACGCCTTTCGTTCACCTGGCTGCTGTATCACACTTCATCTCTGTAGTATGATCTTAAACGTGGCATTTCAGACTTGCATTGCTTCCTATTTTGGGATTACAATGACCTTAATCTTGAGATTTGAACAAATTCTACAATAACAAAAGCAAACGATCATTTTCAATATTGATTATCATATTCCAATCCTCATCTTAAATTACCAGAAGCAAATGTCTTTAAGTGTGTTTGTTTGTTTGATTGACCCACGGTCAAAAAGTCCTCAAGACATTTGCTTGAAGTTTGGTGCTAAATAAAGAAAAAACAGCATAATATCAAATTTGAGAAGCTGTAGTCTGCAAATGTTTAGTATTTCACTTGATAAAGATTCACACAGAGAGACAAATGAAGGTAGAATTGCAACAATTAACTGAGTAGTTCTTTGCTTTTACATCAATTGCAAAACCAAATTAATCAATTCATCGGTTTGAGTGAAAAAGTGAAAATTCTGTGATTATGATTTTTCTTAAATGTCAATTTTTTTAGTTTCTTTACTCCTCTTGACAGTAAAGCAAATATCAATTGGTTGAGAACAAAACAAGACATCTGAGAGTATCATCTTGTATCATCTAAAAAATGTATTAGATCAAACAACTACATGATGAATTGAGACTTTGACAGATTAATCAATCTGAAAATAATCGTTAGATGCAATACTAAAGTCTGAGTATTATGTCTTTCTCTTGGGCACAGCCAGGGTAGAGGATCCTGATGAACATACTGGCTGCCGTGAGGACTTGAACTAGTGACCTTTTTGCTTTGTTTCCCTCTCCAAATGCTATAACACTCAGTAAAAAGAAATCAAGTATGATTGTCAAGTCAAACTCCTTTAGAGAGGTTAGAGAGCTGGCATTTGTACTTTGTCAACATCAAGAGACACATTGAGGAAAAGTCTTCCCTATAATGGTGCAGTCTGTTTATTTGTTGCCTACAGTAAGGGGTCACTCAAGCTGCTGCTGAGGTTTGAAACCAGAGTGAAAGCACAAAATAAGACAACTGTGCACACAGACATGCATGTAAACACACATATGGCTATTCTCCATCTGTCAGAGAGCCTAAACACCCAGTCGTGCGTGAAAAACAGCCCAATCCTGACCCAATACTCGCCACACACACACACACACACACACGAAGGGAATTCTACAACACAGATTTCTGCTGTTCATACAGAACAATAGCGGGGCTCTGCCTCTACTGCTGGGTCAAGTCATGTCTTGTCAGACTCTGTATCCTCTTTCCATTGAGCCTGATGGTTACGAGTACCACAGGGGCCCGCACTGGGCCCCATGTTAAACACATTCGCCCTGCAGTTAGACCTGTCTGACGCAAAGAGAACAGGCTCGTCTTTCACATCAAACGATCATACAACCTAGCCCCACGCCTACAATTCAAACACTGCGCTCAGGTAAATGCTTACAGTTGACTGAAGGAGGCACGAAAATTGGCTTCAAGATTTTATGTATCTCCATCTTTCTTGTATGTAGACTTCCTCACCCCATTTTTACTGTCACATGAAAAAGTGAAATTAGTACTTTACTTGTGCTTTTAATACAACAGAATCGTCCCCAAAGACTCCTGTGATTCCTGTGCATTTAGTTATCTCCATTAGAGGCTGAGTGTGACAAGCACTTGAGCTTAGCAGTTAAAACAACACTTCACATTAAAACATCATCAGAGGTGGTAAAAGTCATTGCACACACAGGGGAAGTGATTTTGACAGATGACGTGCGACTGTTAGTTTAAAAACCTGTAAACCTCACACCTCACAGACTGCAATGAAGCTGATCAGACCACGTTTTTACAGCATCGAACAAGGCTTTTCAGTAATTAATAAACACATTTAATGTCCAGCCAGCAGATTCAAGATTCAACTTGCACATACGTCCCGAGCGTGTGAAAACATCCAAACGCACATGCAGTGTTGTGAGCTGCATGTGAGCAGCAGCGTGAAGCTCTTCAGTTTGTTACGTATGACTGAATGTGTGTGATGACGATCAGAGACAGTGCAGATGAATTAGTGTGTGACCACTGTGACAAATTTCCCACCACCATCCTTTTAAATGTGTGACAGGCCCTTCACTGGCTCAACACCCCCTCTCTCTCTTCCATACATGTACATAGGCTTAACTTCGTCAGGGCGGGCCGATCCCGCCGGCTCACTGTCGGCACGGCAACGAGCGCTATCCTGGCTAACATCTGCTGCACGACCCGGGGCCACTCAGAATGGGTCTTAATCCCCACACAGCCATGTTGTGGGGGAAAACATTCTTTCCTTTTAGTGAGTGCAGACAAACAGGGACAAACGGTGTTGCTGGTAACCTGCAGGCAAACCGGCCTCTTGGAAGGACCCGAAATTCTGTCGGTTACGTGGCCCCCAATTGTGCCACGGCCCATTATGGCTGTGCAGAGGGGTGTGACCGCCAGCGTCGGCAGCGAGTTGCCACTGGTCCAGTTGGATGGATTTAGGGTTTGAGGTTAATGAAAGGTGGTGCGAGTGGGCGAGCTGGGGTGGGTCAGGGAGGGTTTGTCAGCCAGCCTTGTTATGCTAAAACAACAGTTGCTTTGATAAAAACGCGAACCACCTTCCACGCTTCTACAATGTGAGTCTGCTGCCACATCAACAGATCCAGGACACTGTTGCTGCCGCATTTCTGGTCATCCTTCAGTGAGTTTTTAAAACGTGTGTGTGTTGCTGTCAACAGCAGAGGGAATGGAGAGTGAGCGTTCAGTTAGGACAGATGCAGAACACCAACATGTGGCAGTTTGGTGACCCCTTGTGGCCACTTTAAACACTCCAACATTCTCACACACAAAAACAATCTTATTTACACATAAAAAACACTGAGGTACTCACACCAGTAACCATTTAAAACCATAACACGACAAGTGAGCAACTCTCTTCTGAAACAAGCCGAGCCATGATCCTTCATATTACTGTTTCTGATAAAGATCTCTCTCAGCGGTGACGCACAGAGGAAATGAAGACACTTCCCATCAATCAGTCCATCGACTGCCATGAAATATGTATTTGTCTTAATATGGGGTTTGATTCCATCAAACCTATTTCACGGACCATTTCCCTATGCAAACACCTCGGGGAGAAAGAGGGAGAGAGAGAGAGAGAGCGGCACAGTGCGGTTGAGGCTCGTTCAGAGGAGAAAACATACCTCCGAGGATGCTCTGTGTGTGTATATGAGATTTAATTGAATAGTCCTGCATCAGTGCCAAGAAGTTAGTCGGTGTGTTTGCAGAGGTCTGTGTTCTTTTCCCCACAGCAAGCCAATACTTCGCGTGAAACAAAGTCCTTCTCAGGTTTCAATCACAGACAATCAGCGAGAGAAGTACATCAAGGCAGACTGGAAACATTCATACGCCTCCGGGCCTTGTCCTAAAAGTGCCAAAGCTGCACAATAACAACAGCTCAAAATGATCTGCAGGCTATTTCTGGACACAAGCAATTCATGATAGCTCAGCTCAGTGTTTTTTTTTTTGGAAGATGTGCTCTGCTTAGTGTTAAAATGGAAAAAACATCTTTGAATAGACAATGAGAATTATTAAAGGGTAAATAATCCTGTACATATACAATACCGAGTAATTACATGCAACTATTATTGAACAGAAAAAAAACGCAATGAATGAAGACCTTGCTTGCATTATTAAACTAGCTGGGGAAGAGTGTAGTTTACACATTTAATGAGTCTGCTATCGATACAGACTTTGTGTGAGGTGCATTTCCACATGATATTCTGTCAGATCTATAAAGCTGTGCTTACGTCTCATTCCGTTTTATAAATTTACATTACTGTAGAAGCAGGTTCACCTGCACAAGCTTAATTTACACTCCCACAAACGCCCTTAAACATACATTCGTAAATCGATACTTGCTTCACCGCTCATTACACTTAGAAAAAGAGAAAATTAGAAACGCAACACAGTGTAACCGGCAGTGTTTCATCTGCAAGGTTAACAGCTGTCATTACGCGCAACCATACGCATGACTGAGGCCATTTACAGCATCCGCACATGCACCTGTAATCTATAACTGCAGTAATATCTCATTGTTATTTAAAGTCAGAGGGATGATGAAGGATTGATTGAACAGCTTATCATGACATAGATTTTACAAATTGTTTTAGAAATATTGGCTTTAATGTAAATAAAATAATACTAAACTTCATTCCTCATTAATTATTCAAATGCATCTATCTTTTGAAAAAGTTGCATCTGCATGGTCCCAAGTCTGCATGATGGAACGCACAGCATCCTGGAATATCCTGGAAGGAATATATATAAAATATATATATTCTGTTTCTTATTTTTCCTGTAGAGCTCTTTAAAACTTCTGTTTTTAAAAGAGTCACATAAACATAACTTAGAGAAGAACATTTACAGTGATATAAACTGTTACTATATCTGAGGAAAAGGTGCTTTGGGTTTTAACAAATCAGTTGCACTCTCAGTTACACATAGTTACAAAATTTCAGTGCAAAGCATTCCAGTCGTAAGGCCAGTTCTTACAGGGAGGACTACTGCTGCAGCAACAAGTGTTTCTGAAGAGTCCTCACTTCAAAATCCATCAACACCAGTTTCTTAATGCTATGTAAAGTGTCATCCAAGAATGGCTTTGGTAAACCGCAGCCATATGCTGACACCTAGTGGAATATTGTGGTTATTTCAAATACTAGCACATGACAGGACGAGGCCATGAAGGTTCATTTCAAACACTGCTTAAAAGTCTGCATTACATCATTTGTAAAAAGGGAACAAAAAGTCATTGGCTCCATCTGATCAAAGACAGAAATATGGCACAGGGGTGCCAGAAAGTAAACAGGGTAATGGAACAAGGATGGAGAAAGCAGTGATGATGATGTGATTATCTGCTGTGTTTGTGTGTTGTTTATGTATGTGGGTGCGCTCATGTGAATGCATCCCGCTATCTCACTGAGTCTGCTGGTACACTGTGAGGGCTATTTGGTCTAGCAAGGCAGATAAGAGGGTGATATTGAGGCCGGTTGGTGTGCTGGCTATCTGCCTCCCAGCCGCCAACGTAACAGGGTCACTCAGGTGCACTCTGCGGGGACAAGTGGAGGAGCAGAATAGGAGGAGATAAAGTCGGAGAGGACAGAAAAGGTGGAGATGAGGGAGGCAAAATGACGAGGGAACAAAAGAGGAGGAGGAGATGGAGGGGACAAAGGACGGAGAGAGGGGTCAGCAGAGAAGACAGACACTGTTGAGAGAGACGTGCTGCTGTTCATGCACTTATCAAGATTTTCACAGCTCGGAGCATGACAGTGTGCTCCGTATGTGTGCGCATGTATGCGTAAAATTCAGGCATTGCTGAGCTTTGAGCATGCTCGCACTCCGTGTGTATGCGTGTGTGTGTTGTTTAGGATTTGTGCATGTGTGAACTTTGCCCAGTCGCCTCGCTTCTGTGGGGCTCCAGGTTTCACCTGGTGGGTGGGATAAAACACCCACAATGCCGATTGTTTTCACAGCACACACACAGGGGATCAGGCCGGCATGGCAAACTGGCACCAGATATTATCATGTGTGCCGCTGCTGTTTTTGGTTTCATTCTGATTTCCTTTTTACAAAGACGAAGTATGCCTAATCCCCTCATGTCAACCTGACTTTGGAGGCTGCAGAGAAGAAAATAAACATTCGGAGTCTAACTTGTTAAAGAACAGTTACAGCAACAACAGACTCTTTCAATCGTGTGCTTATGTAAAGTCAAAACTGTCACAAGCACTTTTAATAAAAAAATTGAGGGGATTCTAGGTGGATTTGATGGATATGTGTGCTGAAGACAGCACCTGAAGCAGAGAGCACTGACAGGCTGATGAATATTTCAAAGACAAACAATATTCTGACCGAGGAATATTGCGTTAAGTCAGAAATTCTTTCGTTTCTATAGATCTAAAACAAGCAGTAGTAGTTGGACATCTGTATGTTGTTTATCTATGATTATTTTTTTAACAGAAAACTCTTACTCCTCTGAGCTGACCTAGTTGACCTTTTCTGAAATCTTAAAATGTATATAAAAACTTAACAATGGCAGCAAAAATACATAAAGGAATGAATAAGGGCTGGATTTTTTTTTATTTTTATCGAATCTTAAAATACAATTGTATTTATAACTATAATTATTTCATAATTATTTTATTATATTGACGTGACAACCTTGATTGTGTAACTTAGTGACAATACTTACATTACAGTTAAACATTGTAAGGAGGAGACCAATGTTCCTTCATTTATCTGGACAGTGGATAAAAAGTTGTGAAAAGAAGTAGAGCACGGCATATTTCAAGACCCTCCAATACAGGATTATGCCAGCCAACAGACAGCTGTGAGCACCTGTTTGTCCCATTACCACACCCATGACAGACACAAACACACAGCACATTGGGGCAAAAAATGTAACTGGATCTGAGAGGAACACTGCCAGGCTGTGGCAGCTGCTTCAAACAGCTCTGAATAAGGCTTTCACACACAGAGCCTTTTGAGTAGGGAAGCGTCCGTGTCAGCCCCTGTCACTGGCAGGTGGAGACATGAAAAGCAAGGACAGTTTGGGGCTTTGGATGGAGAACTGTAGGCGGTTGAGTACATTTTGTTATATTAATTTGAGAGAGAACAACAGGAGGTTGAATAAAAAATAAAATATTATGATATGAGAAACCTCTCACATGGCAGAAACTGAGAGTGGAAATAAGTGATCCAATATTGTTAATAAAAGTTCCCATGAAGTAAAAAAATCAATGTTTAATTGTTAATAGATGTTTTAATGGCAAAAAGGGGCACTTTTAACCCTAAACCTAACCCTAGACGTGTGTAATGGTATTTTAGAGTTTGTAACTTCCTGAAAAAACCATAAAAAACTGTTGATGATATACTATACTGCACTCTGGGGCTTATATTAATTTTCTTACAATAAGTGCTTTCTTATTTTTTATTTGTAAAAAGAAAGCAAAGTCTTTCTAGGGACCGGGTCTGATGGATTACTGTACAAAAACATACATTTTTACTCTCAACTTTTTTTCCATCACACTGCATGCTATCAATATTTTTACAGTAAATAAAAAACAATAAAATTGTACTTGGATATTTGGATAACTTTGCAAAACAATCAAATCAGGTCCTAAAATAAATTAAATGCCACAAGGATGTAGAGGATATGTAGTTAATTTGTGTTACTGATGTTGTATTGATTGACTTGCCAAATTCCCTGGAAAAGGTCAGAGGTCAGAGCCACCTGCTGAACAGCAGCCCAACTACTTATTGATCACAGGTCCTTAAGCTCCACTGTGTGCCTCAAGACATTACAGACTCCAGCTGTCCACTAAACAATAAGTCAGTATGTCATAGATTTCTTTTTTTTTAATCCAACCCTTTGTTAAATATAGCAAATGTGAGCCTTTGTAACATCGCTGGTTTCCCTATGATTCACTTTATAAAAAAAGTCTGCCTGTTCAAAAAACAAGAAACTAAAAAGAGAAGAATTGAAACTCTTGAGTTGTTGAATTCGGACTTCAATGTGACAATATGATAATGTTTTACGTATGACTATTAGCAGCATCAGACAATACTGAATCTGAAGCATAGGTACATTGACTGAAGTTTTATAAAAACTCTCTCAACAAACAAGGGAACCAGACTAGATTGGCCTTCAACTCCTCAGCAACAGTTAAATCTAACATCAACATGAACTTAATGGTGAAAACATGGACCTACAAGTTCATTTAAAGCTTATCAGAGAACAAGATCTCTTTATACTATTAATATCCAGAGAACAACATGGCCATCATATGATATTTGGATCCACAGATACAAAGCATATGCAAAATAGTAGAGATACACACTGAATGTCTCAGGTGCTAATAAAACAACTCACATTACACTGCTCAATGTAACTCTTTCACCTGGAGAGTCGTTTTCATTTCCCTCTCCTAGTTACCTCCCAAAGTCAAGAGTCTCTTGGTTTTCTTCTGATTTGTGAATACAGTTTTGCACATTTTTCCTCTCGAAGTTATCGCAACCTTTTTTTGGCACTGTACATAATATAGTCTAATGTATGTTGCACTGCATCCTCCTTAGTGAGTGAGAGACAGGCAGAGAAATGGAGATGGGAAAGAAATACTCAAATTTCATATTTCAGACTTCCTGGACTGAGGGATTCCTGTTTCGTATGCAGAAATATTAAAGGAAAGGGGCAATGTTTATTTTTCTCTCGATCATGACGGTAGCACTGATGTCAATCACCATCTAGACGCTTACAAACAAAGGGCAGTGGGGTGTACAGACTCTCTGAGTGGCAGGGGCAAAACAATGAGTGTCAGAGATTCACGCAGATTTAGGAAAATTGTTCTTTATTCTTTCCTGAGACTGAAAAGTAACAATATTTAACAGTATATGCTGTTGCAGTTCACTTATTTTCATTCTTTAAAACTCACCAGAATGGAAAATACAGTCTCTGAAACATATGTTTTTTCAGGGGGAGGACACTTCACCCCAATTTGGTTTCAAAATCTTTCCTTTTTTTGAGGTCTCGAGGTCGGCAAGTACATAATTCTGTCATACGTCAATGAGCATACTGTCTACAAATAACCCAAAGTATTGTCTCTAATGTACGGACAGTACAAAAGTCAGAAAATTACAGAGACACTTGAGAAGAACCGGTTTCAATCATATTATAATTTGGTACAGTGTTCTGACCCAGCAGACAGCCAGTCAAGCTGGCCTACTGTGAGACCATAGTCAAGACGCCAGCCAGGTGTAACACCATCTCCTCAGCTTTTTGTTCAAGTCATGTAATGAGGCTGTAATGAGGCCATGAAATATTGATAACCACGCTCACCTAACACAGGGCCTCTATGGATGCGCTCTCAAGTCAAACAAGATAGCAGAAAGAAACACTTTACGCCTCCCTTACCTAAGAACCAAGGATTGGGAGAATACTTACAACGGGATGATACTCTCAAACTCTTGATGTGGAAAACACATTTTGTGATGTATGCAGTGTATTATTTAGCCTACATGTCCAGGGTGTAAATCACACTTTAGCAATGATGAAACAAGGAAATGATACTGCAAGATATTCAGTTCATAAGGTTTTTATAAATTGCTGTGTTAAGTTTTTTCTCGTGCAACTGGGAAGACCAAATGTCTCTGGTTGATACTGAGCTGTACAAAAAATTCAAGCATGCCTTTAAATGAATTCAAGACATGTACGTCTAGCATTCTCACGCACACGCAAAGTAGGTGGAGGGAGGAAGACAGACAGAGAGGTGGAGAAAGAGAAGAGCCAGGTTACTGTCATCAACTTACCTTGACGAAAACTTTTCGTGCTTTCTCCTGGTCTGCTCAGCTTTAATGGTTTTTGAACTTAACGTAAACGCCAACTACACAACTTAAAGCATGCCTGTCGCTGCAAACATTTACAGCTAGCTAAGTTAGCAGTTTCATATTAGTTTGACTAGTGAACGCCAGTCGGGCTAGTTAGCACTGAACAATCTGAACCTGCTTTGCACTGAAAGCGCTTACATTTAGCGAGTTTTAGCGGATAACTCATGCTAACGCCTGTAGTCGCTCTTCGGTCGGTTCCATTTAATTACACATGCTGGTTTCCTGTCTATCTCCCAAAAGAGAAGCTAAGCTAAAGCTGTTAACAAACTGTAATCTCGATGCTAGCTGGCTCTCTGCTGCCGCTGCATACCCGGTCGCTAGGCAACAGCAAGCGGTACTATAAACGCTATGCTAACCAGCTAGCTCGTTAGCGCTCCAGATCTAGTTGCTAGCGATAACCTGTAGTGTACAGCCTAGGTAATACTAGTATAATCCGGAGAGACGTTGTGTGATATAACCTGTTGAGTCTAGTTTGTTCGTTTCGATAATGGATAACGTTAACTATCAAAAACTACAACTACCAGTACTTCCTGGGTCGTCAATGTGCCGTAAAACGGTTAGGAGTGTCGTGATTGACTGAGGATTTATATAGGAGTGCCCTCTGGGTTGAGCGAGAAGTGGGAGAGAGCCTGCACAAGCTATCGTGTCAAACATGGTGAGTATAGCCAGATAATATATAGGTTATTCTCTTTTCAGTAATGCATTGTAACATAGTTATTCCAAAGAGTCACTAGTTACTCTCAAAGTTTTGCTAAGTTCGTCAAAGTTTGTTATTGTAGTTTTTTGTATGTCGTGGCAAAACGGAACCAACCCCTTAGTGCTCGAAAGTTTATTTCATGTAAAACCTGTCTCAGCTACCGTATCCTGTTCATTGTGGTTAATGAATGAATGCTGTTGAGCGTGTGGTAAAGATGGCGATGAACTTGATAACCTAATTATATCCTTGGTTTGTTATGTAACAGGCAGGCAACACTGTCTATATTTGAACTGACCCTCCTGCTTTTGTAAATCCTGTTGATAAGAATAGACACACCCCACGTGTCCAAGACAATTAAAGTGTCACTTTCATACCTGTCCTTTTAGTGGAATCAATTCTAATAATGCTAACAGCACTGTTCTTTGCCTTGTGTCTTGCAGTCTGAGCCTATTAGAGTTCTGGTGACCGGCGCTGCTGGGCAGATTGCCTATTCCTTGTTGTTCAGCATTGCCAAGGGAGATGTCTTTGGCAAAGATCAGGTAAAGAAGGGCCTTTTGTCTTGCTCACATAATACACTCAATTCCTTTATCTCATTAGGAAGTGTAAGGGCAGCGTCACTAGACATATACAGGATACAGACGAGCTGTATCTCGCACGTATATCACGGGTTTTCCAGGTCAAATCTAGGGGTGACATTGAACATGGCCCTGTTGGAAATCTGATCAGTTTGCACTTGCTCGTGCATGTGCGTCGGGACGAGCCAGGATTGCCCTTCAAGTCAGTGAAATGGATCTTGTGCCAAGAGTCTTAGGCCAACTTTAAAACCACTTGATCCATTTGGCACAAGCCGTCGTCACTGAGCCACATGGCTTAGGCCTTCACACTCTGTTCCCTGAGACAACTAAGTCCCCCGCCGTCATGTCATTTATTATACGTTGCAAATTATGTTTTAAGTGCATTTACTTTCAGTTCAGCATGTTTTATTCATTTCATACCATTCATTCCTCCTCCTTCTCTCAGCCAGTCACCTTGCTCCTTTTGGACATTACTCCCATGTTGCCAGTCCTGGAGGGTGTTGTCATGGAGCTGCAGGACTGTGCTCTCCCACTTCTGAAAGGTAATTGTGAAAGAGTGGGAAATGCTATAAAATAACATGACATATTGTCTGTACTCATTATCAATAAACTGGCATCAAATAGCTGTCGAAGCTGTAGAAGCTGTCTGAAGTTAAATTGAGTTACTACAGATTAAAGAGGCTTTTTTCTGTATTCTTGTGTATAAAAATTGGTACTTTCGAGAAGTTCTGCCTTTTTTCAGTTTATAACTTTTTTTCTCTTTTAATATCAGCACACATACATGTTTTTGTGTTTGTGCTGAAAGTGTTTAGTACACACAGTGTCTGTAATCCTGAATCAATTCATTATGAAGTGTGTATTATATTCTAATCTATATTACTGAACCATGTAGGGCTCTAATTCTCTGTTTATTTACATATTAATGTATTTCAGATGATTGTCTTGTTAACTCAGGTAGATGTAGCTCTGGCCGTTGTCCTAAGCATGTTCCATCATCATGCCAGCATGTTTTGCAGTTTTGAGCTTTCTGGATCCTCTAACTGTCAGTGGGACAACAGGTGTTATGATAAGATGTGGAGATTTTGTTTAAAGTGCTTT
>CAEMYA010002116.1:9981711-9997474 GCA_903131615.1 Diplodus sargus | reverse complement strand
TTTTTTTACAACAAATACAAGAGTGAAGACTTGCCCTAGAGAGGCTCCAGGCCTTAACCAAACCTGCATTAGATATGTAGTGATAGATAGGCGACTGGGCGGACAAAGACATATTTACATGAGGTATGCTGGGTGGAGGGGGGTTAACACTAGTCTGAGTATCAGTATACTGAAAAGGTTGTCTATTTGAAGCTTACAACACAGTAATGAGAAGTAAATCAATGTTTAAAATACACCAAGGATGTGAACACACAAAATTATACCTGACAGATATATTGTTACCTGTGTTATCTAGCCCTGTGGAGGACATTGGCACACAGTTTAAGGTCATATTAATAACATGTTTATGCAGACAAATCATTAAAGAAATAAATATCTATAGAACTTGCAGAAAGGTGCAGAATGTAGAATGGTGTACAGCAGAAACTGAGATACAGTGCAATGTCAAAGTTTCACCAGGCAAGGGCAGTATCTCCTAGTTTTTACCTTCCCAGCAGGAGGAAGAATGATTTCCAGTATTAACATTTGTATTTTCTTAAATGTACAATCTGTCTTTGCTGATTAAAAAAGGACGTGTCATTAAAAGGGGTGATAAAGCAAAACCAAACACTATTTTTACATTTGCATTTTAAACGCTGCACAGTCAGTTCGATAATACTTGTTATAATACATGAATGCTCGTTAAAATATTAACTGGTTCTCTCAAACTATTACAAATACTAAAAGTCAGTACGATTACACGGGCGTTTTTTGTCTCTGTGTTTACTATTTTACACATTTTTGGAGCATTCTTTAACCCGGAATTGCCAGAAACAGTAACTCACGTAGCACAATTCTATTGGCTGTTAATGTTGCGTCACGGGAAAAACGGCTCTCCCATTGGCTGCCATCCTCCTCCAACGTTTTCATTCGCCCCCTCCAGGAATGTCACTGTAGTGTAAAATATCTTAAAACTAATCACCGTATTTAAGTTCTTTTTTAAAAACCCTTTTGTAAGTTTTACGCAGCGGGTGTGAAAAGAAAGAGAAGCCCGGTGTTTGAAGGCGAAAAGCCGTTAAAAAGCAGAACACGTACGGAGTGTACCCCCGCTGTGTGTCTCGTCTGCGGGATCGCTGTGGTCCTTCAGACCCGCAGGACCAGGCCGACCCCATCGACTTTTCTTCCGCCAGCATCCTACAGTCACACAGTAAGGAAATGGTTCGAAATCTGAACCCATTTATCACTTTTCCTTTTGACACTGTCCCCTTTCTCACGCTAGATATGTCGAGGGTTGTATCGTTAAGTTAGCTCGCGCGTACGTTGTTCTTTTGGACGGTTTTTTTTTGTCGAAAACGGCCGTTTCTCCTCGCGTTGTGTTCAAGGTGCCACCGGAAACTTGAGCTCCCTTTGCGTTGTATTTCTGTTCCTCAAATAAACAGCGATAGTATTCACTGTTTTCTCGAGTACATGCCGTCCTCTCTGTCCATCCATCCACCCGCCAGTCAGCCAGTCATTTCTGCAGCCCTCCAGCCTCTGAAGTTGCCCGAGAGGCAGGTCATCTTATTGGACTCACTCGAGTGTGTGTGCGAGTGTCACCAGTGAATCATTGATGGGATACGAGCGGACTGGTGTAAAAAAAAAAAAAAAACGAACAGAAAGGGGCTGAATATCACCATAAGGTAATAAAAATGAAAGCAGTGGGCGAGGCAGAAGGAAACCACGAGCTGAGGTTGAGAGACACAGCTAGGATTTGTGACGTGGTTTACAGTATCTGGGCTGGAAAATGAGCGGCGAGCAGTAAAAGCATCCAAGCTCGATCCGAACCAACACGGATCGTGTTCAGGGACGTCTGGCTGCCATCCAGAGAGATAAGTGGGCTCGGATACATGTGTGCTTCTTTCTGCTCCTTCTGACGAGGACGTGAGGAGGTAGCCAGGACGTGTCATCCTCCAGAGACTCAGTTGTGAATGGACTTAAAGGCTTGAACGCGTCTGAATGAATGAGCAGTTGGCTTTGAGGCTTCATGAAGGAAAGTTTAGTGTTCATTTAAGGGATTTTTATCATCAATGACACTTCAGTTTGTCCTCTGGAATATTCAATCTGAAGCTCTGTTTTGGGATTTATTTTATTATTTTGGTCGAGGCTTGACTGCAGTAACATGGCACTTTATGTAGAAGGTAAGTGGTGATGTTTGGGGTGCATTCCACTCTGATAATCTTAGATGTACAGGTGAATACAACAGTGGATGTAAAGGACCATACCTGGCAATCAGTTCCTTAGTTAAGTACATTTTCTCATCTGTTAGCATGAAATGGCCTCTGATCATTTCAGCACCCGTTTGAATCAAATGACTAGAGAACAGTTAATCAAGTAAGTCAGTTATTTGTCATCTATTAAATTAAGTTAATCATTAACTGTTTTGTTAATCGATTAACTCTTTGTTTCCAGCTTCTAAAGTGTAGATATTTTCTGCTTTCTTTCCATGTTTGAGTTGTGGACAAAATAAGAGATTTGAGCACATCATCTCCGGCTTTTTTAACCATTTTCGGACATTTTATTGCGCAAAGAACATTTGTTTAAATTGAACTTTATTATTATGTTTATGTTTTCTCGATTAAGTTGATTAATCGAGAAAACACTGACAATTAAATCATCTTTAGTGGCAGAGACGTATGCCTCAAGCAGAAGGTTTATATAGCACCTCTTACAGACACCAGTCACAAAGTGTTTCACAGCTAAACAAAGTAAAAATAGAATAAAAACAACAAATTGATAACAAATCAGAATGAAATACCACATAAAACACAGAATATAACAATATTCTACACAAACACCTGCCTGAAAAGGAACGCTTTGCCTCCCGGACTGACTGATCAGTCAGATGTGACAGCTACGCTTGGTTTCACTTCTTTCATAGTTATTATTTACATTTTCCTTGCAGACTAATGCATTAGAGTGTACACGGCATGTGTGTACGTGAAAATACATGAACGTAATTCCCAAGTTGGACCTGGCTGATAATATTTCCTTATTTGTGACTGACTCACATGGTGAATGGTTAATAGACTTGCGTTTCTATAGTCCTTCTCCAGTCCACTGAACGCTTAAAGCGCTTTACAACACTTGTCACATTCACCCATTCAAACACACTTTCATACACTGATGGCAGAGGCTGTTCATCAGGAGCAATTTGGGGTTCAGTATCTTGCCAATGGACACGTGAACATGCAGCCGGGGGAGCCGGGGATTCGAACCAGCGACCAGTCCACAACTGATTGAAGTAATGTACGGAGTGGAGTTCTGGTACAAGATATCAAGTGTATTCACTTGTGGAAGTTTACTCCTCTGGTGTGTCATTAATCAGCTGCACCTTGGTGTTTTTGTCTCTAAATTTCCTGTTACATGACCTCTCTGTCCTGTCTAATAAGCAGCCAGTCAGCCAGCACCTTCGCCTCTGCTGCCATGAATACAGCATTCAGCATTCTTGACAAACACTTACTGCCAGTCAGTGTGCCGATGACAGCTCGTTTCTGGACACAGTTGCAGATTATAGTCAAAGTTATTTGTTGCTTTTATGTCTTAAGGACCTCTCTGGTCAATTCTGCTTGGTAAGATAAGATGATTTGCTCAGTCAAGCAACTGACTGACAATCATTTGGATAATTAGTTAATCATTCCTCTTTGGAACAGAGGCTGATAAGGTTGTTTTACAAGCTCATGATAAACTTATTGTTCCAAATGACATCATTGCCCTGAAACAGTAAACTTCACTGAGAATTCAACCCCAAGCATATATGAGGGTCAGTGAATATGGGACAACATATACATCGATACTTATATGAAATGTAACCATGTACAGTTACTCAAATACTGTTCTTGAGTACAATTTTCAGGCACTTGTACTTTACTTGAATATTCCCATTTTCAGTTACTTTATAATTCCACTCCATTAAATTTTGAGGCGATAATTTTAGCTTCCACAATCATGGAAACTGTGATGGGACTTTTTTCAGAATGTCAGTGTGTTAACTAAAAACAAACAAAAAAACACTTCATTAATGAAAGCAGTTTAACAGTCAAGCAAATGATTAATGGATGCAGCTTAAATGCCATCGTTAACCTGTTTATTATGGAACATCTCGTCACATCAGTTGGCTTGCAGATGTTTGTTATATGCCCTTCATCACAAACTGTGACAGGAAAGTATCATAAAACCTAAAGACATTATCCATCCATCCATCCATTTTCATCCGCTTATCCGGGGCCGGGTCGCGGGGGTAGCTGCCTGAGCAGGGACACCCAGAGTTCCCTCTCCCCGGACACTGCCTCCAGCTCTTCCGGGAGGATCCCAAGGCGTTCCCAGGCCAGCTGGGCGACATAGTCACGCCAGCGTGTCCTGGGTCTTCCTCGGGGTCTCCTCCCGGCGGGACATGCGAGGAACACCTCCCGAGGGAGGCGTCCCGGGGGCATCCGAAACAGATGCCCGAGCCACCTCAGCTGGCTCCTCTCGATGTGGAGGAGCAGCGGCTCTACTCTGAGCTCCTCCCGGGTGACAGAGCTCTTCACCCTATCTCTAAGGGAGCGCCCTGCCACCCTGCGGAGGAAACTCATTTCGGCCGCCTGTATCCGGGATCTTATTCTTTCGGTCATGACCCAAAGTTCATGGCCAAAGACATTACCGCACATTAATAACATGTTTGACCAGAGATTTTGAAACGCTGATATACTGTAAATCCATCCTATTTCCTTCTGTTGTCACATTCTACCAGAAAGCTGTTTCCTGTTGTATTTTATATGTGAGCCAGATACAGTGAAGGTCACCCTGTTTAGCTCACTGTGCTACTCTGCTAACCAACGAGAAGACTGCTGATAGACAGACTGACTTTAAGCATTTTAGATCTCACCAAACCGAATTTACGGCATAGCACAGAGACCCAAACAGGCCCAAAAGGTTAATTTGGTTGCATTTTTGTGTTTCACACCCCAAAAAGCATGATATGCTTGACAACTTGATTATTCCTCTTAGATGAATGCGTGTGACAGGTTGTTCTTTGTCAGCAGTAAAATAGTTTGGCCCAAGGTGCTCGTGCAAGGTGACATTAGAAATAATGAGGCTCAGAGAATTATCTTGTTTACAGGTATTATTGCACTTCTTTAGTGTAATTGGTTGCGTTTGCACAGCTGTGGTGTTAACAGTGGAGTTATTAAATGTTTGTTTTCACTTGCTTTAGTTTGTATGATAGCTCTTATGATACCGAATATTAATAATTAATGCTTCTGGTATAAACATATTTATTGGGCTTCCTTTTTTTGATTAATTGCTTGGTCCATAAAATATGAGCAAACAATGAAAAAGCTGATTTCTGGTCTGGTTTATAGATTGCATGAGACCAGGGAAAGTTGCAAAGATAAACGTTTTTGCTTGAAAAATTAATCGACCTTTAAATAGTTGCCAATAATTTTTTTGCTGATGGACTCTTTACAGCTTTAATTAATGAATATAGGAATACTAGTTTTTGATTGTGAAGAAATTAAGAAATAAACAGACAAGTACTAAAACCTTTTGGAGGGGCCACTTGACTGCCTAATTTAGGGAGTCGACTTGGTTTACCAAGAAAAAATGACGTTGTAATTGCTTGAGACTTGGACCATTTGGCTTGAGTTACATGTCTGGTTTGAGTAAATGAAAGGAGCGGAGTTGGAGACAGGAATCATTCTGAGGATCCAGGATATGTAGGAATTTAAATATGTCACAACAGTTAAAAACCACGTCCCCCATCTTCCCCCCGTCTCGCCCCGCCCAGGTCTGAGCAAAGGAGTGGCCAAAAGAGGGATGGCTCAGTTCCAGGAAATGATGCGGCAGCAGCTGGAGAGTTCCATGCACACGGAGCTGGAGAAACTTCTGGGCACTTCCACAGGCGCTGAGAAAGAGGTACAGTCATACGAACTCTCCGTCTCCCTCCCTCTGTTTCTCCTCGACCATCTGGATGTCATTACAGGGTGGTTGGGTCACTCACGAACACTGAGGAAACACAATAGTGACACATACCGTGGTACGGTGCCAATGAGGGTTCCACCTACATAATGCAGACGCGGACATACGTAAAAGTATACGTCACCAAATTGCAGTATAGGCGAGGTTTTTAAGCAAACATTCATCTGCTTAATCAGCCTATGTCATGATATAGTGCGTCATTAGAGAGTCCAACTGAGACCTGGTAGATTTGTTCTGTTGGCCCAAAATATTATCTGGTTTTGGGAGTGGACACATCTCAGTCCACTGCAGCGAATTAATCAGAAATGAGTAAACGGTCTCCTAAATAGCAGCGAAAAGCCAGACAGAACATCATTTAATCCGTCTCCTTTAGTTTGTGTACACACTCACACACAGTGCAAACACACAAGGATTGGCAGTTGCCTCTTTCAGATATGAACCAGGCACCCTCAAACTTCCAGGAATCACAAAAGATGAAACGATGCTCAGAAAATAAAAAGTCAGTCGGTCAATACGGGTGTGTCCGTTACTTCATACACAGTGTCACTCGCTAAAGTTTGTTCACAGAGGAACTGCTGTACTTAGAGTTAGCACCAATAGTTATGCAAGCAAGTAAAGCATTATACACATACATACTGAGCTGTAGAGCACAAACACTCTCTCAGTTACAAACTGGGTAGGTCTCCAGTGTAAATAGATGCCAAAGTGAATGTGAAGCAGACCACTCACCACTTAGACCAGACCACGAAGTCATGTCCCTTCCAGTGGACCATCATGGGGCACTAATTTCAGAAAATATATGTATAATATGAGAGAGAAATATATTTTATACCCTGTTTGAATTGTGCCATGAATTACACATATAATGCTGGGACATTTTTTACTTGAGAAGTCGCATCCTGTCATAAAACTAATGAAATATGAGACTGTGAATGTACGTAATGAGAAAGACTGAACAGCCAATAGTGACAACGCCTCGATGAATGCTCACCAGAACCCATAAATGAAACCTTGTAGAGCCGTTCCCTCACACTACCTGGCTCACTAAACTGGCTATCTCTCCTTTCGTTGTCAGTATGGCCAGACTCTTGTTAAAACTTCTTCTGTACTGAGCTGATGGCCATGTTGTAGTTCACTGAATGGTTTCACACAAAACTAATTGGTATCCATGACAACTTTGACTTCCTTTACTTTTCTACTTTGCTACAATTATCTTTCAGATTGACAAACATCGCATGTGTGATTCGTGGCTCAATTAAAACAGGATATATCTATATAGATTCTCTTCTGTTTGTAATGCACATTTTAGATACATTATGTTCATTCCTCAAGACCTTAAAACAGCATTTTAACTGTCTTTATCATTAATCTTCTTCTTGTCAGTGATATTGAAACATCTGTCAGAAAAATTTGGTATTCAAATGTTCTGATCTTTTTAAAAACTTAAGGTTAATACACATAAACCCAGTTATCATTAGCAATGTATTACTCATGTAGCGTAGAGATGAAGAGGTAAGATTCTGCTAATAGCTTCAGTAAATGTCACAGAAAAACTATTACTTGAATGACGATGATCGAAGTTATAATTGCTGAAAAATCAAGTAATGCTCGTTCAGCAGCATCACATTTTGCGTCGTACATTCCTTTGTGTCATTCGTCACTCAGTAAACATACTGCCCAGGTTTAACCTCTAATTACACATAACCAAACACACAGTCAACATTTGAGGCTTTCTGCTGACTGATTCCTCTTTTATCACAATCCATTAGTGAAGCAGTACAAGTTTCATTTCCTCGATAACCAGCTCTGTTATAAGGAAGTTTGGGTGAGTCATAATAAAGTAAAAGGAATATAAAAAAAGAGCAAAGAAGAATCAGAGTCAGATTTTTCCCAACTGTACAATTGAAATCTGCAGTGGGATCAATGATGGCAAAAAATCTTAATAATGTATCTGAGTTTTAAAAAAGACTTCTGCGTAAGCTGAGCAGGTTTTTTTTTTCTGGAAGTTTGTTCGGCTGCCTTCCGTTAGAGAAAGTCGGTAGATAATTGGTCCACTTTGAGAAGCAATTACCACATTTTTCTTTCACATTATCTGGACAAGTGAATTAGGACTGAAGACGAGGCAGAATAAAGGTTCAAACAAAGTTCTTTTGTTTTTCAGGTCTCCAGGAAAGACTTTGAGGGCTTCACAAATCTTTTCCACAGATTTCTGCAGGTGAAGGGTCCGTCGGTGGAGTGGGTCAAGATACAAAGACCTCCGGAGGACTCGGTAAGTCTTGTTTGTGGATGGTGCTTTGTGCATCTTTGTGCTTCTTTCTGTTTGTAAAATCAATATGGAATGTAAGGATTAAGCCAAGCGCGCGCACACACACACACACACACACACACACACACACAAAATCTTTTGTGTAGTCTTGTCAGGAGAACTGTAGGCCAGAAGCAATCATAAATACACCAAGAAGTGATTAACATTCAATAGAACGCAGGAATAATCTTCGACCAATGGGCTGCGTTTGTGGAGGCGTGTTGCCAAGGTTACATGTGAGATGATGCAACACGATCCAGGAAGTCCAGTTTGAGTCATTTGTTTTGAAATCTGAAGGCTTATCAGACAACTTTTTACAACTCAGGGAAGTTTCCACTGTGACACTCAATATATTCTTGTTTTTAATGATTACAAGATTACAAGACACTGTTCGGATCACAAATTGATCTACCTGTAATCTGCCATCATGTGTCTGTCTGATCAACGCAGGGTGTTTTCCTCGAGGGCGAATTTACATGTTTTTTGGGGGATTTCACACAGGAGCCCACTGCGTCTTACATTGTCGTGGATGTGGAGGCTGCATTTTGCTGGTGGTTTGTTTTTGATCTATAGAGAATTTCACATTACACATTTAAACCAATCATCAGTCCACACAATCAGAGACAAGCTTTTATTTGAAAACGTCCCTTTTGTCTTGGTGGTGCACTGAGCAGGTTCAAAATCTAAATGAAAGCATTCGTATGTTAGTGGCGTGTTTTTAGTCATACACTCAGGTGATCACACTCTCATCTCCGTACCTGTCAGTCATCATGACAGGCTGTCATGAAACAGCTTTGATTAATAATCCAACTTGGATTATTGTTGAAAATATGCTTTAAAAAAACTCTTACAGCGAGTCTAAATGGAAGTTGTTTCTCCTTTATTTCCACTGATGAAACACCAGAAAGTCTTGAGCTCCTCGAGTTCATTTGTCTGCTATTGTAACCGTCGTGTCAGCCTGAGGGCATTAGTTACCTTCTACCACCTTAATAATTGTAAGTTTTGCATAAGGGAGGGGTGTTATGTAAGAGGATGTGTTTTATTTTTTTCAAATAATGGCTCCTTCCATTCCCACTGAAAGTCATCTTTTTCTCATTAAGGCCCATCGATTGCCTGACTCTCGTTTCTGGGATTGACTCAGGCAAACAACACTGTAAATCATTCCTCTGCTTTATGGTGAACTTTACAGTAAACCGGTCAGGCGGTCCATTGTAAAATATAATCTTCGAGTCTTTTGGGATGAGTGCAAACTAGAATCTACTTAAATGTGGACAGAAGGGTGTGAACTTTTTATCCCCACTCATCAGGGTGTAAAATGGCGGATTAGCTGATACCTGAGTAGAGTCAGTGTCACCTTTGAATCCATTAACAAAACAGAAGCAAGAGGTGTATCAAATCACAAAACACCAGTTCAGCCACCTCTGGGCCCGGAGGAAGAGCTTGGAATAACACCCCCACCAAGTATAACAAAGCGTATAAATATTTAGGTATTTTTTTCCATCAGCACTATGAGGTCATTTCCAGTAAACGTGTGTAACTCGAGACAGGACACAGCAGTTGTTGAAGTACAATTCTCTGATTTTTTAAAAGACACTCATTTCAATGTTACAGCAGCTTCTTGAAAGGCGAGTTTGAATGGCTGAGTTGCATGATAGATGGAACAGTGTGTCCCTGATGTCCTATTTGTTTGGACAAAGTATTTGTAAGACACAAATCAATCAGAACAGCAGGAACACTTGGAGCCACCTACGATGATGAAAGGTGCTCTGTGCGTTTCAGGAGTCGCTGCAGTTTCATCGCTGTTTCCAACATCTACACCCACAGAGAGATGGTTTGCGCTACAATAAATTCAGATTAATCAGGTTAAAATGAAGATTATTAAGGCACGAGACATTTGACGCATTAGTTCTGGAACAGTGATCAGACCTAGAAGGTGATATTAATGTTTTGTGTACCAAGGGCTGAATGGATTGCAGCAGCTAATAGCAACATGAATCACCCCCGTCGAAAGGTCAGATTCACAGAAGATGTTACATTAACAATATATCAGTTCCAACACGACCATAAAGTTTGTCATCTGATTGCAATTAACAAAGTGGTAAAGCTCAGCAGACACACTGTTGACAGCAACAGAGAGGAGAACGCCAATAACAAGACTTGTTTCTGTTTTTGAGTAACCTCTCCTGTCACCTGTGTGTCTGCTGGTGCGCCAAATTGATTGAAACTGTTTTGAAAACTCAACTGTGCACGATTGGCTGATGGTTCAACTGCCTCCTCTGGCGTTAAAGTCTCGTATAACATCTCTGCTACTAGCGCTGACTTTTTTTTACAATGAAGTTCATAGAACGGGTGACATTTTGTGCCAAATCTATGCATATATACACCATATTTTGTGAATTTGGTCCTGCAGTGCACCACCTGCATCACGATGTTAGCAAAATTCCTTTGAGATATCTGCTGCTGTGAGTTTCAGGTTAACTGACCTCACTTACCTCTGTAGATCATACAGTGAGTATTCACTATCATCCTGGCAGTAAAATAGAAGAACTACAGTGGTCTAAGTTTCCTTTTGATGGTGCTGTGGGCCGGTCCTGTGCGGTGTCAATAAAAGTGCCAAGTCATCAGTATTTCTTTGAGTTAGCTGCTCAGGATTTCCTTGTTCTCCTTTACTGATAAAGCACATTTTGTAGGTCTCTCTCAGTCACAACGGATTCCTTCAGTTTCCTGCACACTGGGTTTCCATGTTTTTTGTGAACTTCAAAGAACAAGATTGAAAAGGTCTAACAGAGGGAGAGAAAAAAGTGCAAACCTATCTTATTCGGTTTGATCTCAGGGGAGGATCTTTGAAGTCTGAACACAGTGTTTTGTGTCAGTCAAAGTGTTGAGCAGACAGAGGCAGCACTCGAGAGTAGCCAGTGAGTAAATTGAGCGGCAGAAGAACAAGAGTCAGAGTGTTTGGTTTGTTGGTGCAGATCGCATTTATAACCTTGAGAAAGTTTGTAGTTTATCGTAAATCAACTGTGACTCAGTTCTCAACTCAGCTAAACAAACTAGTGTTTACTGGAAAGCAATGAATGCTTAATTAAATGATTAAGAAATTACTTACTTGAAGAAAGTATAGTCGCATCTACAGACACAAAGAAATGCACTGTTCTTGATCATGGTTTACTTTCTCACTACAGTGGTCTCTTTGTTAAAAAAGGGGTTCATTCTTGATGTATTTTTTATTTTGTTGTGATGGAGACAGTATGACTCACAAGAGAACTGAGAGCACTGCAGCTGTGAATGGTTAGATCTGATTATACTCAGGCAAAACAACATGTTCTTACCTTAAAGAGAAAAGTGTAAATATATGAATTTGAGCTAGAATGACCCTTCTGGAGTGTGTCTTGATGATTGTTAAACACCTGGATACGTCACCACAAACAGGGCTAGCTATGTCCTGACTGTGTATATCAGCGTGGTGTTAAACTTTGTTTTTGGACGGTTATTTTCGTGCAGCGTAGATGTGACACACATTGTTTTAATTGTAGTCAGATTCTACACCAGCTTGCATGAATTTGTTTCAGTGTCCCATGATTGAAAACCTTGACAACAAACTCTGTCAGGGATGTAAAATTATTTTCATATGTGACACATTGTATCTATCATTAGATGCACATGTGATACTCGTTTACATATGAAAACTATCATGTCTCTGCAGGCATTTTCATGAGGACTTTTAGAGGAGAAGTGCAGTTTCTGAAGCTTTTCAGCTCTGCTAAGATCAAACTTTAAAGTGATTCAGATTGTTATGTTAATCAAGCAGCAGCTCTACTACAGGGTTTCTGCCGGGTCTTAAAAAGTCTTAAAAAGTCTAAAATCATCTTCTGTGTGAAGTAACCAGGAACGTAAGTGGCATTTTGCCAACAACCTGGTCGGAATGTGTCACCGCACACTCCGCACAGTGGAATCTGCTACATCTGCTTCACTATGGGAAAATGAAATTTTAAGTGTTGGCTTGAACAACCAGAGTTCAGTTGGTTAAAAGCCATACCTAATAATGAATCTGAAGCGCAGCGTACGCTCTGCCAGAGGACCCTCAACTTGGGCACACTGGGTATGAAAGCGCTGGTGTCACACACAAAATCAGAAAAATACCAGTTGGCTTCTAAAAGTCTCCAGTGAAGTCGCACAATCACACACTTTTGTACGCCTTTGTCACCAGTTCCTGGTCCAAGTTTATCCAGTTCTGCTCGTCCTGAACTCTGTGCTGCCTCTGCCGTCTTGCTTTCAAGCGACATTCAAACCATCTTCAGCTCAACTTAGACGTTGAAAGCGGAGGTGCTTTGGATTTTGAACACTGTTGCTTAACATTTTGGCAACAGATTTGGATGTAAAAAGTTCGTTATTTTTTAAAGTAATTCTGGGACCGCACTTTTCCTTACCTTTTAGTACTTCGTGTAGGTCTTAAATTTAGTTCAGAATGGTCTTAAAAAGGTCTTAAAAAGTCTTAAATTTGACTTGTTCAAACCTGCAGATACCCTTTACTAAATGTAGATGTGTCAGTAACTGACTAAAATAGTGTTTCTCAATCTTTGTGACTTGTCCCCACTTGTGGGAGCACACAGGTGTGCTCAGGGAGGAAACCTGAATTTCCTGCAGTTTTGCTCAGTTGGCCACTCGGCCAAATCCAACAGGATTTGTTGGAATCAATAGGATGTTGCTGCCTCCTGTTTCCTCCGGTTTCATGCCAGAGATGTTGCTGTCTGGCATTTGTTGGCCGCGTTTGCTTCTGTCTCACTGAACATCGACAAAACTTCCTCAGTTGTTCGCCCTTTACTGCACTCTTAAACTGCACACACACACAAACACAAAGCCCGATCTGTCTTTCCCTCTTCAGTCTGTAGCAAGTGAAGAGTAACCGCATCGCCGCCCCCCCGATCCGGAGCCGCCTCATTTATTTTTACGAAGCTGGAGAGAGAGATGGAGAAGATTAAAGATGGAGAGAGCAGCATGCAAAGATGAATGGATTGCGAGAAGAGGAGGCTTTACAGTGAAATTGAGAGTTACATAAAGAGAGACAGAGGCAGAGAGAAGATTAGAGGTTTGGAGGGGAAAAGTGGCGAGACAAGTATTGAAACAGGGCACATTAAGTGAAATAGAAAATGACAGTGACACACAGTAATGAGATGGGGAAATAGGCTGAGAGTGTGTGTGTGTGAGATGAAGGAAAGAGGGTAAAGATGCATCATTTGGCAGCATCCTATTCCTGTGAGTGAGAGTAAAGGAAACAGGAGAAAGGAGAGTAAAGTTTTTATTTTTTTTCAACAACTTCTGCCAACAACAGCCAGTGGAATCAAAATCTCCCCAAACCGAATTCATTATTCAGTAGCTCTTTACTCTTGACACAAATTGCCCACTCACTGCTGCGACTAGAGAAGATGACAGGCTGACCTGCCGCAGCAATAATTAATTGGTATATTTTGGGCGTTTTTAAAGCAGTGCTGAAGTAAAATGAAAGATGAGTGGTGAAGTAGACACAGTTAAGGACATTTTTTCTTTCTTTTCTCTACTGGATAATACCATAGCATACATTTGAATAAACAAAAACAAACATAAAGTTGCAACATACAGAAATTTGTTTCACAAAGATTCACATTTCTTTGACATCATGAATTTTATTTATTTACAACTCAACATGGGAAGCTATTTACCGCAATTTGACATGTTGAGATTGTTTTAGTTTGCAAACATGATGAATTGCAGACAAACGCAGGCAGGAAGTCACAACGTGGAGAGAGGATTAATGATGAGCTACAAAATCTAAAATCCAAAATGCAAACAACAAAAGGCAAGCAAAGCAAAGTCCAAGGACAAAGCTAAAGGGAACTGAAGACAAACTTGTAGCCACAGACAACAAAGCAGGAACACAGAGGACACACAGCGACACAAGGGCTAATGAAAAAATGAAAAACACAGACAAAAGGACGGGAAGAGGAAAACCACAACAAGACACATGAGGATGACTCTTCAAAATAAACAGGAAAACCAAAAACCCAAAACATGACAGAGATCAACTTATGCTGCAGTGCATCAATTACCTCAAAAGTGTCAGGAAATAGTGAAAAATATCCATCATAACATCCCTCCCTCTTTAGAAAGATACTCAATTTACTATCACAGACTGGTTGTTCATCAGCTGGTCTGAGGTCAGGTGACTGAACCTGCCAGTCAAGAACCTCCCGCTGCTGGTTCTTAAGAAGTCCTCGCTATCATCAGGATCCGTAAACAATCTAAATGGACTTCCTGGTTAAATAAAGGTTAAATAGAATAGAATAAACTTAAGCCACTTTATTATGAAAAACACTTAACATGATATCATACAGTAGATTGGTTTCTATTCCCTTAAGGGGAAATCAAACTGAATCTTAAACTATTTAGCTATGTAATGATCTTAATGATGACAGGAATGTTGATCTTCACCACAGTGTGTGTGTGTGTGTGTGTGTCTGTGTGTGTGTGTGTGTGTGTGTGTGTGTGTGTGTGTGACACAAATTCAGAAGGAGCTCTGGACTTTTCTGCTTTGAAAATTACAGGTAGACTTCATTTCTGTCCTGTAGTAACCTGAGAGACTTTAATGTTGTAAATGTTTCTCCAGCAGGTTACTGCTCATGTTACTTACAGTTAGACTTCCCCTGCGGCCACTGAGATTTGCATGATACTGTCCTGGTACTTGACGTCTTAGTAAAGGTGACGCATGTGCTGGTGAAGCAACAGACTGCAGCTATGCTCGGTGCAGCCCGCCCAATCATGAACTCCTCACAGCATTTTGGGATTTGGTTGGAAATGGTTCAAGGTCAGTCAGGCTTTTGCTTTTTGACATTAGCCCTCTGACTAAATAATAAAATCAGCGTAGAATATCATACAAGTTATTGTCAGTTAACTCACACGTGCATTACAAATGTTTAAAGGGTCCTGAAGTGGATGGGAAGGCATCACATGTGGCAGTGGCCCGATTGATCACAAGATGACGCCCTAAAGTGTCTTGTGTTTTCCAAGCAGCAATCTGAAACCAAGAAATACTCGAGTTGCCACGACCAAGACAGGCACTGAATTCTTACATGTCGGAACCTGGAGCCAAATGTTTGCCATTTTTGCTCAAAAAGTTATTCTTTTGAAGCAGAAACGGTTGCCACAAAAGTTGCAAATCGATCGTCTTTTGATTGATTAATCTTTGCAGCTCTCAATAAGGCAAAATATTCGTAAGGACACATATCAAACTGTGCTTTGGCTACAGGCTACCGAAGCTATCGAAAAGTGAGATGACAGAAACACTAATAAGAACAATGAAATGCACAAAAACACAGTCCTTCATGTTAAATGTTGAATAGGGACAAAGAATACAACAGCTCCGGGTTGCCGCTTGCTGTTTTGGTTTCATTTTGAATGAGTACACACACACAGGCTTACATCGGCTGTTACCATAGCAACCAATGTAGATGC
>CAEMYA010002116.1:9935624-9981057 GCA_903131615.1 Diplodus sargus | reverse complement strand
CATACGCACATGCACAGGAGGAAAGAGAAAAAAATAGCCTCCATCTGTTTTGCCCAGAAAGGGGAAATGAACATCTGTGAGTGGAAGCCGTTTAACTCCAGGGGTACAGGGCTAGGATGGGGATCCCAGCTGAAACACATTTTACTCAGTATACACACAAACACACACACACACACCAACAACAACCTCTCTCTGACCCCTGGTTTTCTTGCAGTCTTTTTACTGAAGAGATATTTTTGAGAAGAACATTTTTAAGGAACAGTTCACCCAAAATGAGTTCCCTAGTCCGCAAAACATTTCTGCAGCATCACAGGAAAACAGCATAGCAATAAAAAAACTAAAATGGCTCCATACAGGTTGACTAGCGTAGTCCAAGTTTCCAGAAGACCAGAGATCCGAAGTTGGTTTAAAAAGATCTTGTTACAACTTTCATAGCCTGAAATCTTAAGTTAAGCTGCAAAGCTAAAAGCGCTAGCAGCTCAACTGCAAGTCAAGTGTAAATATTGTGTTTTCAGATCAATTTGGGCCCTTGCGGCTTCTGGAGACTTGGATTATGCCAGAAAAGTTGCAAGAAGCCATTTTATTGTATTTTTTCTGTTGTTTTTTAGTGTTTTAAAACAAGTCTCCATCTGCTTCAGTTGTTTATGCGAATGCTGTAACGTTGTTTTGCTGTGAAGCCCCAGAAATAGTTTGTCGACTACAAAACTTCAACCAACTTTCCATCGACATGCGTCTGAGTCGATAATGACTGAATTTTGCATTTCTGGTAGAACTTGTTCTTAAATATCTGTCTGTATTTCTCTCCTGAAAGTCAGCAAACATAATTTGCAGCTCTCGACCATGAAACATCTTCTGTCCTCAGTTTTGATACAGTCTCATTCGTGTGAAGGACAGGGAGGGAGTGGTAGCTGTGATGAGGATGTCTGTTGTATTTGCGACCACAGTCTCTGTGTGGTGTGAGGTGAGGGGGTGAGGAGTCGCTGCAGTCGGGGGGAGGGGGGTAAATACCAGAGGAGAGACCGTCTGTTTCTATCAGGAGGTCTGCTGCGTGTCCACTGTCACTGATATGTGACTGTGCTTTTCATCAGGGAAGGACGCAGGATGACTCCCGGCCTTTTTATTACCACACACACATTCTTCACACACCACGTACACCTTCAAGAATCACTGAGACATTTATTTGATTTTAAGAATCCGGGCAAACTCGCACAGAGCTCGATTAGGACGGTCATTCACTTCCTAACAACAAAAAGCTGCTGTAACATCTGGTTAGCATTTGCTGTCCTTGAGTGCTTCTCACAGTTTTTAACTGGATGAGGGAAAGCATTGTGTGTCGGTTGAAAAATGTTCTTGCTGCTGTTTTACTTTTAGATTGAAAACGACATAACGGCTAATCTATACATCCCTGGTTCAGGTTTTATTGTTTTGACGAACGCGCCGTCTTTCATGTCTTCCCTTGAGTCTTTCTTGCTCTGTGGGAGAGAATGAAACAGTCAATACATGATGTGTGAATACGCTGACGAGAAAGCTGTAAGATCGACCCTGTGATGTGGCTCCACACACACCCACACACACACACACACACACACAAGCACATACATTACCGTACACAAATGCATTTTGCTGCCTCGACAACAGAAGTGCTGAAACTACACTTGAAACCAGCTGCGAAGTGCATTATGTCAGTGTAATTACTATTATCTGCACCATTCATTCAAGCAACATGCCTCTAAATGTGTGATGTGGATGTTTTTTATCTAGCGTTTTCCTTCCTCGATACAAGAAAGCAATTTTGGCAGCAGAACATGAACAATTTGTGACATTTTCACATCAGCCAGTTCAGCCCATTTCACATTTCTCAGCTGACAAGTAATAAGCTGACATTCAAAGCTATTAGAGTCTCTGCGGTGTATTTCCTGGATGACAACTTTTAGTTTGAAGAAAATAATTAGTTTGAGGTGAGCAGTAAAAATCAGAAGAATCAAAGACAAAGAGACACGACTGTTCATTCACGCTCTGTGTGGCTTTTCAAGCTGCATATTTTTTAGCCCAGGGTCGAGCAGAGGCTGAGAGTTGACCCTGGAATAACTTCACCTGCTTTTCACGCAGGCGTTGTTAACCTAAGCTGAGGGCTACACGATTCACACTCCACTTTTACTGGCCCTTATGATTTTAAAAGCCTTTGATGGTGTATACCTGCTGTTTGTCTAACCCTCTCTCTCCCCCTCTCCTGCAGATCCAGCCCTATGATAAGATCGCTGGTCGAGGCCTGCCGGACAGTGTGGCCGACTGCCTGAACAAACTGGTGGTGGTGAAGCTGAACGGAGGCCTGGGCACCAGCATGGGGTGTAAAGGCCCAAAGAGTTTGATCAGCGTCCGTAACGAGAACACCTTCCTGGACCTCACTGTGCAGCAGATCGAGGTACAGATCAGATTTGAGAGCTGAGATTTGAAGAATTTCTTTGTAAGGTGTGATTGCCTTGAAGGTTCCTTGTTCAATAGCTCTAAAATAGACACATTTGGCAGTGAAATGCTGCTAAAGACTTAAATAGATGGACTGCTTGCCATTCAGGAAGAACCTTAACTTTGCCATCAGTTATGTAAGACGTTTTCACTGCTGAGCTTTTTCATTGTGGCAGAGATTCTTTATTTTGGTCCTTACACCAGGTTAACATGACAGAAGAGCTTTACATTTTCTGTGAACAGCTGGAAAAATGATCCTGGTTTCTCTTCCATTTTTTACTTGCTGATCTTGCTGAAACTATTTAGATTTGCCCAGTGAGCTTATTCCTGTTGAAATGGTTCAAAAGTACAAGATTTTTCACCCACTATTTGAAGCCGTCGATTAAACGTTCCTCTCATGGACTAAATTTCACATTGATTTCCAATACTGGCATCCAACTGATAAATTTGGTTGTGGCTTCTCCAAGCAAGAGGACAATAGATTACATTGTACTCAATTAACACCATCTCCTCATGAATTTCCTTATGGGAAATGTTTTGCACAGTGGAACTATGATTGCTATTGCCTGTTGTTGTTGACCTATTGTAGTTTATTTGTATTGGAGAACGTGAAGGTGGGTCTGTTGGATTAATCTGCTAATCATCACCATATATTATTAAAGAAACGCCACATGGCGATCAAGCTGAGGGCGAATCTGATGAAGCAGCATGGATAAATGGTTTAAAGTTTGCTGGTAGCAACTTGATTTGTTCAGTAGATTAACGTTGGCACAATCTGGTTGGTGGATGAATGAACAGTAAGAGAGTCTTCATGATTGAACTTTCTATCTTGAGTTTTTTGTGATAATGTCAATCTTGTTTTGAGATTGTTTGACATCCTCCAAGAGGCTGAAAAACAGGAAATAGACATTCAAAATGCATTTCCTGGGGCGGTAACTTTGTTTTGGTTTTTTTGCATTAAGAGAAAATGTATTAGTATTTCATAACTTCCCGTTAGCCCGTCAGCCACATTTTGATTAGATCTACAACCACAGGAAATGAGGGGAGAGAGATGACAGGGATGTGGCAGATACACTCCAAAGAATAAAGCGTTCACAGTCATAACTTCTCTAAATGCTTTTAGAAATTGAGACAGCTCAGTGTAGAATCGGCCAGACCTGCATGTAAAGTAGAGACAGATGCAGCATGAGATCTGCACTGACTTCATTCTGGCATTTGAGCCAAATCGACTGTTTGTAGATCTGCACTTTGGAGGAAATAATAGATACGTTCAGGCGGCCGTGACACTCAAACTTTCACTTTCTGTTGGTTCTCATCTCAACATGACCTCGGTCGGCTGTTTGTCTTGCTGTCATGAAGCCCTCCTCCTCAGCCTGTAAATCCAACAGTGTATGAAAGCTTTAATTTCACAGTCCATCAGCTTCTCCTTTCTTTTGCAAACACAGCCGACAGGACTTATTTCAAAATCACCGTAGCTCATATTTGGCAGAGAGATCGACAGTTAGGTGTTGCCTAACTCAGAGGCGCGGTGTGGAGAGAAGAAGTGGCCCTTTGCCACTCTGGCGCACATGATGCGGCTGTGATGTCAGAATGGGTGGAGCAGGGAGAGAGGAAGTGATGTGTTGTCTGATGTAATGCAAACATCTGCTCTGTGTACCGTCATGTTTTTTCCCTCGATGCAGTGGTGTTTGAATAATGTCTCATTCTGCTTCCAGATTGAGTTTTCTGACAGTAAATAAAAAAGGATTCAGGAGGAAAATTACAAACATGTCTTTCCCTCTATCTGTCTCTCCATCATGCGGCATGCGTATCATCCTCCAGGCACAATCCTTTATTACTTTATGTATCTGAGGTGCTGGGAGAGAGACGCATGTTGTTGTTTTTTTGTTTTTTTCTGAAGTTCTTTTGAAAAGAGTTCAGTGTGATATCGAGACTGTGAGTTGTAGTGAAAGAGGATCTGTTGTTGTGCAGGCCGGCAGGTCTGCGGGGTTGGCAGGGAAACAGAGACGGCTGTGTGCTCAGACATGTTTGTGGTAATTTGTTCCTGATCACACATCAAGACACAACAGGGACAATATCATCAACATATTTCCTACATCAGCAGTACGACTAATGCTCACACACCTAATTATATTTGATCGCATTCAATCACGTGTTCAAAAGTTCTGTTCCCAAAGTTTTGAGACGGCCTCGACATAAAGAAGTCTGTCAGACATGATGATGCCAGAAGCCTCGGTGTGTAACTCGGTTTATTTAGGAGACGTGTGTGTGTTTCATAACGGCCTCACGGGACGCTGCTCGTCCCCCCAGCACACTGCTCTCTGTGTCCATTTTCTGCCCAGGTCTGGTCAGATTACCTCCCGACTGAATCAGCCTATTTAGAAAGAGAGAAAATGGATCCCTCACACACACCAGGTCTGCTGTGTGAGAACGCCCCTCTCAGCCACCACACCGCCTCAATCCACAGTTATTTTGCAGCATTTCTGTGAGTAAAAAGGCCGGTACAGTCGCACTTAGAGCGGACGATTGGATACAACTCTGACTGGAATGGCGCCACCTGGCTGCTGAAGGTTTACTGATTTCACCTGAGTGCCTCTCTTGTGGCTGCGTCTGCAAAGTTATGCAAGATGAGTTAAGCAAGTAAAGCAGCATTCAGTTCAAAGGTGGTTCTTTCAGTCTAAATCTGAAGTCAGGGTGTCTTAAAGGTACAGGACATCTTTTAAGATCGTCTGCCTACGTTAGAATGCTTCTGGTAACGCATAGTAATTAATTTTTAGTTAATTAAACTTAAGCTAGTAGTTACTAGACCACTAATAATTGCTTTACAAACCATTTATCAAGAAATTGTAAAGGTTTATAAACATCATTTGCAACTTTCTAATGGCTATCCGAATACATAGAAATGGTTTATAAAGCAATTCATTGTTTGTTAACAGTTAAATGCCTTTTAACTAATGTTTATTTAACTAGAAATTTGTCATTTATGAGCAAACAAAAAAACAAAAGCAGATCAACACAGCGTAGGACATTAAATCCTTGTTTTTATAAAGGAAGATTGGAATTGTAAGGACTAAAGAGTTCTATGCAATTTAAACTAACCCACAGTGATTCAAGTGAATCAGTAACAATTTTGATAATCAGTTGCTGGATTATTTTAAGTAAAAATGGCAAATTAATTCAAAAGTTGTGGAGTCACAATTGAGAATATTTTCTGGTGTCTGTAGTTTTCTATTGTAGCAAAACAACTCAGTCAACTCCACAGACATGGACACGTTTCTTTAGATTCACTTTTATGTTTTATGATGTGACAGCACTGTGATTATGGTCCGGTTAGCGTTCGGCACAAAAAACACTAAGTTAGCGTTGGGAAAACATCATGTTTTGGCAGGAAATGTCCTGAGGTCTTGTTAAAAACACCCGGTTCTGTCACAAACACAGCAAGAAATTGTCCCTAAAAACCCTCCAGTAGTGTCTCAACCCACATATCCTCTCTTCATTTCTACTACCACTATCAAAAAAAGGGCAAAAATGGCTTAAAAACGCATAACTATTTGTTTTATTGTATGGCGTTTTGAACTTCTACAGAAAGGCATTTGATATTTCCACAGTGCTCGGTGCTGCGTCTTTAGCACGTCATTATTTGCTCAAAACGTTCAAGGAAGTTTGCTTATCTTCACGGTCGTCATCCATCGTATCAGCCTCTCCACACACCCACTGTCAACATAATACAAAGCAAGTTATCATTTAATCCTCTTCCAGATGGTGTTCCATTACATTTTGTTCTGGGGGAGTGTGTTGACATCCCGAAGATGTATTACAGTTCAACAGAAAGGTATCAGGAAGATGTACATAGTCGCACACTTGTTTAAGTATTGCAAATAAGAGGTCAGTGTTCAGGTATGTGGTGGGGACGGTCCGGCCAACACCCATCCTGGTTCTTTGATCACAGAAAGACGTTTGAGTTTCGACGTTTAGAAGTCTAATCATCATCGACTCTTTATTAACTTTCTCACGTCAGCTTCTCCCCACTGAGTCAGATCCTATTTCTCATCTTCCTCCTCCGCTCACTTTAATTTTCTCTTATCTTTGTAAAATAAAAAGACAATGCTCCGCTCTCTCCCCAGGTATTCTGTTCATTCTGATCAAACAATCAAGTCACAGAAATGTTGTCACGACACAATCTCCTGGGCTGTCGTTCTCATTAGTATTCATTACGTCCAGTAGGTGATTTGTTGATTTTTAACGGGGGGGGACGGCCCAATGGGAGACCACCCTGCCCCGACACACCTTGTACACCTCCCGAAGGACATAACTGACATTTCTAATTCTCCAATTCCATTTTACCCAGTTATCTTCCTTCTCTTCCTACTACAACTGTCTTTTTATAACTGAATTAAAGTATTGAGTAAATACACCTTTAAATTGACATTTAAATGACAGCAGTGCACTGAGTTTATTCAGGCAGGGTTTTCTCATTTTTGTCACAATACACTTCAAGCAGGTTCATTTTAAGTGACATGACCTCTTTGAATCTTTTTACCATCTAAATTCCTCCGGATGAATGTATTGTACTTGACCCTATGCCAGTGTGTGAGTGAGTGTGGCTTTGGCACGGCAATCATTCATGTATGCACCTGAACTGGTTTAGGCTAAACACCACAATGAGTCACTGCATAATTGTCTGTTAGACGACGTAAATAAACCAACAAGACCTGATTTAATTATTGTCTAATTGTTCCCACAAACGATCAGAATATTCACACATACAATGAGAAGGTGTAAATAAAGAGACTGCATTCAAACCGCAGGGCCTCTCCCTGGTCTGATGTAAATTTTCCATCAGCTGGTTTGTAGATTGTCGTCACGGATTATTAACAACTTTAACAGCATCTTTATCCATTTAATGACGCTAACGCTACAGCACAGCAAGCTAGGAACACCAGTCATGCTTTCATAACAGAGAAACCGAGACGTTTGAGTTATTTGTAGACTGATTGTATCGGCCAATATTATCACAGATATATCGGTGTCAGCGTATATCTTGTGCGATATGAAGACCTTTATATTTAAAAACTACAAATACAGAATGGATAAAGTCACTCCAGCAGGGTGCGTTTCAACGGGGGATAAAACAGCTGGTGTCAGGAAATGTAACAGCTACCTCACTAATGGTTAAACTATAAACAGACTGTTACGTTCCTTTGTTATTGTCCAGGGGAACAGGAACAGCAACACGACAAACCGAGGATTTAAACAAGGCAAAGTTGATGGGTAAAGAAAAATGTTTACACTAAAACACTAAAAACACTTACAAAAAGTAACGTTTAGTTTTAGAACATAAATAGCAAACTTACTATTAATATTAAACTGTCAGAAAAAACTTGAACATTACTGAAAATAAACATGTGCATCTGCTTCAGGTTTTATTCTGCCCTCTGCACGGCATAATACCATGAATGTATAACAAGATCCATAGCGGGAACGTTTCAGAAGCCTTTTGCCTGCCCGACTTTGTTGATCTGGTAATTTTTCATTTTTATGCAATCGGGAGTCTGCACAGGGTGTTTTATTTTGAAAATTGGCCGGATGCTCTATGCCGCTCCTGTGTCTCTGACTCGCGATCTGCTCTGTGCAGCTTGTTGCGGCTTTCGTCAAAAACAAACCGACGGAGCTGATCGCGGCCACTTGTGATTTGTGACACACTATCTGCTACTAGCGGATGGAGAACGGGGATGCTTTTTGGTAATTTTGGTAAGGGCGACGGCATCCCCCTTCATCCGGCCTCAAATCGCCTACTGATTACGTATCCATATCCATATTATGTATCCATTATTCATACTGGAATTCAAAGGTGTTTTGTTGTTGCATGTTGGGAAAGTCTCTGTAGTGTCGGCTAAAGTCACTCCTTTTACAAAACCACCTGCTGTACCGCCTCCTCTGAGAGTTTTGCGTTTAAGGACAGACTCTTAAACAGATGATCAGACTGTTTTATATCATTTATATCCTGATACGAAACAAAACAATCTCTAATCATCTTTAATATATGCACAAAAAGAAAGACAGTACTGTTTACATCAGCGTGTTTTTTTTCCCCTAATGTCTTGCAGCACCTCAACAAGACTTACAACACAGACGTGCCCCTGGTACTCATGAACTCCTTCAACACGGACGAAGACACGAAGAAGATCCTGCAGAAATACACACACCACCGCGTCAAGATACACACCTTCAACCAGAGCAGGTAGGCGGACATACTAGTAGTTTCTTTCTTTTCATCCGTCTTTGACTGGTGCATGTCTTTTCATTTTTATTTACATGTTCGAAATAAACTTAACCGTTCTAACAACAAATACCGGGACGGATACTGGGGTTGTTTTTCCGTCAAATCGGATATTAAACTGGAAGGAACATCAATCAGCACCAGTATTGGCAGATATGTCAGGCACTTTAAAGTTAGCAGTATTGAGCCCAGACATATTGACAGAACTCAGCCTCGGGTTTGTATTCACTGTCTGAGTAGCCGGTGGACGTGCTGCTCTTAAGCAGGAACAGCTGCATCCGGACAGGAAACGATGTGTAATGTATGGAGAGACCATTAATATTTAACGCCGGGCTGTCTCTAATTTGTCAGTCAGGTGGAAGTTGATTTTTATTTTACTATCAGCCTTGAATTATTTAGTGCACTCGTGTGTTATGTGTGCCAGAAGGAGTGCAGTGCGAAGCAGTTTTGGACGGCAGCGGCGGCGGTCGTGGTGGTCAGCGGCTGTTATCAGCACAGAGGAAGAGGTTGAGCAGTGGGAATGTCAACGAGAACAAAGACAAGTGTGTGGTTGAGGTTGTGATTGTTATTCAAGAAAGGAATATTGAATTAAAGAGTAAAAAAATCACTTCCCTTTTAACTCTAAACTCAGTGTGATATGATATAATAATGACATTAATAATAAATCCCAGTGATAATCAGTTAATTTTTCCGTGTACCTCGGAAAGAATAACTGTTCCTTCTCAGGCAGAAATGTTGGATCCAAGACAGGAAAAACACTTTTTGTGGACGTTACAAAATGTTCCGAGACTTTGGTCTGAGATGACAAAAAACTCTATGAGCTCACATCAAAGCCGCTCATCTGAAACATCTTTCCAGGACGGACAGCTGGAATTAAAGCTTCCACCGTGCAGCTCCTCTCACCTGACCAGCTCATCCGCGCTCTGAAATATCCTCAAACTGCCAAAAACACAGCCAGCTCCCACTCTGTCGGTTCCTCTCGACGAGGTTTGCTAACGCGGCCTGACGCAGATCCTTCTTAGAAAGCCTTTGATCAGTTTAATGCAGGAAGCGATGATGTCTTGGACTCTTTGGCTCGTCGCCTCATCTGCCTTCTTACTTGAAAACTTGACTTGGTGACGATGTTGTTTGAAGTCCTTCAGTGATATGAAAGGAAGAAATTCCCATTGCTCCTGGCGTGCCACTTTGTTTTTAAGGTTTTAACTCAGATCCGGAGCTTAAAGATTTGTTTTCTCTTTGTGCCGTTTATCTACTTAACATGGACAGTCTGAGATTCACAGCTCTGCAGTGAGTGACTGAGATAAGTGAGTTATTTCTTACTTGCAGTCACAAACAAGAGAAGAAACCTCATACGCGCCACAATAACAGTGTCAAAACTAAACGACACCTAAATGTGAAATTTAAAGAACAGACCTGGTAGGAAACTGAAACTAAGGAAGCAGGCAGGGACAAATCTGAGAAGTACAAGAGTACAAAAATACAAAAACTTAACTAAGTACACACCAATGAAGCGCTGAAAACATAAGAAGCAAACACAGATGCGACAAATGGAGCAAAACAGACAAACAGCTGAAAGCCGGAAAACACTGATTAAATACTGTTCACACGGACTGATAATCAGGGACAGGGCAATCAATTGCATAGAACCCTGATCAGGGAGACACATAAACAGGAAGTAAATCATGACTCAGGAGTGTGAAACCTACAAAATAAAACAGGAATTGACTGAACTACAACAATTTTTTGGCTTAGCTTCAATTTTATGAATGTTCTTAAAACCTTCGACCATCAGTCTTATTAATTACACCAAATCAAATAATAAATGTCATGTGAAAGCTGTTGCTTGTGTATAAGCCAAGCTCGGAAGCTCTTTCATGTCTTTGTTTTGGTTTTATGGCCCCAACTTCAATGTTTTGTTTCCAACTCACCGCTCTGAGTTGGATCATTTTCAGAAGGCGTTTTTAATTGAAAAACACAGAGGAGTTAGCACTTAGCTGGTGAACATTGTGGCTCATCTTAGCAGCTCAGAACAAAACCAGAGCTGAAAGACTTACGTTTATCAGTTGGCCAGAATTCAACTCTAAATAAATGTTGCTCAGTTTGCCTACATGCTGCCTATAACACATGCTGAAGGTAGTAAAATGTTTATGTTGTGTTTACAGCCTGTTGCACTGCCTCCTAGTGGCTGTGAAATAAATAGATTTGGGTTTTACATGTGGGTTCAGTCCTCTCTGGACCTGGATTACAGTCAGCTCTATGACATTCATCAACGTTGAGCTAACGGTTGATGTACTCGAAGCTAAAACCATGACACCGAGTTATCATCCAAGTGAATTCTTCCTGATCGTATTATACTTCCTGTCCTTTTGTCCAGGTACCCTCGTGTCAACAAAGAGTCCCTCCTCCCCGTGTCCACACACCTCAGCATGAACGGACAAAGCGCAGAAGGCTGGTACCCTCCCGGGCACGGTGACATTTACGCCAGCTTCTACAACTCGGGCCTGTTGGACCAGCTGATCGAGCAGGGCAAGGAGTACATCTTCGTGTCCAACATCGACAACCTGGGAGCCACCGTGGACCTCCACATCCTGCACCACCTGGTCAGCCAGCCCAACGGCAAGCGGTGCGAGTTCATCATGGAGGTGACGGATAAGACGCGCGCCGACGTCAAGGTATGTGGAGGAGGACTTCTTTATCCAAGCATCTGAGGTTCTGGTCTTGTTTCATTAATCAGTTCACACAGAATTATGTAGTTTTCTTTGTGCTAATGAAACCAAAAGAAATCACCAGGAAGTAGCTTAATTTCTTTAAAACTATGTTATTTTAAAAATTCTCCATTATCTCTGATCATCTGATTCTTAGGGTGGCACGTTGATCCAGTACGACGGGAAACTGCGTCTCCTGGAGATCGCCCAGGTCCCCAAGGACCACGTAGACGAGTTCAAATCAGTGTCAAAGTTCAAGATCTTCAACACCAACAACCTGTGGATCTCTCTGGCTGCCATCAAGAGGCTGCAGGAGCAGAAGGCGATGGACCTGGAGATCATAGTCAACCCCAAGGTGAGTGAGGAGCTCACCAAAAACTACAGTCATGGGAAAATAACTCAACCCACACACACTCCTATTATCGTGACAGACAGCAGCAGCTGCACAGTGTCACAAATATGCAAGTAAATAAAGCATTTCCTCCTCAATTAAATATAAAGACCAAAGAAATATTTCCTGAGATTTGCTTGAACAAGTTTCTCAGAGACAAAACTCAGTTAAATCTGAGCACACATCTATTTTAAGATTCAGCGGGACTTGTACTTCGGGGGGATATCATAGTCTCTGATGTCCATAATGAGTACACGTCCATTAATCCTCTCTGAAATCATAGAAAAAAGGAGCTCTTTTGAACTCCAGAGCTTGCCTGAGAATCATCCCATTTTTATGTTTTCTTGAGCATCAAAGTAATCTAGTGATAGCTGCGTGTGAAGACATGGACACACTGCATGAAAGAGGCAGCTTTCCAAAAGTAAAACACAAATATGGGCTAAAAAAACTGAACTAACCCACAGCTAACTTACTGACTCCATGGCAACAGTATTCCCTATACGTCCACTGATTAAGAGCAACCAGGATGTGTCGGGTTGTTGTCTTGGTTTGGTCTGTGTCTAGTACCTCAGTCCCGTTGGCACATTTCTGAGCTCTAATCTTGTTATTTCTCTTCCAATATACTCTGAAGCACATCAGAGTGAAATGACTCATAAACGTCCTTGTAATAATCCTTTGTTGGATCATCCATGTACGAGCCTGCAGCCAATTCAAAGAAGAGCCGCACCAGGATGTCTACAACTGACGCTGAGAATGAAACAGTTCACTTTAGATAACCAGCCAGCAGAGTAAAATCGTCTGTCAGGTTTTAAACGCGTCCGTCCTGTCACGTTACAAAGCTGTGAATAGCAGAGCAGAGAGATATCAGCGCCGCTCTCCTCTGCAGAGACCGCCGCTTCTGAATAAATCATGCCCCGCTAAAAAGAAACCCGAGCATCCAGGAGGAGACCCATATTTCAGAACCTCTCTGTGTTTCTGTCGTTCCTGCGCGGCTCGATTTTCATTTTGTTGTCACGTGAGGTTCCTGCACACAAAGGAGAGAAAAGGAGCTTCAGACTGATCCAGTTTTCTGGTCACATCTCTGGTGGCTCATCTGGCCTACTTGGACTCCGGTTAAAGCTGTTTGTGTTTAGAGGAATAGTGTTTGTGTGTACGAGAGACAAAGACGAGTAACTGAACCTGAGTACAACTTTTTTCAGCTGAAAAACAATTGGATGGGTGTTTAGTGGTGTTGTTGATCAGGTGCACAGCTTGACATTTAGGGCAAAGTCAACATATTGTGATATGAATATGTTCAAACCGGACTATTGCAGATGAATTTTGCTGTTAGCGGCCTGCAGAGGAGCGGTTTCCCAGCCAGTTGAAATTTTGCCTTGGGCCTGTTTCTCCTGATTGTTCATATGAAGCATTCTTACTCTGTTTTGACTTTTAAGCTGCTCATAATCACAATATTGGGCTCTGTGTAAACGCAGCTACTGATGCATGGACTTTGTTTTTAATGAGGCGAAGACGTGTTGAAGGAAATTAAAAGAATAGTGAGGCAGAAAAAATTAAGCCAGCTGAATTAACACAGTGTAAAAGGTTTGATTAAACGCTTAATCAGTTAAATTTTGTCTTTTTTTTTACTCTGATGAGGATTAGAGTGATTTGTTCGAGGATCGTTTGTCAGGCTCCGTGTTTTCCCTGCACGTGTTTATCCCGCGTTGCCCTCCGAAGCTCTCGGTGACGGAGCGATGCTGTTAAAAGCACTGCAGCAAACAAATGTGACTTGATATGACTTGATGTTATTTTGGTTGTGCTCACACTGTGTTGCTCCCCCACCCCTGTGGAGAAGCGCCGCCTCAGGGTATGCAAAATCTGCAACCGGCGTAATAAATTCACTGCCTCGTTCCTGACTATTGCTTTTCTCGGCCTATAGATGTGATTTTCCAGCCCCTGGCTACAGAGTCACACACCGTGACATAGCGGGTGTTATGTAACTGCTGATAACCGCGCAGAGCAGTGTGGCTTTACATAAGTGTGTGGTCCCATCTAGGTAAGAGTGCAGCACTAAACCTGCACAGTTAGAAACATCCGGGCTCCTCTTAAACAGAACTGCAGCTCTGCACATGTTAAAACGGCGCACTCGTGGTTCTGAGGGGCTCTTAAGATAAAAGCTGAATGTTGCGTAACTCCTGATAGTTATATCTGAGACCCAGATCATTATATTAGAACATGTTGTTATATCACTGTTGTCCTCTGAGACCTTTAGAGTCTAATTTTAGTTTGATGATATTCACCTCCGTAGCTTCGGGAAACACATCACCTCGTAAACTTTAAGACGAATGAGAGTCCACAGCCGTGCGAGCGGCGATATGAAGCTTCGCTTCGTGCTTACATGCTCATGTTTAGCAGTAGAATGTTTCTGATGTTCACCATCTTAGTTTATGCTGCATTCATGTGCTTCTTGGATTATCCCACTTCTCCAGTTGGAAAGTTATTCTTCCGACATGTTGGAACGTGGGAGCAACATGGACGCCGAAATGATGTTTTTTGCATTTTATTGCTCAGAGCATTTAAACAGCTTGTTCACAGCTGTTTACAGTATTTTATTGACCAGGAAGAGCAAAATAAACAATACAGTGATCTGCAGTGCATGACATAAAAGTTTCTTAGTTTCAACCCAGTGTTTACTTTTCTCTGACTTCCCAAGTTGCTTGAAAGAGCTTTCACCTGAATGTTCCCTGTTAGCCGGCCAACATTTATTAATTAGCACTAATGGTGTGTTCACGTGCTGTTGTAATAATCAGAAGTCAGGGAACATTTTGGAAATAAAACATATTTGTGAAATATATGTCACTGATTACATGATCCGTTTGCTTTGCTCCCTCTTGTCACTCAAATACTGGAAACAGCTCTGAGCGATAAAATGCCAAACATTGTTCATGTTGCTCCCATATTTTGACTTCCGAACTCTGGAAGCGGGTCCTTCCGAGGAGCATTAACACTCGTGCTGACAGCATAAAAGCTGAGGCTGATGGGAGCATCATTCATTTTAGGGGGTGCTGCAGCTTCATTGATTTTAAATTTAAGATGAAGTCCGGGCCAAAGTGAACCCAATCATGTACCCATCACACATCAATGCAGATTCCTAATCTTGATAAATCCGGTCGTTGTAGTTGTAAAGTAAACATGTATCGTCTGTCTCCTCACCAGGGACTACAGGTGTAAATAGGCTCATGCTAACACTGGTACAGCTAAGAATATGTGCACAGTCCCCGTCAGATACACAAATAAATAAAACAGTTTTGCAGGTATTTCTGTTACGATTAAGATTCTGATGTTGAAGTCAGCGACTCGCTCATTCAAGGACCACGAGCGTGCAGATTTTAATTGCAGTCCTTCAGACAGTACTTGAAATGTTTCAGTCGAGTGTGAAGTGGTGAACAGACAGAAAGACTTTGAGACTTTAAAGCAGAAACTTCCTTCTGGTGTAGCTGAAAACTGGATGTCCTGGATGTTTGACAGCTTCAACCACATGAGCGGACGGATATTTGTGTTCACAGTGAATCACAGATGTTTTAGAACTTCTTGCTAAACTATTCGGAAGTTGCTGCAGCGCACACTGTTGTAAAGCAGGTTGCACAGGATTTACAATTGAAGTTGGTCATGAGTTGTCTAACAACACGATTCAGCTTTTTCCTCCCAAATGATTTCAATGTTTACTTTGGAAGCTGACCTCAATATTCAGTTGGATTTTTGCAGAAGGATGGTGTGTGTTTGTTTGGTTTCTAGTGGTTCATCAATGCTGCAGGAGATGGAGATAAAAACCAGAGATCAGTAGCTTCCTCTTGATTTTGCAGCAGTAATCTCAAACACTTCCTGTTCTGTGTGCTGCTGAAGAGCGAGCAGATAAAAACGTGTGAAAGAATCAGCTACTTTTCCACAACGACCCAACATGTCTCCTCTCCCGTCCTTCTTTTTGGCTTATCAGACGCTTGACGGCGGTCAGAACGTCATCCAGCTGGAGACGGCGGTCGGCGCCGCCATCAAATGCTTCGACAACGCTCTGGGCATCAACGTGCCTCGGAGCCGCTTCCTGCCAGTGAAGACCACGTCGGACCTGCTGCTGGTCATGTCCAACCTGTACAGCCTGGACGCCGGCTCGCTCACCATGAGCCCCAAGAGAGAGTTCCCGACAACGCCGCACGTCAAACTGGGCAGCTCCTTCACCAAGGTATTCATAAAAAGACGCAGAGCTTGGGTGTCGTTTTTCTGTTGCTGCCTCGCTCCCTTCATCGTTTGCTTTCGCTGTAAAGTCTCTAAATTAGCACGTTTCCCTCTAAATCCAACTGATTTCCCATTTGGTCCAATTTTGTGGCACAGTGATTTTATTATGGCAGTTATCTGAAACTGGGGTAAACATTTTCAGGATCCTAAATTGTTAAATGTCTGTGGCCTCAAAAGTTAATTTCCCAGATGTCAGCATGATGTTATTTGGTATCGCTGAAGGGTTTTTAGTATTTTTTCTAAGATCTTCCTCTGGCGTCCGTCTGTTTTCAGGTTCAGGAGTACTTGATCCGCTTCGAGAGCATCCCCGACATGCTGGAGCTCGACCACCTCACAGTGTCTGGAGACGTCACCTTTGGGAAGAACGTTTCACTGAAGGTAAACATCTTCTCAGATGACGTTTTACTGGAAATAAGATGAGAAAAAACACTTACAGGATTTATTCCGGTGCCCACATTGATGGTACAAGATGCTGGAGACACACTGCGGGAAGTAAAAAGGCCACAAACCACCAGTGATGTCTGACCTGCAGCTGTTTTTAGTGTCAATATTCATTATTTGGTGTGCGAAGAGTCATTCAGGACACAGATTCATCTTTAAAAGGTTATAAAAAAAAAAAGGTTTTCAATTATTAATCAACTTTGTTTGCTTGAGAAATAAACGCTGCTGTGTTTACATTTTTAAAGGGGGGTAAAAGAAAATAATGAAGATGATAAGAATGATGAAGATGTTGTATAGAATAAACTGAAAGGCTGTAAACACGAGAGTGAGAGAGCTGTGTGTTCAGCTTCTTGTAATGTTGGAGCTTCTAACAGAATATCTGAGGTTTGAAGTTTGTGCTTTTTAGACATCTGCTGTGTTTTTACTGTTTCGTCACGTTCGCCTTCAGTTTTTAGAAGTCGTGTTAAATAACTGCTGGCGAAGACGTTTGCAACACTTCATAATAAATGAATATATAAGAATAAAGGATCAGTAGGAACATAAATGTGTTCATGACTGAATTAACGGAGCTTCGTTAGCGGCGATTCTTAGATGACACTGCAGGGAGTCATCAGTTAAAGACATGCTGTGATGGGAGAACAAATCCTTCCCTGAGTCAGGACATCGTTTGGAAAAGTCCCATAAGGCAATTTTTAGTTTCATATCTCAATAGCAGTATAATATCTATTACTGCCCAGCTCTGCTCTCACCTAATGTCAAAACCATCAGTGATAATCAATCATTTCTATTGGCGTCACTTTGATGATCAGCTCTGCCCTCCTGCAGCTGCACACACACACACACACACACACACACACACACACCAGCAGCCTGCTCTCTGCTAACGCTGCATATTTGACTCCTTTTTGTTTCATCTTCGGTTTGTAACAACTCTTTCACTGCAGCCGCACAACAAAATGACTCAACAAGGACGTAACAAGGAGAGCTCAGCAGCTCCCAGCGTCAGACTCTTTGAAAGTCACTGTCCCTGCTGGCAGGTGGCTCCCACTGATTTATTGCTTTAATTAAAAATCCTGGTTTGAAAATGTCTTCCTGCCGCTCTCTCTGTCTGTGACCGACACAAACTAAACTCATCGCTCTTCCTCTGTCCTCGCAGGGCACCGTCATCATCATCGCCAACCACGGAGACCGGATTGATATTCCAGCCGGCTCCATGCTGGAGAACAAAATCGTATCTGGCAACCTCCGCATCATGGACCACTAGCGCCTTTTTTTCAACACACACACACACACACACACACACATACACTCCCTCATCATGTGACCCAGTTGGCTTTATCCCAGTCATGTGACCTGTTTGTCATGTTTACCTGACACCAACAGATTGTGAAAGGAAGTTGCCTGGAGGCTGTGTGTGATTGCATGTGCAGTGCTCCTCTGCAGTCCATGGTTGGGAGTTACTGCCCTCTACAGGCCTTTTATGGTATGATATCAACATTTAATAGTATTAATAAGGAGCTCCTTATATGACCTGTAGTCATGTTAGAGACAAAGACAAATCAGATTTTATTTTTATTCTTTTATTAACTGTAGTGACTTTGACTGTTCGTAGGCCAGATAATAAAACCTGCCAAAGTAAACTTTGAATAGAAGATGATATTAACGGGGAAACTAACTGATAGAGAAACAAACCAGATGATTTTGTCCTCACTGTGCTCTTACGGCACTGCTAATGCAATCACATGGTGCACTTACATAGAGAGGAGAAGTCACGCTGTCTGAAGTTATGGAAGAGTTTAGAACTATTTATTTCAAGCACACCTCACTGTGGTTCCACACTTCAGCTGTGACAGGATGTGATCGTGTACGCAGGAAGTTTGTGGCAGTTGGGGGCTCGGTCTGTGTATGTCATTGAAACTGGTGCACGACGCTCATTTGAATCAACAGATTTAACTTTCCAACAATATAATAACGTTTTGCACAACAGCAGACTGCAAACTCGAACACAAACATAGTACAGCAAGAAGATGACGAGGGAGAGAAACTCCCCAGGGTCCATTATGAAATCGCTCAATTTTGTCCGTTGTTGCATTTGGAGAAACCGCAAAAACTTTGTTAAATGCTCTCTGTGACAAATTCTTAATTAGTTGTGCCTTCTTGTTAATTCGGCATATATCGGTATCATACATAGTTTGTGAAATTTGACTGCCGTCTATCTGCTAGTTTGGCTGAGGAAGTAGCCGATTACTACGATGATGATGAAACAATCAGCCGAAAAGAACCCAGTTAACACAAGGTGACTTTGTGTAACCATCACGCCTGAAGTGAAGTTTGTGCTGAGAAATAAATCGCTAACTTTCTTCCAGAGCCTTCACACTGTGACTTCCACACAATAGATGGTCGGTTTATTAACACCTCCAGTGTCCAGGCGGAAGGAGTTTGTGCCATAGAGGAGAAACTAATCCAACTGAAGCCTGAACCGTCTCCGTCTCTGCCTGTTTGGTGCCCTTATTTCATGACCCTCCTGGATAAATGATTAATATCCAGGCACGATCACATGCCATGAAATTGTATGTAACAGTTTAAATTATCATTTTAAAGTAAAAGGCCTTTATTTGTTATGTAGATGATGAGAATATCAACAATGTGGTGCATTATTTTTGTTTTTATGCAGTTTGTTTTATCATATTTTGACCTTTAATGTTAACGTGTGAAACCTCCTGCCTCAAATCATCCAGTCTGTCCCGTCGCCTCTGTCCATCCCTTCATTCCGCATCATGTCCTCTCACGCAGGCGGACAGGAGGTGCAACACACACAGATTCAGTCATTTTTAAAAAACATGTTCACCGAGTTTCAGTGTGAGAATACTTGAGATGGGTCCGACTCGTGCGGACCGGAAGCCCCGAAAGCAATAAGTGTTGATCTGTGACGGTGACGAGGTCTCAGCCCAGCCCAGCTCTGCCTCCTCAGAGCTGAATAAAGTGCAATATGATACCATGATGATGTGTCGTCTGTTGTGTCTGTTCACCCAGCAAATGTGTTGTGTATCCTACAGAACAAGTGTTTATCTAATTAAAGATACAGAACAAGGGTTATGACAGTTTCATCTCAGCTGTCAGTGAGCTGAGTGTAAAAACAAAATGTAAAATCTGATTAATTCTGTCTAATTTCAAAAATGTTCTCTAGTGCAGCGTCTACTACTTTAAAAGGTGATCAAGCCATAATGTACAGTGGCCTTGAGTGTCAAAACATGAAAAAAATATAAAAGAATTTTAAAAACCACAAAATTTAAAAATGTAACATCTCAGAAAACATGCCATTTAGAAGTGAGATTTGTGTTTTATTAGAACAATATTTTCAGTTTTACAAGAGAAGAACACTTAAAGGATGAACAAGTAACATGATTCTCCAACAGCTGTGAAAGAACGGGACATTAATTTAGGAAGAATCTGTGATAGTGAACGGACATTTTCCTGTTTGAATCGTGCCATGAACACACCACACATGATGATTGAATGATTTTATAAATGCTTCTTTGTGTTGGCGATGTTTAACATACTGAGTTGATGATTTAATTCACTGAGCGGTTTTACACAAAACTATATACTATTTTGGTTTAATTTGTATCTTTGCCGGGTGTTAACTTTAAATTCTTTAAATTGACAAACACCTTGTGTGTAATTTGTGGCACAATTCAAGTGGGATCACAAATCGTCTCTCTTTGTATGAATTTTGATGAAATAAGCTGCCATGTGGCTAATCAGAAGGGGCGGGACTTCAACTCTACCGATTCTGAGGCTCCGCCCCTTCCAGGAAGCAGAGAGACGGGCAGAGGAAGTGTTACACAACTGAAGCCGCAGACGCCTCAATTCGTTTGACATCTTGGGAAACATGTTTGCTTTCCTGCCGAGCTTCAGATGAGCTTCAGATTATTGGCTATGAGACCGATTCTAGATTATAACCCCCTGGAAAATGTATTTTTCTTACAGATTGAACCAACATTAAACTCTGTACAGTCCCAGATTATAACCCACAATAACATCTCACTTAACTTCAGTATTTTTCATGTTGTTATCAGTAAGGAACCACCTCCACAAACAAACAGTAACAACAGTTTCCTACTACGCTACAATAATACTTTGGGCTTTTCACACATTTTTTAGGGTTTTTTTTGCAGCAGACTTTGATGAAAGGGATCGGGCAGCAGACTTATTCATCTGGAAACTTCTTAAGATCCTCCACCAGGTCCTAAACATTCAATAACAACGTCAGTCTGAGAAGAAAACAGTAAATGTTCGAAGTGAAGGAGTAGAAAATGTTACCCAACCTACCTGGGATCCTGGTCTCAGTTTAAGATGTGTGCACCTGCAACAAACAAGATAGGTGACAGTTTAGAGTCTGAACTCAAATATTATATTTCTTTAAGACGAGAGGAACGTTTGTTTCTTGAACGCTGGACCAAAACAGCTGCTGTATTTCCGTTTCTTAGCCATATAAGAGTCATCAACTGACACTGAAAACTACAATTTAACACCAACTACAAATCACAAATGAAAATCATCTTTTAAGTAAAGCTTTGATTTTTTTTAAATATATAAACAATATCTTAAGCAGAATTATTGCATCATCATCATCGAGAAATCAAGCTTTGGTATTGTTGTGAATCGACTTCACTTTTCTCGGTTTAGTCCAAAAGATTTCACAGTTAAAAAAAAAAAAATAAGTCATCAGGAGTCTTCGAGGCCGAGTGCAGCAGAACTTTATTTGCCGGCAAATAAAGCACGAGATCAGGAACAGATAAAATCTGTGAAAAACAAACTGACCCCGGGTTCAAAGCGCTGAGCATCCTTTTTTTAAAACCCCAAAAAACTGGGAGTGTCTTCTCAGGCTTCAACCAATCCCCATTCTTCTTTATTTCTGCTGATAGCCATTTTTCTATGAAGAATCCCCGTTTATCCTTCTGCACCTGCATGTAGTTTCCACGTATGCGACTCCTGTATCTTCACCTCAATGCAGAACTGCACAAACAAGTTGCTCTTCACCTCACTTTGGTGCTTTCCTTCCACCTACATCACTGGCTCTCAGAAGCTCTGGCCTGCAGGCTTTTTGATAACTCAGTTCCTTTCTTAATGTGTCTCATTATGTCTGATCACTCTTGGCACTGCATCTTTAAAGTGTTGTACAGGTGAAACGCTAGAATATCATGCAAAAGTTCATTTATTTCAGTAATTCAACTTTAAAAAAGGTGAAATATATTATACAGACTCATTACATGCAAAGTGAGATATTTCATATGTATTTGTTATCATTTGATGATGTCTTACAGCTTAGGAAAACCCCAAAATTAGAATATGACATTAAATCAATAAAAAAAAAGGATTTTAAAATACAGAAATGTCGCTCTCTGAAAAGTATAACCATGCATATGTACCCAGTATTTGGTTTGGGCCCCTTTTGCATGAATTACTGCCTCAGCGCAGCATGGACACTATCAGCACTGCTGAGGTGTTATGAAGGACCAGGATGCTTCAATAGCAGCCTGCAGAGCTTCTGCATCGTTCGGTCTCATGTCTCTCATCTTTCTCTTGGCAATAACAGATTCTCTGTGCGGTTCAGGTCAGGAGAGTTTGCTGGACAATCAAGCACAGTAATCCTTCAGTCACTGAACCAGGTTTTGGTACTTTCAGCAGTGAGGGCAGGTGCCAAGTCCTGCTGGAAAATGAAGTTAGCATCTCCATAAAGCTTGTCTGCTGAAGGAAACATGAAGCGCTCCAAAATGTCCAGAGAGACGGCTGCATTGACTCTGGACTTAATAAAAGCACAGTGGACGAACACCAGCAGATGACATGACTCCCAAAAACAACACAGACTGTGGAGACTTCAAGCATCTTGGATTGTGTGCCTCTCCGATCTTCCTCCAGAGGGTCCAAAATTTGCTCTCGTCAGAAAAGAGGACTTTTCTTTAGCCCGGGTAAGACGCTGCTGACGTTGTTTGTTGTTCTGGAGCAGCTTGACAAGAGGAACACGACATTTGAAGCCCGTGTCCAGGATCCGTCTGTGTGCGGTGGCTCTTGATGCAGTAACTCCAGCCTCAGTCCACTCCTAGTGAAGCTCCGCCTGACAATCGTCTTTGAGAACATCCAACTTCTTTTGCAGTTACCTTTAGAGGCCTTCCCTCCTTGTGCAGGGTGTCAATGATGGGTTTCTGCACAGCTGTCAGGTCAGCCGTCAGCACGGTTGTGAATTCTACTGAACCAGCCTGAGACCATTTAAAGCCTCAGGAACCTTTTACAGGTGTTTTGGATTAATTATCTGATTAGAGTGCGACACTTCCAGCCAACAATATTGAACCTTTTTTCACAATATTCTAATTTTCTGGGATTTTCATAAGCTGTAAGCCATAATCATCAAAATTACTACAAATAAAAAGGACTTAAAATATCTCACTTTGCACAAAATAAGTCGATATAAATATATTAGTTTCACCTTTTTAAGTTGAATTACTGAAACATTTTCTTGTTTCACCTGCATACTTGGTTCACATCATCACACTACAGCAGCTTTAATCAGCAGATGCACATTTCAGTCAGCTGGTGCCATCAGTGTGTTTCTGCAACTCTTTCACACTTAATTACCTTCAATTGCTTTTATCATTATAATGAATTGTTCTCGGCTTCCGTAGACTTCAACACAAACACATGAATTCAAATCCTGTCGACGCTGTATTAACTTTAAGATTTTACACTTACGATCCGTTTCTGTGGTTCATTTTTTGTTTTTCACCGACACGTGGACGGTCTCCCTCTTCTCCACCGTGGTGACTCTCCCGGTCTGGTTCTGAACAGTCGTGGTAGTTTGTCTGGAAGTAGCTCGGCCCGACACCGAATAATCACCGACCGTTTCCTTAATGTTGGTGGTTCTTGTCTCCTGTGTGACCCGAACATCACCGACAGTCCCTCTGTGGGATTTGCTGATTTGGTTTGAGTAACTTGCCATCTTCAACAACGCAGCTCGAGGAATGTGACAGTGACTCAAAATGTCTAATCTGTCTGTTTTATACAGGCCTCAGATACTGCACACTCCCACAATGCAACACGTGTGTACTGAAACATGTGCTGCAGGTGAAACTGAAACAAAAACGCAGATGAATTCTCTTCTCCTCCTCCTCCTTCTTCTTCTTCTTCAATAATTCATTATCTGTTTTTAATCAGCTGAAGAATGTGGAGTCTCCTTCTTCCTGCCTCATTCCAGCAGCCCTGACTCATATTTTAGAATAATAATAATAACATTCATATTATTTAGGTCTTTTTCTTAATAATAATTTTAAAAAATCATGTTTTTGGCCAAAATTGTAGTTTGTAAATTGAGCAGTAAAACTACAGAAAATGACCTAAAAAGTAGTTGAAATACTTGATGCAGCTCAAAACATGAATGTAGTTTAATTACCAGCAAGTTACAACAAATTGTAGTTAAGATATGTAGTTCAACTACATGTACGGTGGCCTTGAGGGTCAAAACAAGATAAAAAATACAAATAAAAAACCCCACAACATTTAACATCTCAGAAAACGTGCCATTTAGATGTGAGACTTGGTTTTATTAGAACAATATTTCAGGTTTTACAAGAGAAGAAGACTTAAAGGATGAACAAGCTTTTGAGTAACATGATTCTCCAACAGCTGTGAAAGAAATTCTTTAATCTTTAATTCAGGAAAAATCTGTTTGACAGTGAACGGACATTTTCCGGTTTGAATCGTGCCATGAACACACAACACACACTGACTGTCAGTTTAAAATATATTCTAAACTCAAGAAAGCTGCAGTTTGTCACCAGATTTATTGTCATTTTCACCTTTTATAAATGCTTCTTTGTGTTTGTGTTGGCGATGTTTAAGTAGAAGCATAATGAGTTAATGATTTAGTTCACTGAGCGGTTTTACACAGAACTAAATGGTATTTTGGTTTAATTTGTATCTTTGCCGGGTGTTAACTTTAGATTATTTAAATTGACAAACACCATACGTGTAATTTGTGGCACAATTCAAGCAGCATCAAAAAATAATGTCTCTTGCCACTGTAGGAATTTTTTGATGACATTAGGTCATTAAAACATGTGGCAAATCAGAAGGGGCGGGACTTCAACTCTATTGTTTCTGAGGCTCCGCCCATCCAGGAAGCAGAGAGACAGGTAGAGGAAGGTCCGGGTGGGAGGGGGATTACCAAGACTGAAGCTGCAGACTCTTCAGTTCATTTGACTTCTTGGGAAACATGTTTGCTTTCATGTCGAGCTTCAAATAAGCTTCAGTGAGTTTCATGTTATCAGTAAGGAACCACCTCCATATACAGTTATATAACATCGTTTCCTAATAAGTTACAATAATAATTTGGGCTTTTCACAAATTTTTTAGGTTTTTTTTGCAGCAGACTTTGATGAAAGGGATCGAGCAGCAGACTCATTCATCCAGAATCTTCTTGAAATCCTCCACCAGGTCCTAAACATTCAATAACAACGTCAGTCTGAGAAGAAAACAGTAAATGTTTGAAGTGAAGGAGTTGAAAATGTTACCCAACCTACCTGGGATCCTGGTCTCAGTTTAAGATGTGTGCACCTGCAACAAACAGACAGGTGACAGTTTAGAGTCTGAACTCAAATATTATATTTCTTTAAGACTAGAGGAACGTTTGTTTCTTGAATGCTGGACCAAAACAGCTGCTGCATTTCCATTTCTCAGCCATATAAGAGTCATCAACTGAAACTAAAAACTACAATTTAACACCAACTCTTTTTTTTTTAAGTTGAGCTTTGATTTCAGAACAAAGTTTAGATTTACATTCAAACACATAAAATTCAATTCCTGACGATGTTGTATTAACTCAAGATTTAATACTTACGATCCTTTTCTGTGGTTCATTTTTTGTTTTTCACCGACACGTGGACAGTCTGCCTCTTCTCCACCGTTGTGACTCTCCCAGTCGAGTTTTGAGCGGTCGTAGAAGTTTGACTGGAAGTAGCTCGGCCCGACACCAAATAATCACCGACCGTTTCCTTAATGTTGGTCGTTTTTGTCTCCTGTGTGACTCGCACATCACCGACAGTCCCTTTTTGGGTTTTGCTGATTTGGTTTGGTGAAGTTGCCATCTTTAAAACGCACCTTCAGGAATGCAACAGCGACTGAAAGTGTCTAATCTCTCTGTTTTATACAGGCGTCAGATGCTGCACGCTCCCCGCCCCATGATGCTAAACCTGCGTGCTGAAACATGTGCAGTAGGTGAAACTGAAGCGGATGAATTCCTTTCTTCTTTGTCTTCTTCTCCAGTAATAGGTTATGTTTTTAATCAGCTGAAGAATGTGGCATTTATTATAATCCATGCCATAAAATACATCATTAATTATCCCAAAACTGAATTATAAAGCCTTACGCGTCTTAAAAATGGTTAAATGTTACTACAGACGTTTTCACGGACAGTAATTGTCATCACACCCAACACAGAGACTCATCTACTCACAGGTCGTCTTTACAGGCCGACTTCAGTTACAAACTACTCCAACTTTAACATTTTTTAACTTGTCCGTTTATAAACTTACAGAAAATGTGTGTAGGAATGGCCATCATGTAATCTGTTCATAGCCTGACGTTTTTTTGCTTCTAGAGTTTAATTTATGCTTGTAAAATCACAGCAGTGGTGTTCATCTGTGACAGTGATCTGATCGGTCTGTGTGTGCGATGGAGTGATGGACGTGCACACAATCGAAGGTGTGGTGGCGAGAAATGAAAACAAGCTGGTTTTTTGTCTCCTCTGATGGATCTACGATGGATTTACTGTAAACAGATGTGAAGGTGTGGCCAAAAAACAACAACCATGCTGACATAAAGGCAGCGGAGACGCTTTGACGCAGTTACGCAGAGATGTTACTCCCAAAGTCCTGCTCTCACGTTTTATTAAAATAAAGAAAGACAGTGATTCGACATTTGCAACAACAAGAGCCACAGACGCTCAGCGACACCCCGACACTGGCTGACTGTCGACCGCTGGCCTGCTGCATCAGGGCCCATTCAGGGGCCTGAACCTCAGGTTTGGAACCACTGGACTAAACTACCAAAATGAGAATGAAGTGGTTTAAATTATGTGCATGAGTCACAGGCTGGAAACACATCACTGCTCCAGTAACAGTCTGATAATGTCACATCACAAATGTCAGTCACAGGAGTCATTTTACTGGAAAATACATATTTTTGCTGTCAATACTTCAATGACAAGACAGAGTTACACCTTTTGTTGCGCTTACTATAAGAATTAGATTTTCAGATTCTCACTATTCACCATGAAGATGGACGTATTTACTGGATACCAAACTCAAAGGTGACGCCGGGTAAAAAGAAAGAACATGTTCTGATCAGTTTTGAAAGAAATAGTAATTGCAACACGATTCATGTCAAATCTCAGTGATCTGAATAAGCCACTCATCATGATTTTGATTATATTAAGTTAAATTGTGCAGCCTGACGTGACTTTACTAAAAGATGAACACAATGAGCAAAGGTGTGGTGAGATTTGAAAGTGAAAGAATTTCGTTTGTGTAATGGAAGCAGACCAGTTCCCAGGAAAGGAAAGAACAGAAAAACTCACAACGTGTTCATCGCCTGACAAAAACACAGTGGATGCTGCGACTCAGACACGTAGACTCACGACTAACTACACGGTTGTCATGATGTAAATAAAAAGCCACCAGACGGTGAAATGTGTCACTTTTACACTTTATTGTTTAAAGTTGTTACAAAAAAGTGTTTGCTGGAAACATTCTTTGCTTTCGCCTTTACAAGCACAACGAGGCTCCGGACAAGGAGGAGAAGACGAGCACGTGGAGGGAGACGGGACAGACGCGTGTGTGTGTGTGTGTGTGTGTGTGTGTGTGTGTGTGTGGAAACAGGGTGGAGATAACAGTACAGACAGTGAAGCCCTTACTCACACACTCAATCCACAGAGAGGAAACAAAACTAAACCGGGTGAAGGAGAAACGAAACTTTAAATCCAGAATAGACTCCCGTTTTTTTTTTACTCAAGAGGTATCCTCAGAAGACCTTTACACCATGTGTGTGTGTGTATGTGTGTGTCAGTGTGTGTGTGTGTGTGACACAGGTCATTGTTTTTCTCCCTGAGGTGAGTTTTTAGTGTGTTTCAGTCGGAGCACTGGGGGGTGATGAACGTGATCTGCATTTGGAGAAGTTCTGTGTGGACAGGTGAGCACATACACTCATCAAGAACACATAAATTACTCTCTCTCTCTCTCGCACACACTCTCTCACAAACACACACACACACACACCACTGACACCCACAGAAGCTCGGAGTGCACTGAAGAACGTGTTGCGGGTGTTTGGAAGTGACTGAAGTTTCTACAGCTCGAGTGTCTCGTTCTCACGTCGACGAACAAACTGGACGTGGTGTCGCAGCAGGATGTGTGTGTGTGTGTGTGTGTGTGTACACAAAATATCAGGACTGTCCTCTCTACACTCAGTATTTACTCTCAGTCTGTGTGTGTAATTGCAGAGTTAATGTCTGAAGACATTTTCTGCATCAATCGTGGCGTCTGTGATCATTCTTCATGTTGAAAACGTTCTAATCTCGAGGTCCCTGCAGCAGCTGCACGTGAGGTTTTCTCAGTCTGTCTTTGGATGTTGTGGAAGCTTAGAATTACATTTTTCTGAGCTATTTTTGTTTCATGTTGTCTTAAAAGTAAATCTTATCACAAATGTATCTATATTAATGTGTCTGTCCTCAGCTCTATTCGCAGTATTAGCAGGTGACCTCATGTGATCGAGACGTTACCTTCTTACATTTGAGTTCAGAGCTCATTTAGGTCGATAAAAGATGCTGTCACACTAAAGAACACCAGAGAACACATGATCTCAAATCACAGAGATGCTGAGTAGCACCGGACTGATATTATCACACGAGTATCACATGTTCGTCCCCCAGGTGACACTAGAGCCTTTGTAAAGATGGCTTTACTTTACTTTTAACATGTTGAATCTAATATGTTTGTGCTGTATGACCTGCAGCAGGCATCGGTCACAACCTGGAGCATTATTATGAATCAAAACAAAATAATCATAAACACTACGCGACTACTATGTACAAGCTTTGATGCATACATAGTTTGATACAGACACTCGTGTGCCGGGCGTTATCACAAATCTACGTAATAACTACAGCTCAGCGGGGCAGATCTCATTATAGCTGGAATAGTTTTACATAATTATAATTTAAAGTTCAGTGGTTAAACTCGGTGGCCTCGGGGTCGAGGTGATGAACATCAGCTGCAGCATCTCGTTTACGTCCGCTCGGTGACCTTTGCTGCGTGTCGTTCTCCATCATGTCATCTTTATAAGCACCATCTTCTAAAAGTGTACAACGCCCACAAAACACATTCTGTTGTATTTACTTGTTATGAAAACGTTCCTGAGCTGTAGGAGTTGACTTTTCTCTGAATATCTGCTTTTGGGAAGACAAAAATTAAAAACAGCTGCATGCAGAGACCCCGGAGAGTTTTTCTCTTTTCTGTTTGGCCACCTCGCAGAAAAGTAATAATTAAACTGCTGACCTTAAACTCACTAAAACTCACTCAATTAAACCTCCCTGACAGGTTGTTAAGACGCCCGTGACTGCACTTCTTAAATGTGACATTTTAATTACACACAATCGTTAAGCCTCAGTGACCGAAATATACAAACACAACATCCTCATCGCAGTTGATGAAAATGAAAAGAGAACGAGCAGCCCTGATATTTTGCACTCACATTTAAGTGCTTCATTATCCCTAAAATGCTCCACGGAGACCGACTTCAATACACTGTTTGGAAAGCACAAATTAATATGAAGCCCTGATGAGCACACACACACACACGCACGCATACACACACACATCCCTACAGAGAATTGTGTAGCTTGAAGCCGTGCGTGTTTGTTTGTGAGCATCAAACCTGAGTCAAACAGCTACAGTTGTCTTTATTCTTAAAGGTGTTTTGTTGCTTCGTGCGTCGTCAGATGGATGAGACTGAAAGAAATGACTTCCCTTTAACGTCGGACTTCATTATGGCTCAGGAAATCACGACTAGTGTGCAGAAATGGTGCAGTAAATCCATGATTTTCAAAATAAAACACGCCTCTAGTAGGATGCACAATACAATACTGGCTGGAGCTAAAGTTTTCATTGCATTTAAACAGTCAGGACGTTGTGGTAAGATGCTAAAAGTTACTATTAATTTCTCAGTTCAGTGCTGAGATCAATACTCATCAGAATACTGTTTGTTTCTGGCAAAATAATCATTAATATTATTACTGTAACTGTGCAGAAGAGCCCCCAAAACTGCACTTTTTGTTTTTATTTCTGCTTCCCCTCCACTTTTACTGCAAGAAAAAGTATTTGACCAGGTCTGTTTGCAGTTTGTGTGTGTGTGTGTGTGTGTGTGTGTGTGTGTGTGTGTGTGTGTGTGTGTGTGTGTGTGTCAGTGGCGTTAGCTACATCGCTGCAGTATCATGGCTAACCTGTGTTCAGATAAGATTCACCCACAGAAACGTTTTTCACTCAGACTTTAAAGGGAGGGATCAGTCACTCAGGCTGTCTGAGCGTTTCACAGACAGAGAGAAGACTCAGTTTCCCATAATGCTTCAGGAGGTGTCCGTTCCAAATCTATTGCTTTGAATGTGAAAAGGCCATGGAGTACAGAGTATAACTGAAGGGTCGACACACAGAGTGAGAGCACGCCGGAGGACGGGGGGGTGTATAAATACGACAAACAGATCAGAGAGGAGGTGAACGTGGGGGGAAAAGACACAGAACGAAACCCTCAGAACACACCTAGAACTTTAACTCTGATTAACAATATACTGTATCTTCAAATTAAAATGCTATAAGTACTGAAGTTAGACATATCTGACAGATAAAGAATGAAGCGATGGTTCTCGGGCCATAAATAAACATCTTTGTTTAAATTAGCTCTAAGAGATGTACACAGATGTATATTGCAACAATAAACATGGAGAAGAACCGTATGTTTGCGCTACGGTGCGTTTAGTAATTCTGAAAAATACTGTTGTTGAAAGTTCTTTTCCGAGAAAACAAACAAAAGGTTTTACCCAGCAGTGTTCTTTGTTTGGTTTTTGTGTCTCTGGTTTCACATGAAAATATAGAAATCTTTGTTGTCATTCATGAAAAAGCAATACAAAGGTCACTTAAATATGAGAAAGAGACAAAAAGTCCAGAAAAAAGTTTATATTGGAACCGCAGAGGAAAGAAAACAAATCAGGGCCATTCCCCGTTTACAAAGCGGGGTCCCAAAGGATGCTGGGAAGTCGCCCCATGCTAGTCGAGGGGTCCCTGGAAGATGAGTCTGACGAAGCCCTGCTCACCAGTCAGCTGGTGGGCGCAGAAGGGGCAGGCGGCGTGGAAGGTGTGAGTGCCGTGCGGCAGCGGGATCTGACTCCAGAAGCCCGCCGTCTTCTCTGAACAAACATGGCCGCAGGGGTTAAAGGCGTGAGTGGGCGGGGCGGCGTCGACGTAAAACCCCGCCTCGCAGCCCAGCCACAGCGGCACGTACGGCCCTTTGGCTCGGCACATGGGGCACTCCCTGTGGCGCCCGTCCCGGCCCTCCCGCTCCTCCAGGTGGTTGCCCCAGTTGTGGTAGCCGTGCACGTGGCCACACTGGAGGTAGACCCAGGGCTGCTTCTCGTCCGGCGTGTCCTTGCGACGCATCGAGGGGAAGGCCAGCGTGTTGAAGCCCACTGGGCACTGCGGGCGGGCCGCGTTGATTTCCTGCCGCAGCGCCTCCAGGTGTTTGAGGGTGGGAGTGCGCGACAGGCCTTCGGCTGTGCGCCACAGCAGGGTCGCGCCACAGAGGTCGATGAGGGAGCCGTCGACCAGCTCGTGACTCTCAGTCTCGACCTGGAACACACAGAAGTGATAGAGATGAGCTGCTACAGAGGGCAGCAACATACAAAAATAAATACCAAACGAGATGAAGAGACACATTCTGAAATTATGATCTTGCCAGATGTGATGATGATGTAACCAGGACTTTAGAAATACTGATGTCAGGAGTCCAAACAGATCCCCCACCCCCAGATCATTTAAAAGAAAGTACAGGAAACAAGAATTTGTGTGAAATATTCAATGAATTGCATTACAAGTTGAGCTGGTTATTGGTGATGATGATGATGCCTCTGTATGACTTAAACAAATGAGACCATCAGCAACAAAGACCAACATTTCTGTTTAATCTTTATTGTTATTCTGAGTGTTGACAATGAATTATCATTTGTTCAAAGGGGCTGCCAGAAAAAAACAGATGTTACTTGTAGCAGCTTTAAGCAAATGTACTTTATTCTTCTATTGACTGTAGCATGGAAACGTTCTTGAACAGTTGTGGTGGGAAAACGCCTGACAACCTTTCACAAACCAGAGAGGAAACAGAACTAAGACCCTCTCTCAGCCTTCACAAAGACCTCACTGATAATGCCAAAAGGCCTCTTCAGGGGAAAATGAAATGGAAAACAAACTAAAGAGTTTGGTTGGGAAAGAAACATGCTCGAAACGTCCCTCAATCAGAAAGAACAAGACAACAAAGAAATCGCAACATGACTAAAGAGTCAGGAGTGTGTTAGGATGACGTCTGCAGTGTGTAAGAGAGAATCAAAGTGACCAGAACGTCCCATTCCTCAACTCTCTTAAGCCTTCAAAAAAGGGCGTCGTCATGCCCTGATTGGCTCTGATGGGAAAACCCCAGGCTGCTCTGAATCATTGATTAGGAGCCAGCGTCCACGCCCTGCACCACAGGTGATCTGAGTCTACTGCAATCAATCCAGAGGGATTTGGACATTCAGCTTAAAGATGGCAGTATTTGGGGATTTATTTAATTTCACACCTATTCTTAAAGCAATTCGAACACACAAACAAAGAATCAGAAATTGATTAAATGAGGTTTGTAGTTCTCATCTGAGCACAGTAGGTGGCAGCGTTACACTCTTCCACTCCGGTCTGACAGATGTGTGATTCAGGGAGGAGGCAGGGGTCTGACAGCTGGAGGCAAGATGACATGAGGAAATTGAAAGAACAACGATGGCGGGGGCAGCGCTATCTTAAGGCTCGGGACACAGCGGGAAATTCCACATTTAGATAACCAGAAGACGACAGGGAGGAGCGCAAGAACAGTGACAAGAAGGATGGAAAGAAAGCAAAAAATATCATGAACTATTTTTAAAAACTGAGACACAGATGAGGGGAGGAGCGGCTCTCAGGGTTCAGAGCAACACACATTTCTGATGCCTCTTTTCTTGTGACAGATTTTAACCTTCATGTATCTGGGAAGGTTCACTGAGCACATGCGCAGTAACACACACACACACACACACACACACACACACACACACACACACACACACACACACACACACACACACACACACATTCACATCTGTCCAGTAAAACCAAAGTCTTTTTCCTGTTGGCCAACAAGCTGCTGAACTGGAACGGGTAAGAGTTCAGAGTCTCGCTCCAGGGAAACAGTTGTTGTTGTTTTTTCCTCCCCTGCTCACATTTTAACAGCTGATCTCAAATCCGGCGACTTCTAATGCAATGTTTGTGTAGTCAATAAATAACCGCACTCAAGATTATTGATCTGAGTACTCTGGGTTGATTCAATCTGTGTACATACACACACACACACACACACACACACACACACACACACACACACACACACACTCTCACCATCGACACAGTTATAATTTAATTGCAGCAGTAAATCATTTATCAGCACAAAAGCTTTCATCAAACACAGCAAGAGCTCAGACACTGTACTCTGCTCATTTATTACACTTCACAACAGTGTGTGTGTGTGTGTGTGTGTGTGTGTGTGTGTGTGTGCTGCACTCTAAGATATTCCTAATTACGCTGGCTTCAACCTTGTGTCCATCTGCAGAAGGACATCCAGCTGCCCTGCGAGCAAGGCCAAGCGAGTCTGTCCGAAAACTGGAACGAATCCGCTCATAATTCATCGTCGCCTCACAATAACTGCTACATATCAGCGGGTGTTTACTGCTTCAGAACAAACAAAAATGTTCCTCTGAAACAGAAATTCTTCAGTTATTTTTAGCCTGAATCTTTTTCTCTCGATGGGAGCCATGTTTTTCAACCCAAGGACAGGCAGGAGAACACACAAGGGATGTTAAAACCCCCGAATTCATTCAAAGGACACCTCAAGTACCTAATCACACACACACACACACACACACACACACACACACACACACACACACACACACACACACACACACACACACACACACACACGTGTAAGCCTGGATAGCTTTTTGGCAAACTTGCTGAGACGACTTTTTCCCCCCTATTTAATCAGAAAGTCCTTCAGCTGTTAACCTTCACAAACGCGGGCCAGTTATCCCACGTAGAGAGCCGTGTGCTTTACAAAGGCAGTGAGGGAAGGAAGCAATACGCTGGATCACAAAGCCAAAAGACACTTCATGTCATCCAAATGTAATGTAATTATGTTTTTTGAATGTTGTGTCAGTAGGATTGTATTCCTTTTTCCTTCAGTGTCTGTGTTTGGCTGACAACAGCAGGAGAGAAGAGCCTGTGTTGTACGTTACATATTGTGGGCTGACAAACTTAACGTTAGCAGCGCACTATTCTCCAGGGAATGTTTGTTTGGTCCGTCGTTCAACAAGCGACGCTGCAGGACAAGACGAGCACGTTAATGTCTGTAAGTTATATAATACAGAGACCGTAGCAGGGAAACCAAATAATCTGTGGCTCTTGTGTAGCTGCTCTCTGGTTCAGTGCAACTGTCTGTCGATGAAAGAACAGTTTTAAATCTCATCTCCTGAAAAACATACATTTCTAGTTTGGGTCTCTGGTTGTTTCTTAAAGGAGAAAACAGAACATTGACTTACGGAGCAGACATGTACGCTATAAAGACTATTTTGTCATCTGCAAATAAAGCTTCACAATAGATTTACTTGGTCTTTTTGTTCGCACTGACAACCGGCTATGTTGTGATTTTAATTACTCACAAACTTGCTTTTATACTATGTGTGCTACTGGAGGATAACACTAGATGGCACACCAGAGATATCAGTCCTTCGTTTTTGCCCCCTGTTGCTGCGGACTATTTACTGACCCCCTGACCCCCTGACCCCTTTAAATCTCCAAACTAGCCCTACACCGCCGCTGTTCATGTGCATAGTGCATTTTGCGGACACGTAGCATTAATATCCGATATATGTCCGATAATATACGCAATTCAGACTTCATGCGTACACAAACGTGTCTATTTGATTCTAGTTTTACTTTCTCATCAGTATAATAGTACCAACACAACAAACATAATCCTCCAAAACGTGTGTGACAACATCAGACTCCACTGAGTGGTCGCCATTTGGCATGAGAATTAAACCCCATCAAGCTCCGTCACCGAACATAATGAGAATATGTGATTTCCCATTGCCAACTATCTAAACTGTCAATCAGCTGTGAAATAATGAGTGGTTTCTGTAGTGGTGGATAATGCACACGTGGTTAACTCCCTGGACGGTAAAGGGCAGGTAGAGATAAGAGAGCTGTTAATTTCTGCTGCGCCGCAGAGACTTGAAAACAGGTGGGAGGCCGGATAAAGAGACGGATTAATGTGAGAACTGCCGACGTGCTGACTGTGGGCTCGTGGTTGATGATGTGTGCGTTGTGGGAGGAAGAGAGGATGGAGAGGAGAGAGGAGAAACCGAGACCTAATTAAAGACACCACCAACAACCTCAATCCAATCAGACGGATGCCACAGGTGGGCCACGCTGGCGAGGCAGCGGGAGTGTTGTCATTGGCTAAGAGACTCTGACATCAGCTGGAGGATCCCCTTACAAGGTCCTGTTACACACAGCTTTGACAGCCGCGCCTGTCGCCATGGAGACGGCATCTGGATAACCTCCTGCTGATGCGAAGCTCCGATCGACCTCCCGCCGCCGCCTGAGTGACAGGGGCGGTAAGTTGAGCGTGAGACTGTGTGAGTTGGAGCGAGGGAATGGAAGGAAGGAAGGAGGAAATGAGGGAGGAAGGGAAGATAGGCAGGAAGGGACACAGCTGCTGGAAGGCTGAGGCCCAGCCGGCAACGAGAGACATGTTGTGGACAAACAGTGTTTTGTCAACGGAGAATGAGGAGACGCGAGACAACTGTTGTTTCTTCACACTCGCACTGTTTTTTTTGGCCACTTCTCACAAGTTGCTCGTTTAACGGTGATAGTTGTCAACTGTCAGCTGCCTGCATGTCCAAACGTCCCGCCTCTTTTTTGTTGTGATTAGTGAGGCCATCATCATCATGTAATCTTCTTAAAAAAAGCCGAACTGTTCTCACGCACAGGCTCAGTTGTGTTCCGTTCCAGACCAGCATTGTATTATTACGGTTAATCTCAAAATACTCTGTGAACACACCCTCACAGTCAAAGCTCCTCAGCATCTCAGTCTGTGTTGTGTGTTCTGAGCACACAGCACGCATCATGTGCAGCGAATATGCTGCCTCAGTGAATGTTTTGCATCTCTTCTCACCATCTTTCCTCGCTGCTGCGCTGAGCGGGTCTCCCGCAGGGTGAAGACGTTGCCGCAGACTGAGATCTCCCTCCAGACGCCTGGTTTGGAGTCCTGGGTGAAGCCGTTTCGAGGATGCATCACCAGCACGCCGTTGGTGGTCAGCCCGTCCATTTGTCCATCAGATGTCTTCCACTTGGCAGCTTTCTCCTGGGGAAAACAAAGACATGGGAAGATGTGATCCGGATGGTCATTACGCAGTCCCTGAATCACAGTTCTTTAACTGATATCATGTATTACTGGTCACAGAAGCATTGGGACTTGGCCAACGCTCCAAGCACTCAACCCCAAACATCTGAACTCAACCGGGTGTGAAGCAACATTAAAGAGAGAACAGGGAGTAGTGGAAAGTTCACTCTTTGTTCTTGACTTGTTTTGCAGCAGCCTTTTGTTGTACACACTGCAGACTGATGCCAAAATGTCTGTATGACATGCTGCAGCTTGAAAGAGGTAAATGCAGACATGACTGGGAAAAGAAAACATGTTAAAGGTTTTTCACAGAGAGTTTTTCTTTTTATTTCTCTTCTTTCCTTTTTTTTTGTCACATTTCCTTGCGGATCTGTGGTGCTTCATCTCTCTGACTTTTACTCTCTCACATTCGCCCACACAAAGTCTCAAACTCAGCTCACCCCGAGGAAGATGTTCTTGGAGGAGTCGAAGCCTGCGGCGTAGATGCGTGCGGTGTAAGGCGGCGTGCGCTGGCACTTGATGCGGCAGGCGAAGCGAGAGATGGTGCTCTGGACCGACTGGGTGTCTGCGTTACTCTGGCTGCCTGCCACCGTGTCCGTGACTACAAAGTCTATGGGACTCTCTGTCGATCGACCGATCTGGTGAAAAGAGATGGAAACAGTTCAAACAGGTTTCAGACAAATAACAACGGTAGTCAACAATGTATTACAGCTATGAGATAAATAATAATCTATTCTTTCTGGGGAAGCTATCATGAAAACCCACGGATAACCTTGTGGTTATTCTGTGCTATCTCAGATCTACCTCAGCTCAGATATGGCGACTAGATGGACTTGGAGGAGAGATTATTTTCATGACTGCTGTCTCTAAGGTCAATAATGAATCTCAGCTTAATGATTTTTGTGTCTTTATTTTTTCACTCCATGTGTATGAGACATGTGGAGTAACTTAGATAACAAGCCGTACGCTCCGAGTTTAAGAAACCACAATCTGGGGACAGGAAGTCTTAGTCATGTCATGTCATGACTGTCATAGTTTATTCTTTATTTGCTTAGATTTTAGCAAGCTTGGCATCCTAAAAGTTTGCTGAATTTGCGATTAGCAGTTCCTGTTTGTGATTAATCCACAGATGTACAAACAACTATCCCTGAATTCCTTTCATGCTGAAGAAAACTTGATGATTCTGAAGTAACAACAAGTGTTTTTATGGATAGACAGTCTTAAAATATCTGTATCATGTCTCAAATAATTAAAAATCTGCAATCAGCACTAAAGGTTTTAAAGCATCATAACTGCTGACTGTGCTTGTAAAGCCACCTGCAGACTACAAGGCTTTGAAAATCTCTTCATTGACATTTCTTTTGGGTCCCAGGCTGCTGTCATGCACAACTGATCTCAGACCAGGTGCACTGATTAAAAGATTATTCCAGGGGATAAGATAAGGACTGGTTGTAGAACTCCAGTCCCGGTGGTAAAAGCTGAGGCTCGTTACCTGGAACATGTCTGTATTGCTGTCGTGGGTGTACTCCACCACCACCGTCTGCGCTCGAGACAGAGTGTAAGAGATGCTGTGCTGGTCTTTGTTGCTTATGGCCTGATGAGAGGGGAGAGGAGATAGGAGATAAGGAGAGGGAGACAAAAGTAAAGACCTTCAGGTGCTCTGTTCTTAAACCCTTCACTTAAAAAAACACAGGAGAACTGAACGGGAATATATTTTCTTTTAGCTAAAACACCTCTGACATGTGCTCACTGGTCATTACAGAGAACAATAGATACACAAAGGAAGGGGTGTGGTGGGTGAGAAGTTCAGTTGTGTAGTCACTAGCTGGACTAAATGCAGCCTCAACATCTTTTCAGTTAGTCGGGACCACCCAACGGTCAGAAGGGTAATCACCGTTTGAGTTCTCAGCTAAAGGCCTGTGTGTGTGTGTGTGTCCACAGAGAGTCCATGAAGTGCAGATGTTAAACCAAAAAAGCAAAGGTCGGCTCACACACACACCTTACAATCCTCTCGTCTTTTAACAGATTTTGGAGGATTTCTGGGCGATCTTGTAACTGACGATGGAAACAGACGGACATGTGCTTCCCAGGACGTTTTACTAGAAAACGCTCAGTTTCCCTCCACTGGACCGTTTACATTTATTTCTCTTATAAACCTTCGGCATGTTCCAGTTAAACGGCGTGTAAAAAAAAAAAAGGTTGTTCAAATACCTCTTCTGCGTGCTTTTTCTGCTAACTCAGGGACGTTTTGCTGAACTCTGTCCTTTTCCCTGTCATGCTGATGGGGCGTGTGTGTGTTTGATTCTTTAATATCACAGAACAAAAAGCAAACAGAATTTCACAAAAGCCTTTGGTGGAGCAGCGCGGGTCAAATCCACCGCGCTGGGTGTGTTTTATTTGATGTTGTCAGACGAACAAAATCATGCACCGACAAAGACGACAAAGGAATGCTGTCCTATATCCGAAGCAAATGTATTTTCTTTATAATTCTGTGTGTTTTTAATATGTTTCATGAGGCACATTCGAACATAAATCATCATGTAAAGGATTAAAAAGGTCATGTTGTGTGTTTCACCTTGGCTGCCTGTGGAGAGCAGGCGACGTGAACTGTGCTGGGTTTCACCCCGTTTGCCTTCGGCCTCTTGCAGAGTGCAAAGCGGCTCTTACGTCGGCCTCGGTCCCCGTTAGGCAGAGAGCCATTGTACCTGCACATAACCACATTAAACAAGCACACATAAATATAAACACACACACATACAAAACAATAGGGCATTATGGTCTGAGAAGCTGTATAACACACTGGAAAAAACAGTCATTGTGGAAAAATGCTTGAGGCATTTTGTTGCACTCCCTCCATGCCCCAAAGACCACATTCACACAAACACACACACACGCATATATAGCAGCCTATATTCTTCATATGTGCTGTTATTACAAAAGCACATCATGTCTCATAAACAACAAAGCCCTCCAAACATATCCCCCCCAGAAATGCTGAGAAAATAAACACACAAAGAGTCTCATTTATCCTGATACATGGTGGAGGAAAGGAGCATAAACAGAGGCGTTCCCTGAAACAGAATGGAGTCTCTGTGACTCCCGACAACACTGACTGTGCTGTTGTGTGTCTCTGGGTGTGTGTGTGTGTGTGTGTGTGTGTGTGTGTCTGTGTGTCTGTGTGTATGTGCGTGCGTGTGTGTGTGTGTGTGTGTGTGTGTCTGAGTGTGCTGCTTAATACAAGTCAGAGAACATAATTTATCATCTCCATCCACTGTTCAGTTTATCAAACCAGGATATCTGGTATTTAACATTGCAGAATGTATTTGGCCTGAATCACCATGACGTTGCCCTAACAACAACAACAACAACAACAGCAACACATGCGGGCAGATAACTGGCGGTTGATTAACATGTCAGAGATATGTGAAATCAGCTAACTTGTTTGTTCATGTTGTCATATACAGCTGTAACTGTGACATTAAGCCCATTAAGACCTCCTAAAATCCGGAATCAGGAGTTTTCTGAAAATCAAACTAAAATATTAAATTATCAGCTTCTGGAGCAAATATTGACAGAAACAAATTTAGAGATGAAGACTTGGACTGGAATTTGTTTTGCTTTACTCTGATGTTCATTACCAGATTGTCTTGAAATGTCACTCATTGAAGATGAATAGTTAAATACAGTTGCCTGTCATATCTTAGATGTTTCTGTTATGCTTGTTTTAAGTACTGTTTTGTGTTGCTAGCAAATTTGATAAATCAAATCTACCCACCAGCGACATCTCACCACAGGTTGGACTAACTACTGTAATTTGCTATAATTTTCTGTGGCTCACAGGTAAATTAGATTTCCAACCTATCATTAATGATGATATAAACAACACGATTATTAGGTTTTTTCCTTTCCTTTAGCGTTTTACATTTCGTCTGTATGGTTCTTGTGCATGTAAAAGATCTTGAAAGTTAAGGTGGCCAAACTCTGCATCAACAGAAGCTCCTTTCTCCTACAGAAAACACTGCTCCTGAAACGCCTCGTCAGTAGTCTCCCCTTTATTTCTGTGACTTTGTGACATCACACTACATGTTCATGCCACACATTTGCATATTTTATGCTTGGCAGCTAGTTGTAAGAATGTAAGAATTAATTTAGGACAGCGGCACTGTTGTTGTGCACTGCTGCAGCACTGCATGGCATAAGAAGACTGCATTTAGAAGCATTTCAAGCTATTCTAGTAGCTCAAAATAAAATCAGAAAACTGAAAATGAGCATGTCTCATGTAAGGTACAAACACACTGTATGTTTATTGGCTGTAGTAAAGCTGCAAGCAGTCGTCATCCCTTTATTCTTTTTGCACACACATGTTTCAGATAAGCCATCTCCAGTGTGAAGTGATATTCCTGCTAACAGAACCACAGCTTTATAAACATTACCACATGCATAAACACTGCTTGCTACTTTAACATTGTTATGACATCCAGAAGCCACATAAGTTATGGATTCTACTGGCGTCGCTGATATACTGCGAGAACACTCCACCGCAATAAATAACAGAGCAGACATGATCAGAGATTAAACTGCTTCCTACGGCTTGTCGATGAGCTATGATGAGATACGGAGGGATATCATTTCTAATATTTTCCAGAAATCCAGCAATTCTAATCAGCAAACCAAACCAAAGCTTTCCAAAGCTAACTTTTAAGGTTTCAGAACTCTTTAGAAGATTTCCAAAAATGCAGGAATCCAGTGATAAGCTTTATAATCAACGGACGAGACGGCAACAACGCCAAAGAAGCAGAAGCAGAACCAGGACTACAGATGTGTGTGTGTTTTGTGTCTGAAAAGTTTTTCTTAAAGGAGAAAACAATAATAATGAGAAAACGCTGTGACTAGAGCAGAACTGGCCACGCTGCAGGACCTCAGCACAGCTGGAACGTGTCTCTAACCAATCAGACTCTTGAACTGAAACCACCCATTGAACCGAGTCCAGTAGAGACGCCACAGACAGGTTGTAAGGACGCCCAGCCTGCAGCGAAATGTTTTTTCGGAGAGAGCAGATCTGTTGGGATCAAACGGCGCTCGGAGGGTTTATGAGTAACCATGGTGAGAGAACAGAGCCGCAGCAACGTTTGGGAAGTGTAACCATGGCAAGAGCGTAACCATGGTGAAGTTTAGCCCGTATCCGGAGAGAGGGCAGGGCTGTCTGCTGGCAGTTCCAGCCAAAGGTTCCCATGGGTTGCAGTAGTGTGTGTGTGTGTGTGTGTGTGTGTGTGTGTGTGTGTGTGTGTGTGTGTGTGTGTGTGTGCAAAAATATATCCAAGTATTTTCAAAACAATCGCAGAAAGGCCAAAGTAAAGTAACAAGTGAGTATCTGTTAACGTGTGTTTATATACGGGTCGTCTGAGGCAAAGTTAGGAAAAGACTCGTACTGTACATTCTTTATTTCCGACAATAAGCACCGAGCGTGTGTGTGCATGTGTGTGTCTATTCCTCCGTCACACTAGTAAAGTGAAGCTCAGTGTGCAGCAACAAGCTCACATTTATACAGTAAACCTATAAAAGATAAAGACAGGTTCCGAGGATAATTACGGCCTATGGCTGACTCGCTCTGTGTCTCTGTTTACACGTGTTAACATTATGAGTTTAATAGAGTGAAGGCAGAGGCTGCCAAACAAGTCAGTTTATTTTTTTAAACATACAGTATTAAAAGACAAAGAATTTAAAATTGGATATTAAATGACACAGTTGGCGTTTAGATGTGCCAAATTAAATAAACAGAGTGGAAGGAAAAATGAGAGAATGTTTCTTTCAGTGAGCTCTGTCGATGTGTTAATATTATTCAAATCAAACTGCAGAACTCCAGGGAGCCACTTTTCTGGTGACTTTTTGGCGACTTAACATTTCCATAATGAAATCAAAACATATACATTAAGTGTATTTATTCGTACATTTCAGACAGTTTCCTGAACTTTAACAGTACAAGGACAAGTTGTTCAAGCCAAAGTGCTCAATGAAGAAACATCAGCAAAAAGGATTCACATGAGTAAATTACTGATTATTAATTGTTGTGCATGTGCAGATTACGGTATGTTTATTTATATTGGCCGTGGGACAATATGAAAATTGTAATAATCATCAAATTAGTCTTAAAATCTTTAAATAAAAACTAAAATTGTCAGCAAAAAGTAATCATAAATAATGAGGTCTTCCTCAATTAATTCTAAAAAAAACAGGAAAACAATGTTGGACTGCACGTCAGCGAGCTTATTTTCCCATCCCTAATATATTCAGTACATACATATAATACATAAATGATAATAAATTAACAATCTGAGGCTGAGTGTAGATCGGTCTGATTCCCTGGTGCTGTGGAAAGCAGAGACAAACCTTCCTGTGGTTATGCAACACTTTCATTTCCCACAGTGCACTTTTTTTTTTGTTTCTCGTCTTCTAAGTTAATAAAATGTGGATGCTTCTTCCTGCATATATTTGAATATTAGGCACTATCATTAGTGGCGTTATAATGTATAATATTCCGCCAATTCAACACTGCTGAACTGTGCTGCTCTGGAGGTTAATGGCATACAAAAATATTCAATCCTGACACGTGAAAAATTCATCAACATTCACGTGGACACACAATTATGTTAACACAGGCGTATGAAGATGGACAGAAATGGACTCCGAGGGGCTGCAGTGTGTCCAGTGACGTCACAGTTGTTTAAAAAGCCACATGTGAGTCCACTACGGCTGTAAACAGATCGTCCCCAGAGACACAGCAGCATTCCTCTGGATTAGACCATTAGCATCATCGGGCTTCAAACATGGTAATGTTGGGCTGGGGTTAGCGAGGAGGTCAGACAAAACACTAGGCGATGTGTTGATGGGATTCTCCATTAATATCTGCGTGTGCGAGTCTGTTCTTAGTCACACAGGCTTCTCAATTAAATCCAACTGCTTTTTTTTAAGCCTGCTGGGAGAAGCAGGTGGGTGGAGTTTTATCACAGCTGAACCGTTTAGTTAGCTCAGTCGTGTTCTGTACGGGCTTATAAGTCAGTTCCTGAACTGTCCTTCAACCTTGTTAAGCAAAACCAACCAAAATACCAAGAATTACTGCACACAGAAAGCAGATCTGAATGAGAAAAATAGAGAATTATTACAAACATCATCAGTTATAGGTTTAAAGGTTTGTTGTCTTGTACTGCACCAGTTTATAGTTCAGCTGTTTACCAGTTATCCTGGTTTCAGACTTGTGAATCACAGTCCATATGTCGATAGCCTACATTGGCAAGTGAAGTGAAAGGAAGTCAGTGTGATTATCTGGCTGCCCGATGAAGTAAAGCAAGATGTTCATGACAGCTGTGACATCACCAGTTGGTCTAATCTGTACCGTTAGCAGTTTAGCCTCATAAGTCAAGACTCTTGTTTTTGTTCTGTCATGTGGTAATTCAAGACAATGCAGTCACAGTTTTCCCTTCCGTTACAAAGCAAGTAATGGCAAAATGAACGTGGAGAGCATTAAAAGTAACTGAATGACTTAATACATGATCTAATGGTTGAAGTTTGTCCCCAGTGGACACTGTAAGCAAATTTTGCCTTGAAGCTATTTGGGTGTTGTTTATTTATCATCTGTTATATATTTAACAACTTGTTGTACATAAAGGCGTCTATAAAAATGGCCAAAAATGGTATGAAATGGCTTCTTTTTCTTTCTTTCTCTTACATGCACCCACGTCTTCCACATACAGAAAGGAAGCCATTTTAAATTGGTTTAAGGTGACTTTGCTCTGCATCTGTTTCCAGTTCTTTGATTGTGGGAGTTTTCCTGTTTTCTTTCTGGATTGTAGCGATGCCACAACTTAAACGTACAGTACACTGTGGAATTTTTGACTACTTATTGCAACAGAGCAATCTCTTTATTAGGGATCCTCGTTCTTTTTTGCATGTGCGGTCAGTGGAGCAATGCACCAACAAAGACAAGGAAGAGGAAGAAGCCTGTAAGCTACAAACATCGGTGCATATGATGCAATATTTTAAAATATTCAAAAGACGGATGCATTGAATGCAAATGTTTTCTAATTAGGGAAATACACCTCAACAAGTGCAATTCTTTGTGAGTAGCACTGAACACAACTTTTGTTTGTCCACAAGAAAACAGCACTGAGCACCTGGAGCTACTTTAGTTAGCAGTTTTTTTGATTAACAGTTACCTCACCGGCATCATCATCATTCACAGCAGGCTCCTGAGCGACCAGATGCTAATGTAATAAGTTAAATGCACAAAGTATCACCGTTTGCACCCTTTAGCATTCTGCTCTCAATGTTAGTAGCTCTTTTAAAGCTGTGTTTTGTGTTTGGCTGAAGGAACAGAGCATTGCATCTTTTCATGGCCTTATGTGCCTTATTATTACATAAATCACAGCTTACTGATGGTCAACTGGCTGCACTGCTCCAGAGTGTCATAGTCCCTGGAGACCATGGTGCAAATGTCAGGGTTCGAGGACCTTCACAAAACTTACTGTAAAGCGAATTCACTGCACTTAGAGACGCTTTACTTACTGCGCAGTGTGTAACTACACATGCCATCAGCAAAAAGAACCCTTACTGACCTTTTAAAAATGGTGGTTTGACCTAGAATCAAAAACTAGGAGCGGAAAAAGAAGAGCGAAGCGGAAAACTGGGGTTCTCCCTTGTAAAGGCATGGAGCTGCGTTTACTGCTCGCTGCGCTTTTTTTTTTCCACGAGGGAAAATTTCCACGGTCATCTCCCTGACAAAGCGGCTCCAGCACAACCCAGAACAACAAACGGTGAGTCAGCTGTGAAACCAACTGTGTGTGTCTTGAGTGAGACATGAAAAATGTGAGTGTATATGTGAGTGTGTGTGCGTGTAAGGAGTCTTTCCGACATCTGCATTCCTCTGTGGAGTGGGCCGGGACGGGGAGTGGAGTGGAATAGCCCTTTGGGGAATAAACAGGAGACAGACAGATAAAGGAAGTCCTTCACTGTCAGTTGTTATTGGAGAAAGTGATCGTGAGTGTGTGTGTGTGT
>CAEMYA010002116.1:9914743-9935592 GCA_903131615.1 Diplodus sargus | reverse complement strand
TGTGTGTGTGTGTGTGTGGTTATATGTGTTCTATGCTGAAGATGCAGGGTGGGGTAGAGGGTTTTTCCTACAGCTGAGTATGTGGACAAAACAAGTCTCTGGTGGGAGAGAGAGCCAAGGTGTTTATGTCGGGTATCCGGCGCTGCTGCGTGCCAAAATTGATCTCATCTTATAAAAAAAAGCAAGTAATGTGGTTCAACTCATCTGCTCCAAAAAACACAACATTTTAAGTGTGAGTGCACGACCTTTTTGCGACCAGATAAAAATATTGCATGTGTTTATAGTGTTTTGTGAAACAGCATTAGATCTCTGCACTGTAATTAACCAATCAGAGTGCGTCTCGATCCTCGGTGTGCACTCCCTCGGACACTTTTATGAGTTAGTTATGATTACTTCTTATTATATAATGTGCCATCATTGGCAGACAGTGTAAACGACAGAACAATACAAAATCTTATAATCTATGCACAAAATTGTGTTCTGCATCATGTTTTGACTGTGCATCTTTATCACAGTACATTACAGTGTCCAAGTGCCTTAAAGGACCCAAGTTCACCCAGAAAATTGAAATTCTGCCATTATCTACTAAACTTAAAGTATCTGGAAAGTCAAGAAAAGTTTTGTAGCCCATAAAACATCTGGAGCTTCACAGGAAAACATTTTTGTAGCATTCTGCTACACTGAAGATGATGGGGACTTGTTTTAAAAGGTAGAAAAAAAACTAAGGAAAACAAATAAATTAATTAAATAAATGGCTCCGTACAAGCTCGTCCGGCATAATCTTTTCAAATCAATTTGGATCTCAGGCTTCTGAAGCCATTTTATTTAATCCCCAGCTGCTACAGTTGTTTGGGAGAATGCTGCAAAGCTGTTTAGCTGTGAAGCTACAGGAATGTTTTGTGGACTTCCAAACTTCACCTGACTTTCCATCAGCAGGGAGGGGAGGAGATGATGACTGAATTTGCATTTCTGTATCTTTAAGGTCTAACTAATGCATTCACCTTTGTATAAAACATTTATAAAGCCATTTTTTGAACACTGATCTTCATTTTTAAAAATCAGGTGAATTTAGGTGGCTGATATCTATGAGTGAGTCCAGTGTTATGCAGATGCCCAAAAATCTGGATCTAGTGGATTTAAAAACATTTTTTATAATGAATTAGGCTTGACTAATTTGAGGGCATTGATGGGCCTTGGCAGAGGTATGCGCTCTACTATATGCCTGAGATTTTAATGGGTACGCTTCTTGTCATTCAGTTAAAAAGCTGAGCTGTGCATCACAAAATAATTGTATTTACACCTGAGCAGCTTGTCTACAGTACCTTTAAATCACTTAAATTCATCATTTTAAAGTCACAGGAACTTTGTAATTTTTTTCAAAACCACACACTTAATCTAATTTGATCAATAGAAGTCACTGTGGATACAAATAAAAACAAAGGACACATTCACAGAGGTCTGTCCTGGATGCGATTAGCATCATTTGTTGCTTACCCCAGCACAATGAGCTCTCCATACTTCACTGGCACTTTGGTGGAGGCGGTGGTGGAGATGTTTTCCTGCTCCGGGGAGTACATTGGGCTCGACTGATTGAGGCTCGGAGGAGGAGGGGAGGTGAGATCCAACCGGGCGAGGGAGACAGGAAGGGGAAAGGAGGGGAAGGGAGGAGGGGGGGAGGGTGCTGATCGAATGGAGCACGGGGGGAAAGGAGGAGAAGGAAGGGGAAGGGTCAGCTGAGCCTCAGCTCCACCCTCTCATGCTTCATGTGTCCGTCTCTCGCAGCGCCACTTGTCCTGCCCTGCAGAGCGACAAAGACAAAATTAACACAAAGATTAGTTTTTTAAGAAAAGGAGGATTCAAACACAAATCTCAAAGCTGTGTAATTTTTTTATGTAATTCTAATTTCGTTTTACTTTATTTCAGCTGATGTTTCATTCTGTGTATCTAAGAGGACCTCACAGTTTCCCTCACACTATTTCAAGCAGCTGTGCAGAGTTCTGGTGTCTGACAAGCCTTTAATTTGTGGATGTTTTAAACGTATGTCTGCTCAGATTTGGCACTGATCTAGCCACTATGATTGACTGCTTTATAAGAGAGGGATGGGACCTCTATGATGACACACTTCCACGTCCTAAGCAAATCGAAATTAAAAAGAACTTTATCAGAACACCGCAGACATGATGATGGTCGGGAGTACATGAGAATCATTCTATTTGCTGAGCGAGGTGGTTGCTGACTTCACAGAATGACTCAAACACACACACACACACACACACATCTTTTCTAAATACACAGGAAATCAGATGAGCAGAGAAAGAAAGTATTCATGAGAGAAGACGGCATGAGAAGAAGAAGAAGGGGACCGACTTCCTGTGAAAACAACTCAAGCATCTCTTGCGTGAGTTTAACTTCATCTCACCACCTTTCCCGTTTACGCTCCCCTCCCTCCCACTCATTCCACAAAAAAGCAGGATATACAGTAAATACAATGTACTGTCTTTTAAGAGGAAGACTATTACTTCACTTCCTCATATGAAGCTGAATTTATCTCCTACAATTCCCAGAGTGCCTCTCTGCTAAGAGAATGTAAACCACACATGAATAAAGCATTGGCAGTAAAGTGTTTTGATGATGAGCGGGGATAGGGGACAGTTATAAAACACTCACTGAGCACTGAAGAGCAGGAAGGCGGATATAGTCCCATCAGACCGAGTGGGAGAAGTTCATATATAGGCCTTCCAAGTGCATATTTAAGACATAATGTCAGACATAAGCATTATTCAATATGCACAAAGGAAATGTTTGTATGCGCATTTGTGAAGCATCAAAAACTGACAATATATATATGAAAACATATGAGCCGAGTGATTATATAGGCCTTGTTTATGTTTTATTCACTTCGTTGAAGCCAAATGTCCAGGGAGACACACCAAACTGACAGCAGAGAAGGCTGACGGTCGCCTGGGTCTTAGCCAAAATGCTCCACTCGAACAAATTGCAAAGACTACAGCCAGTTGCAAACAGCACTGGCAAAGAAGCATGGGGGAGAAATATAAGGACAAATTGCACTAAATGGGTAAAATCATGGATATCACAGCGACAGGCTCAAGGGGCTCTCACTTTTTCCGTTTCTTTTCTCCAATCAGGGTAATTTCTCTCGCTGACAGGCTGTGCCGCTGATTCAACATGCTCAATCGGCCAAAAAGCCTCCGATAAGGTCCAGTGCCAACGTTGCGGGACACACTGCAACAACTAGAGCTCACAGATGTTCTCTGACGACCCTGACATTGACCAACTGTCGACTGTCAGTCTGGCGTATCAGGGCCTTAACCGACAAACATATATTGAGACGCTTGTGCTCAGCAGACATTTTAAAACTTTACCAGATGTCCTTTGATTGTTTAGCAACAACCTGAAAAAATGTCCCTCTAGCAAACTCAAATCATTTCATCATGCATGGCAGATTTAGCTTAGCATGAAGACGTGTCTAAAGCGCTCTAATTAATCTGCTGTATCTTGTTTATTTCTTACAGAAACCGAATTGCGAAAACAGTAACGCGTTGTTTAATTGGCAAAGCTAAGCTAACAGGCTGCAGGCTGTAGCCTCTTACATAAGAGAGAGCCAAAGTTCATGAAGTTCTTTAGCTGTAATCACAGCTGACTGAAAAGTTTTTTTTAAAGTGTTTGCTCCTCTTTGTCCTGGTGTTATTACAAACAAGTCTGAGCTCGCTGTGACTCACCCACGGACTCTTCTGTTTTATCAACATGTGACATTAAGCTTTTGAAGATCGAAGGCTAATGGGGAACGGTGTTTTCTTAAGGCCACTAAAACAATATTAGATAACACACAACATGCTGATGTGTAAGATCATGTTCCGAGGCTGTGTTTTGGGCATTTTTGTTAAAACTAAACGTCAACAGGATTTTGAACCAGGTTTCGTTCTTAATGATGTTCTGGTTTCAGTTTTCGCTCTTTCTGGGCAGACATGAGAATGATAAAGATCTTCTCAGCGAAGTGAATAAATATATTTCTCAAAAATGTCAGCTATAGTGCATCGCTTCAATCTTGCGCTGAGATTTTACCGCCATCAAACAGCACGAACGCTGCAGAGCTCTGCAGAAATGAGCACAACACTGTCTAATGCCAGTGCAACTCCTACAACACATTATGCCAATCTCTTTGACCAATCTGTCAGTCACACCTCCAGCCCACATGCTGACTGGAGTCCTGTAAGGAGGTTACCTCTTTGCATGAATACTGTGGGTGCACACACACAAAAGTTCCCACACCAAAACAGGAAGCTACAGGATGCTTACAGTGTCGCAGCTGAGCTTAGGGGTTGACCAAGTTTGATACGCTGCGGTCGATTGTGGAGTTTCCGTCTTTGGCCTCTAACAACTACAAAGTCTTAACAACAACAACGTATCTGATGAAAAGGCTTAAAAAGGACAGAGCACTTCACAGTGGAGACAGCTGAGCACACTATTATTCTGACACAGAGAACCAAAAACATCTGTGTGTAGGGTCTCTCGTTCGATTGTCAAAAACTTTGAAACATTTGATAACAGTATCGTATGTATCTGCCCGCCAAACCACAGTGAATGATACACATCCAACTACAACACGCTGTTGTACATGTTGTAATTTATGATTGACAATGACGTATCGCTGGAAACAACGGAAGTTACGGAAATAATATTTAGTTTTGACTGTCCTATCTGAGTGCCCTACCTGCTCATGCATACTAACAATAAAACTGTTTCACAGCCTCACACTTGAAGAAGGAACACTTCTGAGTTTTAACTCCCGCTCTCGCTCCTGAAGTGTTAACATTGTGTTGGATCTATTTTCGGTGAATCACACCACTAAATCAGAAAACGTACAGCTGTTTATAGTCCACAGCTTCATCACACACAGCGAGAGGGAGGGAAGAGGATGGAGGTGGCGCAGTTAAGGGTTCAACACATTTTAGTTAGAAAGGTTGTGAATCTTTTCAGCTTTTCCTGATGGAGGAGGAGGAGAGTGAGGCCGGGGACGGAGGGAAGGATGATTTATTCTGGATGGAGGCAAGGATATTAAAATGGAGGACCTGGAAGAAGGGGGAGGTGAAGAGGAGTGTGTTTAAACTGCAAAATGGATGTAAGCCTGAGCCCCACCTGCTCCACTTACAGAGGGGGTTAATCCCACATACTCACACACAGGCACACATGCAGCATTGTCTGTGCATACTAAAACACATGCTCTTAACTGTGTGCATGCGAAATCCTGCTGCACACACACACACACACACACTCACATGTGCACACAGTGAGTAGTGTCGAGGGAGCTGTTGGCTGACTTGCCAGGAATTGATTTCCACCTATGGATCCAGACGCCGAGCACTAGGAGCAAAATAAGTCTCAGAGCGGTGCGCCCTGTTATTGAACACATGTCCAGAGCGCTGAATTATCTCTCTGTCTCAACTCTACTATTAAAAACAATAAAAAGACAGCAGCAGCCTCTCCAGAGACCCGGTCTCCCTCATTCTTCAACCACACATCCTGCGAAGCTCAAGGACATCATGTCACTCAACCACCTCTCACTGGAAATGTTCATATTGGACCAGACCACATTTGCATAAATATAACAGTTTCAAGGTAAACTGTAGTATGAAAATTGACGGTTACGATACTATGATTTTGAATTTTACCATATTAATGTTCTCAGTCCAGTCCAGTTTCATGTCTGTCAGGACATTATATCATGTTATTTTTCATACCATCATCTGTCATAGCAGCTGATAATAATAATAACAATTGTGTAATAACGTGATATCGTAACGCTGTGATAGTTTATATATTGTTATGATCTTGACAGCGGTCTTAAAACCACTTTTTGAAGGTCTCAGTCTTATCTCGGCACTGATTGCATTTTTACTCGTAGACAAAGAGGACTCTGGAATTAATTTCAACTGTGTACATAGTTATAGTTTCCATGGGAAGACAAGAGAAAAACCTGATGCTTGTACAAAAAAATATACTCTGTCAGGAGGATGGTAAAACATGGAAAAGGAGTGTTGAATAAGAAGATGGTGTTTCTATCTGTTTTCTCAGAGGAAACAAAGTAAAATTCTGACACATACATTTCATCTCTGCAAAGCCATTTGATTGTACAATCTCATATGTTAAACTGAACAATTATTTTGTGGAGCATCATTTATGCAAAGCAACCAAAAGTATGTTTAGGAGTTTGATATGTTGCACAGAAATGCTCAACATTAATCTCAAACATTAGGAGACCGGGCAATCTTAATATTCAAAGCCACACTAATCCACATTTTATATCAACAATTACAACCTCACACAGATTATGCAGTGAAACAAGCCATGGTAATTGTTTAAATGAGGCTTTCATTGAGGAAAAAACATGCGTCGCTGATCATTAAAATGGCTCAGGAATTAGCTCAGAGCTGGCATCTCTTGTACACGTGCTATATGTATGGGTGTGTATATTATTTTTTAAGTGCGTGACTGTGTGTGTGTGAGTAAGCTCTCGGCCTCTGCAACCCTGCATGACACAGAGCTCGGTGTGGCTGCATGCCAACTGCTGCTTAGCTACCGAGACACACAGTGCTACAACAATAGATCTAGAGCTCAGCGAGGCTGACTCCGCTGGCCGGGGTCAGGGATTGTAACAGCGTGCTGCTGACAGCAGGAACAGCAACCTCACACTTACAAAAGCCCCCGTAAAACTTAACTGCGAGGAGGCACGGACGACACCTGCCCTTCCCACTGGCTGCACAACACGTGACAAACAGACATACACGCACACAGGCGGAAGAAAACATGCACAGAAACTGTAGCTTTCATGTTAACAGAGAATTAGGGTGACAGCTGCACTTCTCTTTTGAATGTTTTGCCAGCTGAGCCACATCCAGCACGTCAAACTGTCCTATTTAGTGTACATGTGTGCCAAAGAGCGACACATCGCCATGCAGCAGGCAATCAGACTCTGCATCAGTCGCCCAGGTCACTGCTGCACAACGCTTCCATATTGGGTTTAAGGGTGTTTAATGTTTGAAAAGGCGAAGTGGCGTCATGAGTCAAAGGGTGACACACTTTCAGGATCACAAGGCATGGCTCTATGGAAACAAATCAACCTGAGGCAGTGTTTCTCGACTGGTAGGTCAGCAAAAATAAATGGGTCAAAAGACACTCCAGCAGGATCAAAGAGGAACCCGGACGGGAACGACAGTGTGCTGGTTACTGATCTGCTAAGTCTAATGCATAATAAAATGTAGGTCCTGATACAGAAACAGCCAAGAAGCACTTTCCATACCTGACACCAAAAGGACAAGAAAGATGATACTTGCTCACCAACTATCTTGACAAACAATAAACCGATTTGAGCAATTTTTTAATATAAAAGGCGAAAATTCTTGGATTTCAGCTTTGTAAAAGTGGATATGTTCCGGTTTCTTTACTGCTCCATGACACTTAACTGAATATATTTGGGTTGTGGATGAAACAAGACTTCTGAGGACATCATCTCTTGCATTGGGAGACACTGATGGACATCTTTCTCCATTTTCTGACATTTTATAGACCAAACGATTGATAATTTCAATGTGGAAATCATCAACATATTAATAAACAATGAAAATAATCATCAGTTGCAGCCTTAATTTATATATAATACTTAAACATGTAGTTTTCCAAGTTTCACAGAGATTCCCAGAGTAGGAGCTCCAATGACCACCAATAAGAAGATAGATAAGTAGATCCATACAAGTGCTGAAAGAGGTATGTCATAATTAGGGCTTCAACTTAAATGTCAGACGTAGTGAAATTAATAAAAAAAATTATTTTGCCAGGGCCTCAGATGGTGTATTCCAGCTCCTTATTTGAAGGTAAGATATCCAGCATATCCTCATATATGACAAAGAAAAACAGTACATCTCTGTTTTGAGAAGCTGGTAAGATTTGGCATTTTTCCTTTAAAACTACTAAAACAATAAATCGTAATAACCAACGAAGATTATTTTTCTGCCAACCAACGAATTGGGTCACCTGCTTGTTTCAGTTTTAGTTTTAGGCCGTCTTTAAACTGTACATAACTTTGCAGTGAGCTTTTGATATAAAGTGGAACGAGAAAAAAAAAGTCAAAAATCCCCCTGCTTTACTGTAAACGCACATAAAATAGGACATAAGACAACAGGAGTTCAATCAAAAACTTCAAACAGCATTAATTTCAAACAGTGCCTACATCAGGCGCCGAGCCATGGGGACGGATACGGAGTTTGATTAGATAGAAAAGAAACCCGGGACCTCCTACACAGTGTGACATCTTCATTACGGGAAAGTGGTAATGATACCCTCCCGGTAAAGTGGGTCATCGGATCAATAAATAATAACAGACGCCTGGCACAGAATCAGAGAGGATGACATGTTTCTGGCTTTCTGTGGATCTATTTAATATGAAGCACACCTGCTGCTAGGTGAAAACACAACACATGGGAGTCGAGGCTCAACGTGAAATTCTTGTAATAATTTAGTTTTACCATCAGTTTCTTTTCCTAAAAACGCTGGAATACTGTCTGCAAAAACTGACCAGCCGTCTTCAGAATGTGTTTAAAACCTGCAAATTATGTTTCCACTTTTTCTGTTTTTGAAGAAAACTCAGAGATCGACTGATTTTCTGCCTGTCGGCTATAAATCACAGTGAAGAGAATAATTGAGGTCCTCTTCTTACTTGTGGCTGCTGTGATCTTTGATAAGGCCCTTCATCAAGAAGGTCACCAGATACCTAATCACGTCAGTATTATTGGCTCTCACCACATCCTCCAACACTCTGAGGTTTTCACACCTTTCATGTTCCCAATGCGAGATGCTTTGAGTTTCCCAGCTGTTCAATGCTGAGCAGCAGAAACAAACGTTTCTTCAAAGCTTACAGTAACAACTATCCAAAAACTGATAGTCTCCCTCCTCGTCTTCAGTCTTTCCAACTTTTGCATCCCGTGTGATAAACAGCTCGATCTCTTCATCACTAATAGATGTTAGATGAGACAATAAGGGGCTTAAACTTCTTGGTGTTATGTCACTTCTACAGTTAGGTGCTCAGTTACATAACAGTACCGGTCAGATGAAGTTAAAAGCACCAAAAGCCAAGTCTGCGATAAAAGAGTCTGAACATTTTCAAAGAATACTGAGTAATGTGTGCTGTCATGAACTGGGCAGAGAGGGATTTAAGATAGATTATTCACCTGGCACAACATGGTGCCACCTGTGAGATAATCTACAACAGAGGTTTTCAAACTGTAAGGCGTGTCTCTACAGGGGTGTCGGGGAGAAGGGGAGGCAGAGGGTGAGGCGTGAGGAAAAGATATTGCGTGAGAAGAAATGGGAAAGGTGCAGGCTGGGAACTTAGTTACTGCAGTTATTGTTCTTGTAGCACACTCACTAACACGGCTAACAGCAGCAGCATACGGTAACTCAATCAAATCTGAGCATGCAGACATGATGCACACATTTCTAGATTCAGTCTATGACGTCCACTGCAGATAAATGTCTACAAGCTCACTTAGAAATCGTAGAAAGTTAACGCTCCTCATAATTCAAGGCCTTGTTGGAGAATCATCATCTTTTCAAAGTTTCTTCTGTATCAGATATGGCCTGATCGATATGTGGGTTGGCAGATATCATCGGCCTGTCACAGATATATTGGTATCAGGCATCTATGATGGCTGATATTAAATAGTTTTTAGGGATTGTAATCCAGAAAATTATCAGCATTGGCTACAAAAATCAAGTATTGGTCCCTAGTATCAAAGTAATCTGGTGTAAAGTGTCTGTACATGTATGAGTAGATTTCAAACAGGACATGGTAACAGCTACTTTAGCAAACTTTAATACTACGACAGTAAAGTGTTTTTAGAGCTCTTTGATATTAAAACATCAATCTTAGCTTCTCTGCCTTTTTTGCACTCAGGTGAGCATAAATTACAGGTTACAAAGTTATATTCAAATCACAAAATTGTAAAATTCAATAGACTGAAAGAAAATTACTCTACAATCAATAATTAAATAGTTCTTGAGAGCCATATATCAAGCACAAATGCTAAAAGTTCACTGGGAGATTAAGTGGCTTTTAACTTTTAACTTTGGATTTTGACTGTTGGTTTGCCAAAAAGTCCAAAGGTTTTCACTTTGGGCTTATTTTTCCATTACTATCCACTACTAAAAGACTAAAAATCAGTTCAACCACGAGTCAACCAAGTTTCAGTTTTATTTCAGTTCGTGGAAGTGGTATCCTCTGACTGTAAGAAGCATATCACTTAACTACTTCAGAGAGACCGTGGGTGTTCTCCTACTTTCCAGTACAATTCACAGAGCTTTAATGGTAACATAGTGGTTTAAGGTAATGCCAGTGAGATGCCTGCTTCCACCCACGTTTGCTTCCTGTGACACCAAGGTCAGGTTTCTATTTCTATTTGAGTTGCCAACCCCGGCCTTAATGGTTAAATTACTCAGCATCAGCGAGGGCAAAACAAAAGGGTTTTTCCTGTTGACAAAATGTCCCAAAGAACCCAGCAGGACACCAACTTGAGAAAAGTAAGTTAAGAGGTTAAATGTTCAGACACAGTAGGAATGAGCATGCTCAGCTGATCTACCTCAAAAGCTTCCTACTCCAACAGGAACTCCAACCCACTTAACCCCTGTCCTGTTTGGAAAGCCGTCAAAGTCTTTGGGCTGAGTGAATGAGAGTGGCCTCCAGGAACAAGCCCTCGAGGGAAACGATGTGATTGCTCTCACAAACCCCAATGGAAAGTGAGGTGAAAGTGAAAAGGTCTTCAAGTGTAATTCTTTCAAGGAAAAGTACATTCCCAGCACATTCCCTTCATGACTATATTCAATCCATGGAAAAAGAAATGTTTATACTCAACCTTCTGCTGCGATGACAACGTGAATTAAAGTCATCATATGGTGCACTGTTACGTGTCTCAAATTAACACGTGCGATACTGGAATATTTTGGTTTTCTGTGATGTATATTGGGTATATGAAAGCTTTTGTCAAGAATGAATGGTTACAGAATGATTGGGGTGATTTGGTAGGAAATTACATTTTATCAAACTGCCAAAGTAGGCCATGCTGTGTCTAACAAATTCATCAAGAATGATTGTGATTGGCGGTTTACGGTACCCTTTAAATTGGACTAAATTAAACAGATTTCTCTTGAAGATTCGTCGATGAAAATGAGAACCATGCAAGTTTTCCATTTTAGTTTTAGCTTCTTGACATCACACATCCGAAGTTGAGGAGACATCAAAGGACAGAGTCAATTAGGGGAGTATTACAGTGTAAAATTAACTTTTGTCAAAATGTAATTGCTATGAATAAACTCAATATTTAAAGACCTTTAATCAGAGAGGGGCGAAGGGGCACAGCCCTCTATGAGCTGGTCATTTTAACATCATAAAAAGGCTCTTGAACTTCTACAAAACAACCTCAGTTAGAGACCCCACTGTCAACTCAAAGGGTGGAGTTAAACATCTACAATTAGCCTAAAATGTCTCCAATCATCCATCACACAGAGCAGAAATAAAAAATAAAATAGCATTCAGCTGCATGACTACATAGTTTATCTCTGTAAGGACCTCCAAGAGTCAATGCCTCAAACCAGAAACCTCAACTTCCCGTGACAAACACCAGCTGCTTGGTGGGAGAGTCAACTCGCCACCAAGTCCTCAGCTCACAAAGACCATACGTTCCTCAGCTCAAAATTATATAATGACATCTCTGCCAGATTATGATCTCTCGTTCAGGAAAGAGTACCTCAGCCTGTAGGCCAGAACTGATTGAGCCAACTCTCAATAAGTGGATGGGACTAATTGCTTCCTCTTTACCTCTGAGTACAGCTGACATAATGTTTGTCTCAGTAAGAACTCTACATAAATTGCTAGACCAGCAGAAAAAAACCCCTCTCAGTTAAATGTAAGGTCAGTTTGATGCTAAAAAGCAGGACAAAAATGACAGAATGAAAAAAAGGCTGTGTGGATCTGGATATCGGTCATCTGTTTATGGGCTCGAACGAAGTTAAGAGCATGGGATGAAAGGCTCCTACAGCTTCTTGGAATGTCTTTTATTGTTTTTTCCAAAATGGTGACTAAACCAGAGCATTAAGCAGCACATCATGCTGGAGGTTTTACGGTTGTAGGAAAAGGGAGGACGGCTGGGTCTGACCATAAACCTCATCCTTGTAAGTGGTTCTTGTCTAAAAACTGTTTAGTCTTAAAAACACTCAATAACAAGTCAAAGCATGTGTGAACCCTAAAAATTATGGGTAAGTATTTTTGAGATTTCCGTTTGAGGCTGGGAGGCTGTGTGTGTGTGTTGGTGTGTGTGTGTGTCTGTGTGTGTTTGCGTACATCAGCAGAAATTTGTAATTTACGTGAATTGAATGTGTGAGTGCATTTGTGTGGTGGGGAGCGTGTTTTCAGACGCCCTGGGTCTGGTCTCCAGTGTGTAGAGTTGCACAGTCGGATCAGTGGTGAGGTATTGGTTTGCACACTGGGAGGATTAGACGCTCGATGACTCGGAAACTGATCCGTGTGGTGGAGAGGGAGCCGGCAAACCTGACGCCAGATTCTCCTTTCTCTTATCGTCTACTCTGTCTCTGTCTTTGGGGCGAACTTGTCCAATCAATGAACATGAACAGATGGCAGTGGCAATGTAGAACATGAGAAGAAAAGGGGAAGGAAGGACGGGGAGCAGTGTTTTCCTGTTATTTCGAGTATTTTTGTGAAATATTTAAGTGTGCAAATATATGAGCGTTTGTTCATAACAGAAGGGTTCTACTTAGCTCGGTGTCTTGATCATTAAAGTGGTGAACAAAACTTCGACTTGACAACTTTGAACACTTATTTTCTTCATCTGGAACTTGCAAACTGGCTGCTGAGTCATCCAGAGACACCTCTAGATAGTTGAAAGTTTTTATTCCTTATATTTTGGTCATTTATAGTTGGCTAAAGAAATATCATGTGACATTTCTGCATGAAAATGTTTAAACAACTACAACTTTTGTTATATACTTTGTTGACTTATGTACTTACATCATCCCAAATGTTTCCAAACAATGTTCAAACTAGGAATGGGACGAATTGGACAAAAATTCACGTCGCATTTATTGTGGCCAAAATGATTGTGATTCACGATTTTATCATGATAATCAAAAAAATATGCTTAAAAGTCTCCACACTGCTGCTTTAACACTGTCGGAAAGACAAACGTAGAACAGGAAATGACACAATTAAAATGAGAATGCTTGATAACGATGATCATCCTCATGATGGTTGAAACTAAATTTTACCAAAGCAAACTACCTGGATCACACACTTGGAGACAAAATCTCAAACCTGCCAGTGTTCGGAAAAGTGTTAGTGTTAATTTCGGAGTCTGCTCACACTCTTCGTCAGCAGTGTGAATTGAATTCCAAAAATAGGGCTCTGACAGATTTTCCTTTAATCCTTCATTTTTCTCACTGAACATTCAGAGTTTTTGTTTGATTGGTTGTGTGCTTCCATGTGAGTATAACTAGCTCATGATCTCTCCATCTGTCTGTGGCTGGCGACCGTTCTTCCTGACGTCCAGTGGGATATGATCAGACTCATTTCCATTCACACTCCACAGCACCCAAAAACTTCAATCTACCGTCTCAAAATAAACCCACAACGCGTGTGTGCTGGCACACGTAATCGCTTTCCATTCGGAGGAACTATAAAACAGACAGTGGACCTTATGACTGCTGATGAGAACGTTATAGAAAATTAATGTAGCGTGAGTTACATCTCCTGGAGCTCAGCTGAGTGTACACAGACAGATAAGGCTGCATTATCAATACAGCCCAGAGTGGATTCCCTCACATAAGATGCTGAGCAGCTTGGACAATAAAAACAGAATAATACTGTGTTTCAGGTGTGTCTTCATTTTGATATTCTACGTATTACCTAAAGCGGTATATGTACTGGACCAGGAACACAGGAATATTTCTGTCTGGACTCAGACATGCCTGTAGCTGCTCCACTCCAAAGTGATTTACACACAGTCAGCGTGTCGATGCACATATACCGAGTCCCAATTCCCTGCCCACTCACAGACAGGCGCACACTTCTCATGTTCAGTGGTCCCTGGAGACTTGCTCCGGTGTGTGTCTCTGTGTGTGTCTCTCTCTGTGTGTGTGGTCCGTTATTTACACCAAGATGGATGGAAACACACTGCATGGCAGAATCACATGAACCCTCGTGGCACATTGCCTGAGAGGAAGGAAGAAATAATGGTGGGAACACACAATAGATGGACAACAACATTGAAGATGGAGGACACTGGAGACAAAAGGTGTTCAGGTTTTACTTGTCTTAATCAATCTGATCATGACCCTTCAGAACACGTAGACAAAGCCAGAAAAAAAACAGAAAGTACACAATGTTCTATACAAAGAAGAGCAAAGGAGCAAACGGTGATGTTTATAAAAGGCCTCTTTAGTCCAAACAAAAATCTAAAACCTGAGAATATTCAGCTTTCCATCATGGAAGAGCAATGAAGGAGGCAGTACATTGTCGCCACTTTCGCGTAAAAGAATTATAATCCCACAATTTGTGGGAATGACCACTGTTGCATCTTAATTTTCATTTTCACTGGAAAAACTATGAAACTCATGATGTTTGCCTTCTTATCGAGAATGGTTGCAGGATTTCTCCCATTGATGTACACCGCCGGCGAATCTACACGCTCAATCAGACAAAAAGCCGCTGGCAGGGGACGTCTAGTGCCAACAGTGAAGGACACACTGCAACAACTGGGGCCACAGACGCTCACCGACAGCCCTGACATTCAGGCACATCAGGGCCCTAAGAAACTTCTAGAAAACTAAACCACAAAGACGACTTGAAGCTGGTAAATATATTCATCATCTTTGCTTCGAATCACTAGGAGGATATGACTTCCAGCAAATAAATGAAGTATACATATACATTTAAATCTCCACTGGGTGCGACTTTGTTTTGTTTGTCTGAATCATGAAAGTTGAGCAGCTCTGTAATTCACTCTGGATTAAAGAGTGTGCCAAACGCCACAATTGTAAATGTGAATAAACTGCAGACATACTGTGCGACGATCAGCCTGCTTCCTCAGGATGGTGCACACATGCTCTCTAACATGGCGGATAAAAAATTAATTAGCTTGAGCCCATCTGTCGCTTTTTATCACCCTTTTTACTGAAACATATTACGGAACATCCACACTCTGTGGTGTCTGGGCTCTCTGGAATAACCATTAGGCCACACCACAGGGCTTATAAACTCGTACGCAGAGCAGACCACTTCCCTGTGTGCTGTTACCAACACACCTAGTCTACACAGATACAGAAGTGGGAAATAATAAGCCAAGCTGAACTACTTTTGTAGCTGTGACTATGAAGGGGAAAAAAACGTAGACAGTAACGAGGCAGATTAGAATAATCCACTTGGGCCAGACGCCAAGCACTTGACCTGAGGAAGCGTTGCCACAACAATACTCACACTCATCAGCTATAAACAGCAAGGCATGAAATATGTGGAGCGGGTCAGGAAAAGGACTTGAACATTAGAAACAAGGTGAGGAATGTAAACCCGAGCCGTGTTGTTGAAAGCAGATGAAGATGGCATCAAAAGCCATCGGGCCTCATACTTAACACAACCAACACATGAGGACACATGCTGAAATGTCTCCACAGCTGCTGAGAAGCCAACACACATCACACCTCTCTGACTGACTTCAGCTGTGAACATCACAGGTCAACTGAGGCAACGATCCCCTTAAGAAAAATACACACTTTTGACTTCAAAAGTATGCTAAGTGCATACGGGACCAGGTCTATCCTGGTGCATGATAGCACCATTCGCACCTCTGCCATGCACTCCTAAAAAAGCAGACTGGAGTCGGGCCCTTCGGCGCCAAACTCCTGCTGAGAATTAAATTAACTCATCAAAACAAACTACTGGTTGCTGTGGAGGCTCCAAGAGACTGGCATCTACAGAGACTCCTGGATGCAGGAACACTCCCACCAAGCCAGGGTCCTCAGTTTGAGTCAGAGGCCCTAGATGACTGGACTTGTGTCCTGTCTCAGCCTGTTTGGAGGCTCAGTGGACTGAAAAACATCAGTCATGTACTCATTTCACTGAGAAAAGCGGTGAATCTGACTCACAACAAACTAAAGTTTCCTTCTTTCCACTGTTCACTGTACTGTCTAAGAAAAGCAGCGCAGGAAGCGCATTTAAAAGCAGTCACGGTTCCTGTTTTTGTTTTTTCCTGTGAAAATTCTTTGACATATGAATGTGAATCAGACATCCCAATATCCAACTTAGGCAGTCTAAGAGAATTAGAAAAGTGGCTAAATAGCAAAGTGAGCGGCAGAAATATATTTCACATGTCTGACGATAAATCACTTTATTTAATGGTTTTTCTCAACAACTAATTGCTCAACTTCAATCCCAACCAGTTTATTGGTATTCATACGACTCCCTTTTCTTTCAATAAGTGAAAATACTGCATAACTAGAAAAAGCCTGCATGTTACTGCAGATGTTGGTTTCTATGGCGCTTTGTCCATTTTGTTTTTCTGTTTCCAGGTCTGCTGAGTGTGCTTTGTCAGAGCAGCATACTGGTTTTCCTGTAAGCGGCACTGGGAGGAGGCTAACTGATGACAGAAGGTAGAGGAAGAAATAGGAGGGCCGGCGTTCGAATTACATTCTCATCAATGATTCAAGGGGAAGAACACAGACCAGCGTATGAACACTGGCAAACAAACAACACTGTTGGTGGAGACGCAGGCCCATGCGAAGTCTAACACGTAAGCAGTGTGTGACACACGGGATCGCAAACTGATGCATGCGGCGGGGCACATGTGTGCAGTCATGCACGCAAGGACAAACTGTACACAAACATGACCGGACTTAATGTACACGGGTGTATGTTCATTTTGGCATGCAATCAATACCACACATACACACCAACAGCTTCCACAGCCAAGTCCCATCTCCTGATTGTCCGCAAGCCCACAATGTGACCTTCCAAAGCATGGTACTGCAGAACAGTGTGTGTGTGTGTGTGTGTGTGTGTGTGTGTGAACTCAGATGAACTCAATCCTAACCCTAACCAAATTGCTTTTATTTACTTAAATGCCAATTTATGACATTTGCAGACAGGTTGTAGAGCTTTTTTTAAAGCTACCGTAACTAATGATTTGGCGACATCACTTTAAATCAGTCAGGATGGATGTATGAAATGCCCAGAATATTTAAAAAAATCAATTACTGCAGTGCCGAGAAAACATCAGGTGGAATAAAGGTTTTCTGCAGCTGTGCGCTTGAGGCTGATTCATGTTTCCGTTCACCATCCGTTCTTGTTTGGGTTCTCGCAGTGTTGGTGATGGTTGCGTTTCTCTGGGGATTGAAAGGGGAACAGTCTATGTAGCACTAATTGTGCTGCACCTGGTCATAGTTTGTAATCATTAGCCTCCTGTCCAGCAAAATCAGACGGGCTGGTGCTCAGTGCTGCTAGCATTCAGGCTTCAGCGGGGTGAGTTGGGTTTTGGCATCAGACTTCGGGCTCTGTCCCTTTAAAATAAAACAGACTTCTGGAACTAAGTGCGACTTGAAGTTTATCTTTAGTGTAAACAACAGTTTCACATGTTATGTAATCAATTTAGAAATGGCCAATTCTCCTTCAGCGACTGCTGCTGTTGCTATGTTGAGCACATGGACTCTTAGACGTTGATTATTTAATGGATTCTCAGCAACCAGCGCCCGGTCTTTCTCTGCATTCACAGAAACAGCAGTGCTCCCCGGGGAGGCCACAGCCTGAACACGTTACAAACGTAACCGTTTGTACGTGTGTGTGAGGATGCACACACAAGCTCATTTAAGACAGGAAGGCTCGAAAGTGAAGCAGGAAATCGCAATCATGCACGATGAGAAAGGGGGGGGGGCGGTGGTTTGATAATTACAGGTCTGTGTGAGCATATGAATATGTGTCTGTGTGGAAAAGAGAAGCTGCCAAATTGTATCAGACGTTTTCAGCTGCAGTCGTCTGCATGAACTTCGCAGCAAGGAAACCACAGAGATGGTACCCTTCTTGAGAATCATGCACACATACAGAAACCCTCACAAAACTTTCTTTCTTTCAAGTCGTACATTCCACCTCAACATGACTTTCGGTTTCTGCTTGTCAGAGCGAAGGATTCTGATTATATAAAGGGAAATTACGAAGAGGAAACAGGCTGCGGTCTGAGTCGAGACGGAGGTGTTGAACACACCCAAAACAGAAAGTAGTCAGCCTTTCTCAAGTTGCCATTAGAACATTATTAAAGTAGGAAGTGATCGGCATCTCGATACTTTCTGATTACATCTGAGATGTGAATTAGCAGGCCAGCTTCTTGCGTGGCAGCGCCACCGCCATCAGCGTGTGAATTTGAGTGTGAATGGCTAATTTCGCTAAAATAGAAAAGCGCTGTATAAATGCAATCCATTCAACAAAATAAAAGTAAAGTAATGTTTCAGCTCTTTTTGTGTCAGCACATCCATGTCATCAACTGACGTTTTCTTCCCTGAACTCCACCAACATCTACAAATAAGGATCCTATTCATGAATTCAACTGGCTTACCGTTACGCTAATAAAGTTGCCAAATATGACTGTGAACTCCCCAACAGCTTTTCTGAAGGAAATGAACAGCTTCATTATGTTTCAGTCCCCCCCCGCCCCTTATTTTTCTGACTCAGGTGTTGGCAGCAGGAGTCCAAGCAAAGAGACGATGAAAGAGACGAATACAAACTGAGTAAATGTGAAGGATAAATAAGGAAAGCAGTGAGAGAAATTAGACATTTGTGGTTCTTTGTCATGGAAAGGAACAGATGACCAAACTCGCCCCTGTGCACGACCATACTTCTAAAATAGCTTCTGAAAATTTTTTTTAAAATAGTCTCCCAAGAGCGAGATAAAGACAGATGGTGTGATGAAGAGCCTCTCACAGAGAGAGGACTACACAACATTGTACAATCTGCACTCAGCTATTGTGCAGGTGGACTTTCTCTGCACATGTGCCTTCTATTGTCCTCTTTCACTATCCATTCCTTACATGTGTGTTAACACTATCACTCTGAGGATTTTAATAATTTACAGTGTTTTCTCCACAGCCAGACTTTACATAATTCATACGATAATGTGGATGTGTAGCGACCCACACGAAACATGTTATCATTACCCGAAAATATAGAAAATGACTTCACGTGGTTGGTGGTTTCTGGTTGTTGAATTCACGCTGTGGCTTTTAAAACTCTGTCTTTCAGTGTTTGTTCTCAAGTGAAATCTATTGCACTGCAAAATATTATTATGCAGCAGCTTTTGTTGCAATCCCCGTCAACCAAAAACAATCTCCTGTGTCTTTATTTGTCACTCAGACCACAAGTTGCATGATTGAAAAAAGGATATATGCAACAGGAATGTTTTAAAGCTCTTGCCTCTGATTTGCATTCGCCATATAAAGCTAAGCCAGTGTTTTTCAGTCCTGTTCCTGGAGCCTCCCTGCCCTGCATGTTTTAGATGTTTCCCTGAGATGAGTCCGACACACCTGATCCAAATGGATGGGTCTTTATCAGGCTTCTGCAGAGCTTGACGATGAACTGATCATTTGAATCAGGTGTGCTGGAGCTGGATGACTCGCTCTGTGTGTGCCCAACAAACATATATCATCAAACATGTGACGCCTCGTCAATTATAGCTTGATCTACTGACTACTAGTTGACTTGGAAAGTCTTGAGTCGGGGGCCGCCTGAGAGAACTGCACTGAGCTCACGCTTTCTCAAGCAACACTATGGAAAAACTGGTGGTTTAATGTCCTCCCCTCCACTTTCTTTCCCTACCTTGCAGAAACAAGGCCATAAAAATGTGCCCACTGTCTGACCCACTTTCCATGACAGAGACGTAATCTCCCACCACAAACTTCAGCCTGTTTACCAGCCCAGCGGAGAGTAAGCCGGACCAGGAGGCAAATGCCAAGCTCTTCACACACAGTGGGGGGAAAGCCTCTGCTCAGCTGTGCCGAAGATTACAACCCTTGGATCCCTACTGAGCTCAGCGGCCCGCCCTGATTAAACTACACACCAAAGGCACGCGCACGAAAAAAGATACGCAAACACTCATCAAATCAAAAGACTGCCATCATGACAAACATCCTGTACACGTCATTATGGTTTATGAGGGTTGTTGATTTGTTGGTAGAGTTCTCAAAAATACAACTCAACCCCAAGGTGTTAACCACCAATGGCTGACGAGTTGTTACAAGTTGAATCTGTTTCCATTGAGTAACCACGCAATAAAAGTAGGTTTCCACACACTTCACACTTAGCTCAGTCTACAGAGCGCAGCAGGTAGACTATCAAGGTAAAGATGCTGCCTTTAAGTATTAGTTTTTGCTCACAGGTTAGTTGTTTGTTGCCTCAAATTAATTCTTATCCTCAATTAATTTAAGGGCTATTAGGGGCATTAAAGGGTGGGATGAGGGGAGGGGCTGGTTGTGCTAAGCAGCAACACAGTCTTTGATCCTACAACAAGGTTTGGAAAGAAGTCATGAAACCCTCCGAATAATGAAATCTGTATCACAATTTGCAATCACTGAATTGTAGATTTTTCCATCCTGAAATTTAAAACCATTACGATGCTACTGAATCAAGCATCTAAAATGTTAAGTCTTCAGTGTTTAAAATAAATGTCATGGTCTGACTACAAAAAACTTTGAACTGAAATAAGATAATCTAAATATAATCAATGAAACCGGGTTTT
>CAEMYA010002116.1:9884175-9914717 GCA_903131615.1 Diplodus sargus | reverse complement strand
ATCCTGGACAGCAGAGATACAAGATTCAGCCCGGGCAGAGACAGGGAGGCCTCTCTGTGTCCCCACAGACCGGGTTACTAAGGATACAGGCAGCACTGAGCCTCCATTAAGACATCAGAGCTCCTGTCTGACACCATCAGCTCCGATTTCCTCCCTGAAATTGAGACTCTGAACCATGCTGGTGAACACACACACACACACACACACACACGCAGACACACAGTCCGGCTGGGAGCACACCCAAATGCGTCTATGTGCAAACACGATGTTCCCAGCACTTAGCGCTAGAAGTTATCACCATTTATAGGACTGTCAGAATGCAAACTTTAAATAGTCCGCACAGAAATATAATAAAGATTCCTCAGCCTGTCTTATAACACTGTTTTAGCAAGTGTCGGTGTTGCAACTTGACCCTTGTGTAGCTCTCTAGTCAACACCAGGTTAGGCTCACTGTTTTAGATCTGACACTGACCCAGACGGGTTCAGTGTAGCCGGCTACACTGGTTTTGTTTGCAGACGGCTGATGAATCTCAGAGATAGTGTTGCAACAGAGTGCTAAACATACAGAGTTTACTGTACGTTTGCTGCACTGTGGCCGTAGTTCATCAACTTAAAATTTCCATTTATCCAGATCTTGTTCACAAATCTTTCTGTGGGATTTTTTAGAAAGCACACCAGGAAAAAAAAGGAATTGTTTTGTCTTGGTCTCACTGTAAAACCGCTGCTGTACTATTTTGAGAGTTGTCGGACTTTAAATGGAACAAGTACGCAAATGCAAAGTTTCAGTATCAAAGGATTAGTTCACCCAAAAATGAAAATTCAGTAATGCCGATGGAAAGTCTGGTGATGTTTTGTAGTCAACAAAACATTTCCAGAGTTTCCCAGCACAACAGCATTCTCCTTAACAACTGAAATAGATGGGACTTTTCCCCCAAACTTAAAAAAAAACAACAACCAAAAATACACATAAATTGGCTCCAGAGAGCTAATTCTGTGCAATCCAAATCTCTGGAAGCTCCAAGATCTAAATTCGACTTGAAAAGACGTAATTCACAACCTTTTCAAGCCAAAATGCACCCAAATGTGTGCAGGAGCTCGATCACACATCTAGGGTGTAAATAATGTTGTTTGGATTACACCAAACAAGCTGTACGGAGCCATTTTATGTTTCTTTAGTGTCTTCCTCCCGCTCTCCGACTCTCCCCGACTACTGACATTTTCAAGAGTGGTCTTAAAAAACACTTTTAGTAGCCTTTAGATGTTTCTAATCCTGTGTCTCATTTAACTGTGCCTATCATTATTACTGTTGTTGTTACTGCTGCTGGTGCTGTTACAGTGTAATGGAAATATATTATCATTAATCATATTGCTGCCATTGTTGTTATTGTTATTATTTTCAAATTAGTATCATTACTGTGTCATCACTCTAATTTCCTTTTCCTTTCATGTCTTTGTCTCCTTTCTGTTCATCTGGATTTTCAGTTTCGGCTGAACTTATTCTTTACTTATTCATGTTGTTCCTGACAAAAGTACATGTTGTTCGTTAATGGGAAACGTCACTGACAGAATAAAAAGCACTGGCCTGCGTTTCAAAAAAGCGTCCTGATTAATGATCATGTTGACGCGCAGACAATGGAAATGAGGCCTGCGGCATCCTGATGGAGCAGATGGAGTTAATGCACGTCTGTCTGTAATGTGACATTTACAACACGGGGAGGGGAAGTCAGCCAGATCCCTATCAGCCAACCACACTCATCAGTCCAGAAAGGAAAGGTGGGAGGGTGGGAGAGGAGAAGAAAGAGAGTGGGGGGGTGAGAATGATGATGGGAGATAGAGAGAGGGAGAGGCAAAGGGGAGGGGAGGGGAGGGAAGTCATTAACTGGCAATCAAGCTTTTGTAAAGGCAAGAGTCTGTGCATTTGCTTAATTCCTTATCAGGCAATGTTCCCTTTCCTCACTCACCCCCCTCCCTCCCTCACCCGCCTCACCCCCACAACCCAGGCCGTGACAGGTCAGCATGCAGGCTGCAAGTGATGTAAAGTAATACCTCCATCTCTGACACACACACACACACACACACACACACACAGTCTAACAGAAGCCTTATCCGTTGCAGAGCCTCTGATTTCCACTCAGATAAAGACAGTCGAAACAGGTGCATGACTATGTGTGTGTGTGTGTGTGTGTGTGTGTGTGTGTGTGTGCAGACAACTTGCTGCAGGACACTGTGATAATCCTGCCATGACTTACCTGCTGGTGCTCGGCGCGTGCACTAACAAACGAGCCGTTATAACTGACCAGTTCGTGGTTAACTGACAGGACAAAGCAGGTGGCGGTTAATGACAAAGCTAGCCGAATTAGCCCTCTAACGTTGGTGTTGCGGTATTGCTGTCGTCAGGTGGTTTATAAGCGTGTACTCACTGCGATATATCCGATGAAGTCCTTGTATTGTCTCCCGTGTGGCTGCTAGCTTGTCCACCACCAGCTGCTGCTGCTGCTGCTGCTGCTCGCCTGGCTTTCCCACAACTTGCTGAGGTTAGCAAGCTAGCTAACACTCCACCACCGGCTTTAAAAAAAATAAAAAAATAAATAAAAAAAATAAAGAAGAAAAGGAGATTTCGTCCTAATTTTTCTCCTCTCTGGGCTCGTTAACCCAGAAAATTTAAAAAAAGAAGTAAAAAATCGGAATACGTAGAAAATAAAATGCCACAATGAAGCGTTATCTCTTCTCCTGTTCCTGGAGTTGTGGCTCAGAAACGGTCACCGTGAATGAAAATATCCACGGTGTTTGATTTTAAATGACAGGCTCTCCGCGGTGCGCTGTCCTTTGCTGTGAGCATCTCAACGTAAACACAGAGCTGATCTCTTCTGCCCGTCCGCTGCCTCACGCCGTACGCTGTGGGCGGAGACCCACGTCGCCGCAAAGGACTCTGGGACTGGTAGTTTTTAAGGGCTGTTGGCCATGGGACTGAAAACACAGGTGTTTCGAGATTGTTTGCTGAAAGCAAAGTTGCAGTAACACATGATGGGATGGAACGAAGTTCATTTACGCAAGTATTTTACTTAAGTAATAATTTGGGGCACTTGTACTTTACTTGAGACACCTTTTTAATAATAATAATACTCCATTACATTTCAGAGGGAAATGTAGTCCAATTACTTGACTGCTTTAGTTACAAGCAGTGTTGAGCAAGTTACTTCCAAAATGCAATATATTACACATTACTAGTTACCTTCATTTTGAAGTGATGTTTTATGTTGCATTATTACTGTCTACATAGATTAATTCATTATTTATTACACTCATTTTAATAACATAAAAAATCCCCTCAAATCTATTTAGAAAGATTTAAAGCAGATTTGTTTTACTTTTTACAACACTTACAACAGTAGATACACATACAGCTAAAATTATTAGATTTATCAATTAAAAATAACAAAAAGAATATAATAAGCAAAACTATGTATGTTTTTCATTTAATTTTAATGTATTTTTTAATTAATTTTAACGTTTTTGATATTTTGTACAAAGCACAAAGGTGTCATTTTGGACTAGGTGTAATTGTGACTGAATTTCTCTGTATTCTTTTTAAATTCTCACAAAACCATCGATTAAAATGTTGAAATTATCTGCAGATCAATCCATGAGAAAAATAATTGTTAGTTGCATAAATGAGCTCCAATTCAACCAATAACAACAGTGAAATCCTTCTTTTACATGAACGCATGTGTCACAATAATCTTTGAGTACTTTTACTTTTGCATGTATTCCTGATATCTTATTGTCTAAAATTGAGTACTCTGTCGTGAACCACATCTGGGTGAAAGCAGTGGTAACATCTGTGAACCACACAGTGTTGTGATTTGACCCACAGCAGACGGAAACATGAACTCACCTTGAACACCAGCTCGACCTTCGGCGGCTCCTCTGCTCCACTGCCTCCCTGATGAACTTTGGTGTGAATGTGTGAGATTCAGGCTCCACAGACACGCGTGACTCTCCGTCCCTCATGTGCCCTTTCATGCTTGCTTGGATTCAAAACACCTGACATACCATGAGTGCTTGCATTTGCAGGCTGGGTGGATCCAGCTGGGCAGAAGCAGGTTTTATGGAGTTGTTAGCTGCAGCTTCCATCTTTAAATTCCATCCACAAAATGTCACATACCTTCTCTCTGTTGTGGATATGCAGATGTGTATGTGCGTTTTAAGAAATTAGAATATTTTTTTCTCAAAAATATCTAGTCTCTAATCACAAGGAATGTCCCCCAGATCCAGATCCACACCAAAGCCTATTCACATGCTGTCGACTCGACCTATGGCCCCGATGTTCCAAAACATTTCATTCATCTGTTTATTAGTTCTGCAAATAGCCTTGAGATATCAACAAACCACCAGCGCTTCACTCTGCTCAAGTCCAACAATCAGATTCGTGACTTGTACATGTTCGATGCAGAGGTGGAACACATAACCACAGTTTAATAAATCATTTAAACCCATTTCGCTTTAGAAATACTGCCTGTAGGGCGCCTGGTGGTTAATATGTAAACCATATAACACTGATCTCGGTGTGATTACTTTTATATGTTTCCTGTCTATCTCTCTCTGACAAGAAAATTGTTTCAGGTAACATTCGAACCCCAAAGGCTTAAAATGACAAATGATTTTATGATACACTGTAATTTGAAGATACTGAATGTGTTCACTTATTCAGTGATGTTGTACAAGGACAAATATATTCAGATCAGATTAGATAACTTTATTAGTTCCCAGAAAGATTTCCAGTTTGGACCATTATGCTCTGTTGGTCAAACAATGTTGCAATTAATGATGCACCTGATAAAGAGACCAAAGAAAAGAGGTAATAAAACACGAACTGAAAGGAAAAGTTAAAGATAAGATAAGATGTTAACGATCTTTGGGGATTTTGTGCACGTGTTCACATCACATGTTCTGTCATTCCCTGTCAGGAGGTGGACGTGATGATGGTGGGGTTACAGGTGAGAAGGCACATTAGTTTTGTTGTGTCTAAATCTAACCAGTCCATAAATGCAGCGTCATTGCAACTTAAAATTGAAAAGGGAATCTATAGAAATATAACGTTTCAGCATATCCGTGGTTTCCCATAAAGCTAATATTTTGTTCAACAGAACCAGAGATTTCACCCTTTTTTATTCCATGCATTCTCCCTTCCACGACCTGGGGCCTACATTACCCATAATGCAAAATAGCCGCCGAGTAATCAATGGAGGCAATTTATCAGATTACATGCAGCTTTCTCTGGAGCCACAACAGGTTTTTTATTACTTTTTTCCACATATGCATTACAGTGGTACTCACAAAGACCTGTAAACACACTTTAAAGTGTAAAATGTGTGGAGCTACCCTTTAAAATGAACTTAAATAACAATAAACAGCAAACAAAACCTTAGAAATTGTGTAAAAAGAAATAGAATAATATCTCAGAAAGCACACATGTATCAAATGTCGTTAAGAAGTTTCACAGCCGTGGGCACGTAAGCCCGTCTAAATTATTTGTTTAAAATGACCTTTTACTTGAGGAGTGAATCCTTCCCAGATGTGGAGCAAACAAAATCATCGCAATACAGTTCCAGCTGTGTGTTTATGTATGTTTCCTGGAAGATCAGTTTCACCAGATGTATGCAAGTGTGTGCGCTGAATATAAACTCGGTCTGAGTAGGAGACAACTCCTCCAATGTGAGCGTGAGTGGAAAAATCAGGTGAGGCCAAGAGCTGATTAAACAGAACTTCCCTCATGGTAACAACACACACTCACACACATGCACACAGAGGCAGACTTATTTTTGTGCTGCTGAGACGCTGTAAAACACACACTTACGATTGCTAATAAAATACACGCCTGCTGCTCTGCTGAACGCCAGCAGTGAGTAGTGCTTTTTAACGAGCTGCAGACACTGAAAGAAGACTCTGCCTCTAAGAAACATAAGAAACCCATGTGTCTCATGCACACTTGCATGCACACACCTTACATAATCTCTGCTCACATCTTAATCCCTGTTTGAACCAACTTGTTTACATTGCTATGGTTACAACACCAACACCTCTCCGGGGCTGCGAGCAGCAGACACACCTTCCTTTGATTCCACGGGTGAAGGCGCTGCAGTCAGTTCACTTCAGTCCTGATGGATGTTTTGACAAGTGCTTCTCTTTCCAACAGCCAATGAGCTGCACGTCTGTGCGGAGAGTCAGGAAATAATGAAAAATGCACACAGTGAGTGTGGTTGGATTAAAACCGCCAGGTACGCGCTGGATCCTGAAAGTACACGAAAGGAAGCCTTGCTTGAGTGCAAACCCCTGTTATTCTAGGTAGTAGGTAGTTGTTTTAACTTCTACTTTTGCTGACTTCTTTTAAGAACTTATCTAAAATCAAAAAAAGCATAAAAGTGCTATGAGGGGAGAGCAGAAAATAAAATAAAAAACTTGATTAGATACACAAAGAAGGTCACAACCCAGGAAAGTAAAACCCGTTTCAGAGAAGCAATGTAATAACTGCATTTTATTTGCATTCCAAATTCAATAATGTGCTCTCATGCTCATTTTTACAGTTTTATTTATATGTTCAGATTTTTTGTGCACTGCATAAATTCCCACCAAGCAGCATTGCAGTCAGAGTTGTTAAACCACACACTGCAGACTTTCACACCCTGGAGAAGTGTCGCACGTGAGCTGCCACACAGCTAAGTTTTAAGATGCATTGTCAATCTTTTGTTTCAGCATGAAAAAGCCTGTTCTATATCTTTTTTTGCCAAAAGAGTGCCTCAGATTTTTCTTTTTTTAACTAGTGCAAACTCTAAAGGGGATCTTTGTAGCAATTTGCTCATAACAAAAACAGGCAAATAATTAAAATGTAGGATGCACGGGAAGATGCATCATGACTCAAGTCAATACCAGCAGTTAACACAGTGAAAGAACGGGGAAACATTTAAATTATATTCAACACAGTTTTTAAAAACTTTATCGTAAACTATTTAGAATCGTGGGTCAAGACTGCAAATCATCACAAGAATGGGACTGACAGAACCCTTCTGTGAGCAACAGAAAGTGTCACATCGACCAGTATTTACTGCTTCCTGAGGCTATAACTAATTAAAACCCAGGGTTAGTCTTCATTTATGATAAGATCATACAAGATTCAGGATTCAGGACAACTGACCGTATTTCAGGAAGGTTGTCTGGTCACCCCGGATGTAAACATCTAGTCTGTTGCTTTGTATTTGTGTTAACAAAAACCTCAGCTGCAGTCGCAACCTAAATCCCAGAATACAAGAACATTTCTGCAAAACCACAGATAAGTTAAAACTTCAGGTTCATATTTCTGTATCTCTATCGTCACATCGCTGCGCTTGAGCTCGGTGAGGTTGAGGCACCAAAAACCACTTGGTGAGGGTTAGAAAAACATCATGGATTGGCATAAAAGACCTGACTTGGTTGCCACATATACAGATGGAGGTGACACAAAGTCATGTTAAAAATATCCCTTGGTGTCATGCTTGCAAATGTTTAAATGCTGTGGTCTCTTGTCAGAAATATCCAGTGGTTTCACACCTACAAATGCAGAAACGCAGACTTGACCTGCGGTCACTGGCCTGGCAGCTAACCATCGTCCCCCCATCACCATAAGATGAGAGTCAGGTACCAAACACAGTGATGTTTTTCCTGGCAACTGGGTTGAAGTGGAGGTAAAACATCTTTGTCTGCAGAGGATTTTTAAAGTTTTTGATTGGGATGTGTCTTAGTTGGAGCAGAGTTACATTCCAAAAATACCATAAAAATTATAGATTTGAATTGCTCACTTTGTAGATGACGCTAAGTGAGCAGGTTTTTCCTGCTTCTGTGTTTGACGGGACGCAGATCTGCCGCTGAATGTCGTGACAGGTGAGGTTGAACCATGGCCTCGGGTCTGTGAGACAGTTTGTCAAGCAGCGAGAACAAAACGAAGAGTCCTCAAGCTCTGAAATAAGAATCAAAATACCTCATATTCAGATTGTTTCCACAGCTGAAGTCATCAAAGTCCTCACTTACAGCCGCCACATCAACAGATCTGTTTTTACCCTGACTTACTTAACTTAATGCATTTCCCTAATATGATGTAAGTGCCCTAAATCTCAACAAAAGCATCTGCTCTGGTCCCATGTGATGCAGACAGTGGACAAAGTGTGTGGGATTGCGCTAAGGGCAGCCTGTTCTCAGCGAGCATTTTATCCTTGTTGTTGTTGTGTGATAAGACCAAAACATAGCAACAGCTGGGGCTGCGTTCAGCCGCGCCGGGGAGTCAGGAGGGCCGCGCCGCCGAGAAGTCTTCGCTGGTGTGACAGGATTATGTGATAGAAACATGCTGTGCTCATGCGCAGCCAAATATTAAATAACGCTAGTGTCCCGTGTTTGAGGGGCCGAGCCGAGCTGCCATGGTGACAGTAACCATGCGCTGGATAATGTTTACAGAATGTTTAGCATATCACAAAGCAGGCACATGTGTGTGTGTGTGTGTGTGTGTGTATACTGGCATTACAAGACTGAGCACATTTTTAACTGTCAGACTTTAGTGTTGTTGTGTGTGTGTGTGTGTGTGTGTGTGTGTGTGTGTCTGAAGCTCTGTATTTGATTAACAAACTAAAGCCAATCACTGGTATTATGAATGGATGTGCTGTCGGACGGGCACGGCTTCATGTGGATTCATTTTCCCCAGTGGAAGTATCAGAACTGCAGAGTAGCATTTCTTTTCTTTGTGACCACATTTTAAGTGGTTTACTTTTCTTTTTTTTCTCTTCCTCTTTTGCATTCTCAACAGACATTATATAATTGCATAACAATTACATAAGAAAACCACAACCCAGCTGCCAGAATAAATGTTAGCAAAGCCAGTCTCTGCACAAACCAGACATAAGTTGAAACTTTATGTTTCGTTGTTGCAACTTTTAATTTCTTTAAAGTTATTTCTCTCTTGCCGCAGCGCTTTATGCTCTGGTTAAGTTAAAGCATAAAAACCACTTGGTCGGAGATAGAAAAACATCGTGGTTTGGCTTAAAGTACTTATTTTGGATGATACAAAGTCGGAAATTGTGCAGCGGTCTTGTTTAAAGTACCTGGTTTGTCCCCACCAACACGACTGGAGATGACCCGGCGTCCCATTCAAAATATCTGGTTTTGCCAGTGCCTTTGACTCCACCACCTCCCAACGTAAATATCTAGTAATAAACATGCACCGTGAACGTGATGTGACACATTTTGTGCAAATAGCAATACGGTACATAGCCTATGACACCTTCTGTGAGGACATACATTTCATCATGTTAACCGGGCTGTAAAATCAATTACTGAAGTCTTGTATTGACATTGCACGCCACTCTATATCTATTCATGAAGGTAATCAGACGTGCATTATACATGATGTACATTTACATTCAATGGAATAAAACACAAACATAAATGGTGCGAATAATACAAAAAAAATCCTACAGATTCACATTTTCTCACAAATACTGTAATATATAATCTGTGCGATCCAGTACGTACTGTACTATAATACACCCAGATGTTGTTTTGTTGTTGGAAACCTGGGAACAGAAATTTTTTTTCCTCATATGATTGCAAAATACCCGCACCTGTCTGCTCACATCATGATATCTGACAACCTCCTAATAAATGCAGGTTGTAAACTGGTTATGGGCGGTTTGAGAAGATAAACATGCCAAGACGAGAGGCAGACCAACTGGCACGACGTTTTTTTCCGTCTCAGCTGTTGATAGTCCAGCTGGCTGTGCGGCGAAGACGAGACTGCACCCAAAACTCGTCTCAAAGCTGCCGGATAAAGTCGTTTAGATTCAAAACTCAATACCTAATTTCAGATGAATGGCAATGTCAGTCTGTCGGCTTGTTCATTAAATAATCTAAAACTTTGTGGAAACATTCATGGTGCCCAGAAGATGAATCCGACTGATGTTTGTACTTTGAATATTCTTGCAGCGTCACCAGCAGGTCAAATATTTCACATCTTCTGTGCATATTTTCCACATCTAGTTGATGGACCGAAACCACATTTTGTACACAGTCATGGTTCACAGATGATGCATCATAATGACTTTTCCTGTTTGGCCAAAAATTCACATCCTCCTCAAGATAAATTGTATAAGTTAAGTTCTCCTTCACCACCAAGTCAAAATGCATGACATTGCATAATACATGCGAATGACATTCCCTTCCGCCTCAGCTGCACGTTGTTTTTTATAGCTAATTATCAAATGTTTGCATGCTAAGAAGTTAAATTAAGATGCTGAACATGATAACTATTATAACTGCTAAACCTCAGCATGCTAGCATTTTGCATGTTGGCATTTTAACATTAGCCTGTAGCTCATTTCCCCCTTATGCAGCTTCACAGTCACGAGCATCCTGACTTATGAGTGTAGTTTGTGTACAAAGTGATAAAAAGCCAATAATTAACAAATTAGTAAACAAAGGTTTGTATCTGTGCTACAGTTATAGTTCCCATTTAAACTGCTAAACTGTACACACACTATGATGCAATGTTGTTCACGTGCCATGCAACTCTAAGTTAAAAGGCCCCTGCAGGATGTGACGCAGCTTCACTTTATGTTGCTCATGAAATCTGCACCACATTTTACAAATTAAATTTCTCTGTTTACTCTAAATCTCTCAAAACATTCAGACTGACAGAAAACACTGACAGTCACATCGGTAGTTTAGTCTGGGCTGGTCTGAGTTTGTTTTTAATTAAGTTTATGTGGAGTGAAGAGAGAAAAACTTAAATTCATAGGGTGAACGGTTGTATTTTTCTGTTCAGTAAAGGAAATATGCGCAAAAATACTTATTTTCTCTGCATTTTGTGAGTTTTGAGTGCCATCGGAAAGTTGCCTCTTGCAGTACTACATGAAACGGACCGGTCAGAATAGCTGGTTAGCATGCTAACACCAGTTATCTCTGCAACACGGCACACAGATGTCTTTAACGTCACTGTTGTGTCTTTACACTCATGTTCATTTTGCCCATTTCTTACAAATTGTCCTGATTATACTCGATACTACATGTCTGTTCTTCTACTTTTTCTGCTGAGACACTTAAAGATCAATTAAGGTCATCTTGTGTTTTTTTAGGCAGCTTGCTCTTTTGCAGATAAACATGTCTTCCTTCAACAGAGGATCAATCGACCACAGCAAATGTAAATTGCTCTCATGTCCGAGTTAAAGGGATGAAATCATCGCCCGCACACTTAAAATCATAACTTTTATCGCCACAAAACCGTCTGTAATGCTCTTTTTTGTTTCGTGCCCCTTTGTTAGCAGTTAATTTGAGGCGATGTTTCATTTCGTGCTGATGTCAGCATGTGTTTCAGAAAAAAAGAATGGAACATTTTGTAAATATAATCGCATGACGTGTTTTTGCGAAACGATCAGAGGAAACGTGAACCAGATGTAGACAGCCGTGAATTAACTCTAAATGTTTCTGTAATTCCCCTTCAATTAAAGTTTGAGAAACACTGCACATCTGGATCGGATTCATCAGTGACCCAAAATGTTTGATTAATCGTTTTGACTTTAGACTCCGGTGATCACAGTTTAATTGAGCTTTTTGTACATTCTGTCTGCGTCGTGTCACACGTAGGAGTTTACAGTTCGGCCCCTCTGAGACTTTAGGTGTCATTGCGTAATTACAGAGTCGCTGACTGTAATTAGGCAGGGTGTCTTCACTGAGCTCACCAACCACTGTAATTGGCTGCGGATAGACAAACAGACTCTCATTTCACACTAAACTGAAGGAGCGTTTAAATAGCAGCCTGTCAGCGAGGTGCTTATCTGTTTTCCAGTGTGTATTACCGCCTTATTTGACATGTTATACTCTTGACAGTGTACAGAAGATGATCAATGGGTTACGCACACAAAAGAAAATTGCTTTGGGATTTTTCACAGCTGTAACTGAGCCAACAGACTCACATGTACTGTATGTACATTTGAAACAGATACCCGGAGGCGTTGCTTGTGGGATACGGCTTGTTTCTCAGAGTAGAGTCTCTCTAATGTGTTTTCAGATCAGGTGACTGCAGGAAACCGAGCGTCCTGTTTGAAGAGTTTCCTGATTGAAATAGTAATGATGAGTTTAATGGAGGGGAGATAATGGAGTTCGGAAACTTGTTGGACGCTTGCTGGCAGCCATGTTTGGTCCCGACATGGGGGAAGTCATCTGAGACACTTATTGTAAGAACACACTGTATGTTCAGTGTGTGTGTGTGTGTGTTCATGAAGACATCTGCGAACACACAACTCTACACACATTTGATTAAATTCTTATTTTTCTATCAAATTCTACCAAAACAAACAATGATAGGTGTACTAACAAGTATTGCTTCATATATCTCATTCATGTTAGAGCTTGTAAAAACTCTCTAGAGCGTGAAAAGTTGTAGCTGTATGTTTGCGACTTGTTTTTAAAGATTTATGTCTTTAGTAGCTTCCAGCTGGCTTTGGGACGAATGACGCAGACAGGCGGACTAACAAGTTTAGTCTTCTTGTGAGATTTGTCGGCACAAACAAAGTAAATATAACACTGACAGCGTTGACCCATAAAGTGCAATGAAATATAAGTTGACTGCAAAAGGTAATTATTTTAGTGATCAACGACGAACAATGTCAAGTTCGAAATTAAGTTTTTTCTGACAAACTGATGTGCAGAAGTTACATTTTCTGTCCATTTTCTTGTCCGTGTCATTTTAAAATAATGGCTAAAAATGGCTTAAACATATTAAGTTAATGATTTTGTTTGTCCTGAAGAAGATTCACTCAAATCTGTTTATATTTGACATCAAATATTTTGGTACATTTAACTTAATTAAAGTCAGTTTAGGAAATTAAGTTTTGCTCCAGTTAGAAGGCGTTTGATCTCCAGACTGGTCTCTGCTTTTGATTAAATACTCTTTGACTGCATTTGTCAAATGTTTGCTCTTTGACCCAAATTAAAAGAAACATTTTTTTCCAGACAAACAAAAACATGCAAACAAAATCCACCTAAACGTGTAACTTTAAATACATTTCACTTATACGTGCAGCACTCACAGGAATATTAAGACCAGAAAACCACAAGATACACAAACAATAGATAACAAGACACACCCACCCACCACACACACACACACACCTCAAACATCCAGGTGAAGATCTAGATTCAACTGATGGCAGCTGGGTCATCTACATCGCCATGGTAACAGGCAACACAGTGATGCAAGCGAGCATGATGTCACTGAATAAATCTGTCATCCACAGCCTGTGGGTGTTTATGTTACCACAGGGATTTTTGTACTTTTGCTATTGAGTAAAATCTGGCACTGGCTCCGAAAATGTAGAACAACAAGACATAGAGGCGGATTTCTCAACAAGGTTTAATTCTTTCAAAATACACGAATAGAACTTCAGCAGAGCATGTCTGCTTTCAACAGCGCAAACATGTCACAACGCAGGAGTGGAAATGCTTTACATGCCCTTCAGGGGAGAGACGGCGGAGGTAGTCGACTGGAATTTAGAGAAAAAGTGGAAATCCTGGCAACGAAAACGTTCACATCGTGTTTACATGTGCTGCATTATTACTATATTAACCCGATAATGGCAAAGAATATATAATAACTTGTATGCTTTTAAATGTTTTGTCCTTTCCTTGAGTGTTTTATATAAAGTCTTGTGCATGTAAAAGATCTTGAAAGTTAATGAGCTCAAAGTCGGAACCAACAGGAGCTCCTCTCTCCTACAGAAAACTCTGCTCCTTAAACGCCTCGTCAGTAGCCCCGCCTTTAATTCTGTGACTTTGTGACATTGCACGACGTCACCATGTCACACATTTACATAATTTATGCCTAGTAGCTAGTTTGGCACTTAAAAATGTTAAGTACTTGACTTATGACAGCTGCTCTGTTGTTGTAAGCGGCGCTGGCTCAGGCGTATGTGAGCTGACCAATCAGAGAAGACTGGTAATTTTTCGAGAGGGAGGCCCTTAAAGAGACAGGAGCTAAAACTGAGCATTTCAGCGGAAACACACAGCGGCTGAGAGAGCTGATGAGTTGCACTAAAGCATTTAACCTAAAATAACATAATGAACCTGAAAATGAGCATAATGTGTGTCCTTTAAAAATTAAGTCTGACATATTTCTAATGTTTTAATTGGTAGACAAAGCTGATTGTATATTCAAAACTAACTTTTCAATATTCATTTAACATGCTACTCTGGGTCAAAGCTCTTATTACTGAAGCTGATGCAGCAGTCTTTGAGATGCCGCCCTTTCTGTATAATACAATATCTAGTAATTCGCCTTGAGGGGTTCAATAATTGAGAGTCTGACACTCACGGGACTGCGTGGCCGTGGTTTGACAACTTGCTACAAATTTTTCAATAAATTATCTCTAGAAGTTCACTGGTGCATATAAATATTTTGACAACCCTTTTCTTTCTCCACGTGTCCCGCCCACTTCATACCGCAGAGTCGTAAATCTGAGCACGCATCAGCAAGACTCCGATATGAAGGAACAATGAAGGAGTGGAAAAGATCGGATGTATCTTTAGTAATATAACTGCAGCTCATTTAAATCTTATGAAGTTTTGCTCCAAGACACTTTTATGATGATTTTACATAATAATAATCAACTGGAGTAGACGAATTTGCTAACACTCTATAATAACCATCATTAATAAATCATACATTTATAATTAAGCAAACTTTAGTTGATTGTTGCATGACAGTCAACAAATAATGAAATGCTTTATAAACCAACACAAACTGATGATTACAAACCTCAACAATAATAACAATAAACAGTTTATGAATCATTTCATTGTTGTTAGGAGCAAAATAAAGTTTTATATATATAGTTTAATTAAATATAAATGTACCACTTATTAATGATGGCTGTCAGAAAGTGCTACCAAGGATTTCAATGTTAAAAATGAACATGAAGTTAGTCCTTGAAAATGTATATAGAGCACTTTAAAATCACCATATGACAATCTTATACAGATTTAACACAGTTCTTAGTATAATATCAACACAACTGTCCAGAAATTGTCCAAAAAACAAAACAGTTTACTTCATAATATCACCAAATTATGTCCATTCTTTTCACACAAGCAGTACCAACTTCACCAGAGACTGTCCACCACTTAAAAACTCATTTAATGACGTTATTGTGTGATGGGAGTCGAGTGAGGCACAGAGGTGATCCCACCAGGACGAGGGATTCAACTTCATCGTTCAGCTACAGTTTGTATCCTCACAGTTTGGCAAGAAGTCCACGTTTGTGTCTGAACAGAACAAGAGTCTCCTATTTATACCAAACAAGAGCACGATGTCCCTTCAAAATGTGCGACAGAAAACACTGATGAATGAACAGCAGAGCAGCAACAGATTTACAGTGCAGGAACATCACACACATCATACTGTACTCACAGCGTTACCATTAGTGCATGATGGAAACCAATCAGAGGGACACACAGTCATTTAGGTCCATTATTCATCCTGTTAATGGACACATGAATTCTCCAGTATATGAATATGACATATGTAGCATAATGGCTACGAGATAGAGGGAACAGCTCACACCACACCTAAACACAACACATGCTGGTAAATGTGTTTAGTCCTACGGTCGACCCGGGTAACACGTCTGAATGTAAGAAAATATTCTGATTTATCAGGCATGAATGTAAACATTTCTAAATCTTAGTAAAATTGGCACAACATGATGCGGGATGAAGTCGAAGATTGTCAATTTTAAAGAGACAGCTTAACATGTTGGGAAATATTCATATTTCCCTTCTTGCCAGGAGTTACAACGTGTCCTAACTGCATGCTGGCATCTGATGTGACACAACGCTCGGTGTCTTCGCCAAATCCACTGAATATGCATCCGGTTACATCACATGATCAAACCATGTTTGCATTAGTTGTGCGCCGGAGATCAGATTGGAGACGTAACCCAACTTACTTTTTACTCAGCTAAAGTAAAAGGTGTTTGAAAAGAAAAAGACGGCTCACTTTGTTGCTCACGCTTGCTTACATTGCCTGCAGTAAGAACACGGAGATAACTTAATAAAATGATGCCACTCTAACATCTGCGTGGTAAATATGAAGCTACAACCAGCAGCTGGCTCAGCTTAGCTTACAGGCTGAGAACAGGCTGGAAACAGCTGGTGCGTCACAACTCTTGTTAACCTGTACAAAAAACGCAGGTAAAAGTGACATGTTGTGGTTTCAGGACCGGTGGGGTTATGATCTGGAATCTATCTTGGCTGGGACTACTGACCTTGTCGACTGAGGAGGCTGAGGAGGTGCTAGTACACAGACTTTCTTTCAGTGTTAATGCTAAGCTAAGCTAACTGGCTGCTGGCCCATGGCTTCATATTTTGCACACATGAGAGTGGTATTGATCTTTCTGTCCTCAAGTTTATCTTGTCTTCAATAATATTCTTGTATTATCATTTTAAACTATAGCCTTCTTCTTTACTTTGAAAAATCAAAGCTTTCTGAGTAAAACTCATTTCTTTCCTTCTTACCTCCTCTACACTCACTCCAATCCAACCAGACAGTGTTCTAGATTCCAGAGTTATTCTCCATTTCTGCATTTTTCTTCCCATTTCCCACAACGCAGACATTGCACCATTTCAAAGGCACAACTCCACGACATGTTCACTCACAAAACAGCATTCCTCCTGTGTGCTTTTATTCAGTGTTTGTGTTTAAAGTGTGAGCAGTTTAAAAACGTTTGTGTAAAACATACAACATGAATGTAGACAGCTTGAAGAGTGAGACGAATCCGTCCAACAGCCTCCACTCTGTCCAGCAAAGTGGAGAGTAATCAGTAAAAACGATACAGTACGAATACTTTCCCATCACCAAAATCAACCCCACCTTTGTTTCTTCCACAGGAGATACAGGCACAGAACACAATGTATGGAGGAAACCATCTGAACAGAGGGAATGGAAACGCTGCCCGTCACACGCGAGGCAACACATAAATCTGAATAATCATAACAAGCAGGCAACTGGACAGGCGGCCTAGTCGCCCTGACGTAATGTTAGCAGTTAACGTTTCTGCAAACCACAGATACGTCCGATACTTTCATAGCAAAGCTGGTGTATCACGTTCATATCATATTCTGATCAGCCGACTGCTACATCGAGAGGTGGAGGAGCATCAAGAGGCAACAAGGCAGAAGAACGTTCCACCTCATTTTGAGTTACACCACTGGATAGTTTTAAGGAAACTGCAGACGTTTCCAGCTGTTTAGTGGCGTCAAAACGGGGTCTTTTTAAAGAGACCTCCGGAACTTTCCAGCTCTTTTAGTGGCCTAAACCGTCTACTTTACACGGGAAGTTGGACCATCTCCAATCTGTGATCGAAACCATGATGTTCTCCAAATCTTAACTCGGTGGTTTTTGTGCATAAACCTAACCAACGTTGTGACAAGAGAGCAAATAAAGAAATAAATCAGCTTTAACTTATCTGTGGTTTTGCAGAAACACGTTTAGCTAACATTTATTCCGGAGACTGGGTTGTGTGGGAAGCCTGAATGGGAATCTCCTGGAAAATGAGAAGCAATCAACACTTTATAAAACTATTCTGGGATGCCACGTAAATCCATATAATCCATTCTTAATTTCTCTACGTGTAAAGCAGCCAGAAAAAATATATTGTTTTCACATTTTCTTTTTGTGCGCACTCCTTCTCTGACAAATTTTAATAGTTGATATTTACATATATAATTTCTCTATAATGCAAATTTAATATTAACGACAACTTCCTACAGTTATAGTTGGTTTATCCACCACTAAATCTCTCTATAAGCATTAAGACCGAGGGTAAACAGAAATAAAAAAAGTGACCCTGAGTTGGTAGGTGACCCGTTCTGGGAGTGAAAAGCTTCAACAAGCTGCACAGAGAAGAAAAAAATAATATATAATACTACTGACTCATATCGTGCATGTGCTTATTCTATCCTGTGTTCTTCTACGTGCAGCATTTTGAAGGTTCACTCGCGCTTGAACAGGCCAAAGCAACTGTTGCAGGATCAGGCAGCTGGCTTGTGTATAAGTGTGTGTGTGTGTGTGTGTGTGTGTGTGTGTGTGTGTGTGTGTGCGACAGGTAATCTGGAGGAGGGAGACTGATCAGCCTCATCAGTCCATGATGCCACACACAGTGACCCCTCCCTCCTCACGCTCCCCGCTGCCATAGTAGTCCGTCCACCGACAGGAGGCCCAGGTGAGTCGTTGGCTCCCGGGCTTCACCTGGCGGCTCCGTCCCCAACACTGAAGAGGTTCTCTGGGAGGAGGCTGTCACGTCCTCAGCTTTAAGATGACCGTGGCCAGGATGAGGAAGAAGGTGTTCCAGCCCAGAGTGACCGCGAAGCCTCGCCACACCATCATATGGGACAGACCCCAACCTGTCGGAAAGATTCTGGTTTATATTTAGCAGATTCAGAAGGCCACAGCTGGACGGGCTACATCTTGTTTCTGACCTTTAGAAAATTTGAATGCAGTAGCAGGCAAACAGCTAACATCACTACAACGTGCTAACGTGCTAAGGTAGCTAACGTTACTTGCTACAAACCACACCATGGTCACCGACACTCAGCTTCCTGCTACACTATATTGAAACACTTCTGTGATCTCACTTAGCCATTTGTTAGCAACTGCCTTTTTTAAGGGGTATTTACTGACATATGTAATGTCATAAAAACGTGAAAATCTCTTATCCTGATGTCTTTCTATGCATCCATCCTTAAACCAATTTTTTTTTTAAAACACGGACTTCCAGGCGAGGGAACAGAAGGTGCAAAAATGCTGAAGGTTTAGGACCGCGGCACTCGATGTAGCTCACACATCACGTTCTTATCACTGTATTGATCAGTATCCATGCATATCCAGGCTCTAGTGAATATATGCATGAAGCCAAACATCAATATAACACACATGATGTGAATTGGTAAAAGGATGCAGGATGCAGTTGCAGAGAAGAAAAAAAAGGAAGCGGCTCCTCTGACTTCCTGCACACTGCGCGTATCGTGTAACACGCCACACGGAGGAGGCTCGAGGCTGTCGTCAGCTCTAATTGTTCCGAGACATTAAGGTCGAGACAAGGAGAAAAGATTGGGAGACAGAGCGAAACCACTACACCTCACATTCCAGGAAGCTGAGTTACACAGGATCCAGAGCTGATTAATGATTTAGACGACCGGCTGCGTTGTGGAGAACAATCTGAGCTGTGTGTGTGCGTTCGCTGACCCTGACACACGCTAACTACACACCAGGAGCTGAAACATTATGAAACCAAATGAGCGTTGTGTAACGTGTACCTCTGTACATGATACAGCGAAGGGCTTCTGAGGCGTAGGTCTGAGGGAGAGCCAGGCTGAGGTAGCGGAGAGGATACGGGATACACTCCACGGGCCAGATGATACCTGAAGAACAGGAGAGAGGAGATTACACCTGCTGTTAAAATACAGTGTTTCTGGATGCACTGACCTGCTGTTGAACCCCCTAAAACATCTGAGCAATTTTCCATCCCTCTTGTTTTTACCCTGACCTACAGTTTTCCTGACGCCTCTAAAGTTTGGGCATACTCAGCCAAATCAAGCATCATTTGGTCCTGGTTCTGCAAAGCTTACCGCTGATGATGAGGTTTGGGTAGAAGATGCCCAGGGCGGCCTGGTTGGCACTCTGCTCGTCATCAATTGCGGATGAGATGACGAGGCCGAACGAGATGCCGGTGACGCCCTGCAGCACGATCAGAATTATGACCAGCACCAAGGAGCCTTCATTAGGCATCTGCAAAAGAGAAAGACAGAGAGACGGAGGCAGAGGAGTGAGAAATGATAGCAGACAAAGCTATTATCTCCGACAAAGCTGCGCTGGACCTAAAAGTGGAATAAAAAAATGAATGAGATAAGAAGTGTGTAACGTTTGCAGAGTCACATGCATTATTTTCCACAAAATCCCCAGACTCCCTTAAGGAATCATGCAATTTTAAGAGTTTCTGAGTGAGGAGAAACATACTAGCATTTTGCAGAACGGCTACAGAAATTTAAAAATCCTCCTTAATATTCTTGTGAATTCGGCATTCATTTCCAATACATAAAGTTGTTAAGTGTCAGTTTGTTGAAGCGTCGCTGCACCAGCCTGTCTGCTTCCTGCTACCTGCCAACACATATCAGCTGTTTGAACATATCAATTCAACTGATCTCACCAGTTTCACTACATTTCACTGACGGTAAACATGTAAAAGTTTTACAAAAACAGCTAATGGTAACCGATATAGGCTACATTTTGACGTCTGCAGAGAAAGTCCCCAGACTCCCTTAAGAAATCACCTAATTTGGTGAGTTGTTGAGGTAGGAGACACATTATAAATGAAGCAGAACACAGTCTTTGACAAATTATTCACTATTTTGTCCTTCTTGCAAATTCGGCTAATGTTATTCATTATTCATTCAACAATATAAGTGTTTATGTAAAAAGCTGGAAGTGATATCTGATCACAAGTGGTCAGTCGAGACACATTAAGTTTGCAAATACATTAAACAGTACAGACTTCTTCTTTGTTCAATACGGAGAAAGTCACCAGACTCCCTTTAAAAATCGCTCAATTTTGTGGGTTAAAACTTTATAATCAATATCAATTCTTGATTATTTGGTTCTTGTAAATTTGGCAGATGTTACACAATAAGTTGTTCCTTTCTTTTCGTGAAGAAGTGGGAAGTTACATCTGATCACAAGCGGCCACTGGAGACGTTGTAACACCAGGTGTGAACTGACAGACTTAGAGCTGTCAGCCTTAAACGACTCCGGGTGTGAACAGAGCCGGCGAGAGAAAAAGCAACCTGAGCTCCGAAGATTCGAGGTGAAAAGTCTCTTAACTTGAGTTGAATCTGGAGGCATTTTGTAAGACTGGTGTGTGTGTGTGTGTTGGTGCACTTGTCCTCGGTGTGTAGAGACACTATCCGTCTCCCCTGACAACGTGCAAAAATAGACGGAGAGGCCACATGACTGCTCGGTTGCCACAGCAATCAAGGGCTGTTGTCGTGGCGATCCCACAGTGATCCCTGGATACGGCCAACACAGGAAGTGATTTATGCAGCGGTGGTCTCTTTGGACTTTGGTACCTTAATTAACACACACACACACACTGATCGACAGAGACGAGCACACACAGATAAAAAGCACAGGACTAAACACACAAACAAACACACACAGATTATATCTCTCCTCTTCTTGTCTGAGTGCCTACTTCCTCTATTGATTCTATACACGTGTGTGTTGACAATCAATACTGAACGAGTCCACACGCGCCCTCTGGTTCGTTGTCCTCACTGCACACCCGTCCACGCCGACCTTCTCAAGATTAATTTCCTCTCGTGTACACCGACACTGAACGACACGAACACGAGGCCGGTTTAATGTTTAAAATAAATTACCATTAACATAATTACGAGTCTAATGTAAAGTCAGATTTTTGACGATGTGGTAAAAATGTAAATGAAAATGTAACAGACCTGCTGTTTGTGACGCGTCAACCTTCAACACGTCAAACCAAATCACACGCAGTGACCTTTCAGAGGCTTTTTAATGAGCCCTCCAGCCTCAGAAAACTGGCTTCAACCGCAGCTTCGGTTGTTAAAAATAACAGGAAATATTAATGAAAGCGTTCCTGTGTGCGATACGTATAGTACAGTCAGCTCCTTTTATATAATGAAACAAATCTTTAGGGCTTTATTTCCCAGCAGCCGTTCTATCACTTCTATTCACGTCTGTATTTTACAGCCGTTTTACTTTCCTGCCTGCGGATCTTGTGTGTTTTTTTCGCTGCTGTAACATTTCCCCGATCAATAAAGTCTCGTCTTATCTGAAGGTTTGTTTGTGTGTTTGTCGAACCTTGAAGACGAGCAGGATGAAGAGGAGCAGCAGGATGATCTGAACGCTGATGACGAACAGCTGAGAGAAGAGGTGAGCCAGCATCGTCTCCAGAGAGCTCACACCTGGAAGAGAGACGAAGAAACAGACAAATAACACATTTTGCATTCACTTACGAGCCCGATATCAGACGGCTTGAGACAAAGATTTTAAGTAAGTGTTAAATAATTATAAAAACAAGGCTTCTTGTTAAGTTATTGAACCTTTAAATGTTGGATAATTTATAATTCATTATGAGTAAAAACCAAAACAACTCCATCAGTGCGTTTAAACATCTTCACGTCCTGTTCTGATCATATTACTCCCCCTACTGGTCGCATGCAGGCAGTTTACAGATGTCAAAATCCATCAATTCATATGAAATTACTTCATTCTGTGAATTTCAACATGAATTAGTGACTTAACTATTAATTTTTCTAGCTTATGAAGGCAGGAAGCAGCGATGACGCCTTAAATTATCATATCTAGAGGCATTTTAATAGTAGGAATAATAGAGCATACTTAATTTTTACACCTCCTGCATACTGAAAGTTCCTCAAACTTGAAACCTGCAGGGAATTAGGGACTACAGTGTTACATTAGAACAGTGTGACTTCGTACCTGCGACCCAGCATCGGTCCAGGAGCCCCTCCTTCCTCTCCAGGACAAAGGAGAGAGCCGTCAGACCCACAGCCAGGTAGAAGGTGATGCTGGAGGAGCCGGACAGGAAGAGGAAGAAGAAACTAGAAGTTAAATGTTGTAAAAGAAGATGGACGTCCATCCTCACACTGTATCAACCAGCCCACGACATACTGACCTGAGAACAGCTCCTGGTGTCACAAACGTAGTGAAGTCTGTGTTCAGGCTGCCGTAGATCGGCTCCTCGAACTGAAAGATGATGGCACAGAAAGATTCATATTAACTTTATCTTACAGACTGTAGCATCGACAGAAACACTCACATTAAGATCCTTATTTATGATTGTTTTGTACCTTTATCGGCAGGGAGACCAGGTACGACATACTGCCCAACTTATTGTCCACGAAGGCCTGCAAACAGAGCGACAGTCTTAACAAGAGCGACAAAACAAGACTGTAACTTATGTTAGATCAGATCTTGGTGATAATTCAGTAAATCATAACTGTTTATCTTGTTAAGTTCACTTTCAGCATAATCAGAATTTTTTTTTTGCCCCTGTACCTTGAACGTCAATATATAATATCAGTGGTGATGTGGGATACATAATGCTGTTCTGGTGTTTGAGTGTTTTAGTCTCTTGTGCTGAGCCACGCGTGTCAGTTTATACAGTCACATCTTGTGTATGTTGTCGGACGTCTTTGTGTGTTCAGATTGTATCTCTGTGAAAAATGACAACATCTGAATATTTGCACGAGGCTCCGGTCGACTGAACGAGCAAACATTTGTACCTGAAAGGCTTCGTGGAGTTTCTTCTGCAGCATCAGGGCGATTTGTCGATCTGGACAAACAGCAAAGATGAACAACAGTTGATGAGTGTGTGTATTGTATGTGTGAGGACGTGTGACTATATTTCCACTGTGATTCTCAATATATTTCAATATTTTTGGATGTTTTAAGACTTGCACAGTGTCTTAAATCCTCATAAGGCAGATGTGAGCAATGGTACAATCTCACAAAACTCAATGAAAGAGACTATAGACTTCTTTAAATCACACCAGTAACTTTATTGGCATGAATCGTGACTGCAGCTATTCAGCACAAATTCAATAGAATTAACTGATTTCAGACTATAAGAAAGGTTTCTGCATCTTACTTGTGAAGTCCAGCCAGACGTGGACGGATCCTCCATCGACCACCTCTCTAGAAACCTGCCGCTGGACCGCCCTGTAAAAAAAACAGGGACATGATGGTCACAATCTGAAGAACGGCTGGTAACAATAAGTACAACTGGGCAACAAACAAAAAACAGCCTGGAGATGCAGAGACATCACAAAACAGATTGCATGATAACCAAACATCGACGTAGCAGAGAAGATTAATGTGACGGTAAAATGGCAAAACACTCACGTTATGTAACAGTCCTTTACGTAAGTCTGACTCTGAACTGCAGTTGTTTGGGAAGCATGAAGGAAAACCCACACACTCCAAATCTCTCTGTTTTATTCAATTCTTTTGTGGCAACATGACCTCCGGGCTAATTAGCAGCTAAGTCAATTAGTTTACACAGCTATGTGACTACAGGCAGGAAAGAAGGTTAGCTTGGCTCATTATTCCTCTGGAAACAAATAAAGCAGCTCCTGTGGCCTCGTTGAGACGTTGAAGATATTCTAATTAACGCAATTTAGTAAATGTAACTTTGTTTAGGAGGTGAAGCTGAGCCTCGCTCGCCTAATTTGTAGCAAACCCTTGCATGTTTTTGTAATAACCACGTGTCTTTTCCCCATGTTTGAGTTTGTAAGATGTCTACAAGCAGTCAGACGTGCTTGCAGGCAAATGGAATTCAGCCAGGAGAAGCTGTGGTTTATCTTATCAGCTATGTAGAACATCTCAGAAGGGCTGCAGCTAGTGATTACAATTTTTCGATTAATCTGCCGGTTAATAAATTAATTGTTTTGTCTATAAAATGTTATCATAATCGTGAAGAACGCTTGTTTGTTTTTCATCCAGCATTCTCCAACTCACAATGAAAAGCACACACATACTTTTACATTTCCAATATTTTCTGGAAGGCATAATTTGTCGATTATGTCCAGGATTTGAAGGTAGCTCCCGAAAACATGCAGTAGGGGGCAGCAGATAACCAGAGTAACAGACAACTGCTTGGCTAGCTGTCCTTGGCTGTAGCTAGCCACTGTGAGCTAATCAGGTCATGGCTCAGTTAGCAGCAGAGCCAGTGGGCCTAGAGTCGGTCTGGACCGGAACCTCAGATCATGGGGGGGATTTCCCACAAGTGACAGGGCCGGATTTTGCAGGCTGACATGAGAATTAATATTAATGGACTTGGAATAGGGACTGAACACAACCTCCAAGACTGATGGCGGTCAGTTTGAAGACAGGCGATATATGGAGGCGATTTACAGGGATGAGAAGACACGGCATGCAGCGTCAGAGGAAAGAGAGGGAGAGTCGGAATATTTTCACATCTTACTCCGTGAATTGAGGATTTATTTTGTGATTAGGTGATCATGGAAGAACAAACCAAGACTGTGTTGGTGAGTTTAATTTTGTTTGTCGGGGCTAGCTTGTTAGCATGCTAACGTCTGTAGACACCTCTGCATCTCTGCACGTCTTTGACAGAACATCAACACAGTTGCTGCTTCACTTTCTGTGGATAACATTAGTTTGTTTTTTTGAATGTTTTGAACTAAAATTCTGGACAAATCTTACACACTGCTCCTTTAATAATTAATCATAGTTATTATATGTTCACCAAATGAAATCACATCTAGTCTATAATACGACTCTAACTGAGCAGTTGAGATTATTTTCACCAGGAGAAACCTTTTGTTTTCCACAGGCAGGTCTGTCACATGATTCAGCGAGGACTAGAGTTTGATTGGTCGGCGCTGTGCTTTGACACGCCAGGTGTGTTCGAGACAGGAAGGACCAGACTGTCCACCCACGAATCACACACACACAAACACAGCAAAACACTGATCTGTGATTCACACCTAAAGCAACAACACACGTCCTTTGCCCTCCAGGGTTGAGTCACTCTCACATGACTGCAAACGCTCCGGTTTTAGTTGGGGTGGTTTTCATTTCTCTGTGTTTGTGAGTGTCAAAGATGGAGAGAGAGTGTAGCAATAATAACAAAGTCTACATCTGCATTTCAGGAAATTCAAAACAGATTCAAGTTCCTCATTTTTCTTTTACTATCAGCTTCAGTTTTGAGGGTGCATGGTTTTCATCTCCATATAATTTAGTTGTACGCAGATACAAGGACTTTTTCAGGTGTTAAACATGTTTACACTTAATACTTTTAACGCACTCCTCCCTCTACTGTGATGAGTTTGTCTCTGCAGTGTCACGTTGCCACTCTATGATGGTTTTTTCCTCCCCTTGACGCACACAAACAAAGCCTTATTAGTCAGCGTTGGCATTGCAGGTGCATATTATCATAAGCATGAGCCCAGGCGGAGATATGTTTAAAAATAAACAATCAAAGGTGAGTCGTGAACACGAACAATGCTGGAGGGGAGAACAAAGGAAACAGAGACACATAATACCGATCAAATCGTGTGACGTGTTGATCTCAAACTTTCCTGTGTTTAGTACGGTGGCCCTGAGAGCGCAATGCATTGCAACTGGCCGTGGTTTGTGAGCTCCTCTGGTGAGACAACAAAAGACTGTGTTCAAATACTTTCTCAGTGTGCCAGAGAAGATTCAGGATATTGCAAAACACTGCGGGATCTATTAGTAACTCTGATGCAAAGCGGTGCAAAGCGAAAGTGTCATTGCTGGTCTCAGACCGACACGTTTGTCAGTTGTTGCCGTGAACTTGATGGTGCAACACTATCTTGAGGCAGAAGAAAGTGTTTGTGCCATAGACCAACAAAAACCTGGTCTAATGTAGTTTTTCCTGCTAATTAAAGGGTGCGTTATTCCGATAAGATGTGTAAGAAGCGTCTACATCCTCTGGTTCACAATGCCTGCAATGATTACACAGACTGCTTTCAGCCATTTTAAAGATTCGTGGAGTAACGTCACTGCACTGTTAGAAACTCGACAGGACAGAGGAAACTCTCCAGATGGAAACAGAATAAAATGGAACGCATGCTTTTTTCTTTTTACTCCAAATTTGTTGCTGCTTTGTCAGGTTAAGTATTTAAAGTAAATGCAGGTGTTGTCTTCAGCTGCAGCGCACTGAGCTCTCTGGGCCTCCATAGTTTCTCTGAATCTCTGCTCACAGATACAAAAAATTGTGGTCGGCTTTATCAGCTTTTTACAGACCACATTGGCAACTTTTTGCTTGGAGGCAGCAGGTGACATTCAGTATTGACACCAAGATAGCTCATTTTTCCCCCACAAATGCCTCATAATGGAGCACGTGGACACACAGACGCTTCAAGCTTTATGTGCATTTGTCAGTTGTAGTGTTCAATTCAAAGCAACAGTGGAGGTGCTTCTCTCACCTTTTTGTCAGGTAGCTGGTGAAGTTCTTCCCGAAGCCGATGACGCCCCAGTACTCTGCGTTATAGATCCCATCGAAAGCTTCCTCATGGGACAAGTGCACCTATTAATATACGAAGAACAGACGCAATATTTATATAATACGCTATATTTTAATCCTCTGGCCTGACTTTTCTACAGCAACACATTCAGATCATTTCAGTGTTCACTAGAGGACGTTTTAGTGACGGAGAAGGGAAATACTTCTCATTTGCGGTCAAATAGAGTAACAAGCTTTCACCGATTTCTTGAAAGTGGAAGTCCTTGTTTGTTCTGCTGTGAGCAGAAGTGAAACTTGTTTGCTTACAGTCAATTTAATTGTAACTGCTGAAGGTCAGACTGGTTACTTCCTCACTGAATGACTGAACCATGTCGGGTACACATGTAAAACATTGACTCTGAGCTCTTTGACATTTAAATTTCAATGAGCCACTAAACAAATAATTGGATCGACATATGAAGCGACGAAGTAAGAATTCATTGTCATAATCAATCAACCAAAGAAAATAAAGTATGATCTACTGACAGTTTTACAGAAAATGAATCTTGGGTTGACAAATACAGAAACTATTTGATTCATCTTGATCTTTGGCACAACATCAGCAACATCTCCCAATATCAAATAAATACCTGTTGCACGCTGGTGTTGTCCAGGAAGGAGAGCAGCGCTTGGCTGTAAGCGGTGGGGGAGGTCTCGTTGTTCACCACGGCGACCTGGATCCCCTTTGGATCTCCACCGACACACAAACAGATCAGAGAGACCTGGATGACGGGCAGCAAGAACTGGAAACACAACGAGCTGCGAACGCGGAGAAACAGTCAGAATCATCACGCCGCTCATCGCAACTTCTGCAATAAATTATAAGATGTTATGATAAACTTTTTCATACCCCGGCAATCTCCTCATTCGCACCATTGTTTTGATCATCAGGGCGGCGATGTTTCTCCATTTTGGCAGAAAGTGTCTGGCTCGCACCTTCCAGTCCGCTGAACACAAACACACAAGCACACAATCTGAATAAATAGCAGCTGAACTCAACAGTACACACTTTCCACACCACTAAAATATCTATCACCCTGCAAAAACAGGCAGAACTGCACGTCAACATCTGTGTTTCACCGCTGATACGCTGAATCAACCCCAACGCAGAGACACTGAAACTGAAATAACAAAACAATACCTGAATATTTGGGAACTTCCTCTGCGGCTCCTGCGCCGACCGCCAGAATTGGCCGGCTCTCGTCCTTCCCGCTCTCGAATGATTGGCTGTTCTCTAACGGGCCGCCCGGCGGACTGGAACCCCTTTTAGAACCGTTCTGGTCCGACGTCTCACACAGCTGCAGGAAGGCGTGTTCCAGGGTCTGTGGATTAACGGGGAGCAGAGGACCAATATTTAGTCAGGGAGGTGGGAAGTCTGTCACAGTCGGGGGGGCGCTGAGAGGTCAGTCTCGATAAAGAGGTCATAGTAAATGGTGCAGGACATTCATGTTTTTTGTTTTAATTTCAGAGGTCAGGATAACAAGACTGATCATTATCAACAATTATTACTACAAGTCAGAGCAGCCACGTCAGTCAACACCAGCAAGGAGATGAGGAGAGAGAGAACGTCTCCAGACTCCCTTAAAGAATCCCTCAATTTTGTGAGTTGTAAGTTAGAAGGGACTTCATAAACTTTTTCAAATGCTGTCAGTGACAAATTCTTATTCATTTGGGCCTTCTTATACATTCGGCATATATTATAGCCTCAATTCAGGGGGTGCTGCAGCCCCCCTGAGGGTCCAAACATCGCATGCTCAGTACTCACTGTTGCACTGTGCTGTTTCATGACTGCATCTGGAGGACCTTCAGCCAGCAAGCAGCCGTTCCTCATGAGACCGACCTGCAGAGACGAATGACAGGAGTGTTATCCCGATGTAGAGAGAATATCAGTAATATTCATGGGTGATATTGTTGATCTTTCATAGCAACAATGTAGGCAGACGATGGATTACTTTTTCTATTCTTTTGATCTTGTTTTATCCATACCAACCCCTCAAGTCCTGTCATAGTTCAACAATACTCAGATTCTTTTCTCAAAGAAAATGATTAAAAAACAAAGAAGAAATTACAAAGAAAACACACAAACAATTCAGCAAGTCTTGCACCTAAAAATGTCCCCAAACACTCCCCATAGTTTTGCTTGATCGATGAAACAACAATATAGTGACACAACCTTTGTCAACCTTCACCTGACATAATTCTGTCAAGTCGACCGGTCACAGAGACATAAATAAATCAGCATTCTTCCTCAGTGGATGTGATCTTCCTCCACCCACCAATTTATTTAACCAGAATGAGGACTGAACTGGGTCTGAGTGGTCGGACTGGTTCCAGGGGAGAAATTCTGGTTCTTTGTTAAAATGTAGCTCTGTCAGGGTGGGGAGACTAAAATGACCTTGGACAAAAATCTATAAGCCCCACGGACAGGTCAACAGGTTCACACAAGTAGTTAAAGTATTGAGAGGTATTCCGCCAACAGCAAATATTTTGTCTTAACATCAGACCTTGACAAGAAAGTCATTAATCTTTAGTCCTTTTATCCGGACTCCGGCTAGAAAAGCTTCTTAAACAGCTTTTAAACCATCATGGGACAATAAATTCACCACTGAAACCAGGAATGCTTGAAGGCAGAGTGACACGTTTCTCTCAGGTACGTGGTGCATGAAGCTAAAAGGTTAATTTAGGGTCAAAAACAATGAATGTACATAACCATTAAAAACACGATAAACATGCACACAATGCAGCTGCAGTAGTCAGGTTAGAGACGGCTTCACACTTCAGCTCTTCTGACACGTTGCCTTTGAAAAAACATGTTGGTCTTGTGTTTCACCAGGTCACATAAGGTTGAGTGTTATTGTATCACAGAGACAAGAGAAGTGAAATTCTAGCTTCTTGCCCCACATCTGCATGCTTCTTTAAATAAATTAGAAACACACAGAAAAACAAAGAGCCCGTAATCTTGAAGGAAGATTTGGGGAAAAACGCTTTTTAAACTGCCTTTTATACGACTTCAACAACCAATTGTGTTTTGCACCATCCATCAGCTGTGCCATCAGCGCAGTAGCTACTTAACTTCCATCGAGGTTGCACAACTACAAGCACATACTGGTGTTACTGACCACTGACAGCTAGCTAACATCGCTGCAGGAGTCTCTTCCTCACAGTAAAGCTGCAGACTTCACACTTCCTCTCGCTCATGGGCTAACGTTAGTAAGCTACTTAAGAACATGTAGACGTCTAAATTCGACAGCTGTGGAGTCGCTATTTCTCCTGTAATGGTGGGTGATCCACTCTGTCAGCATATTTCCTTGTACCTTTAACCAAAAAGAAAGAAAATGTGACTTGTCGGCTAATCTACAGAACAAACTTACATCT
>CAEMYA010002116.1:9851118-9869227 GCA_903131615.1 Diplodus sargus | reverse complement strand
GCTGCCTAATTGGGTGAAGGGTTGAGGGGAAATCTGTCTGATTAGCCCTCTCCAACAACAGACGGGGATTAAAGCTTTTAGTCTGTAATTATTATAAAGCATACGTCAGCAGATATCCACCCATTTCCAGGCTCGGCGGAGGAGCGGAGGGATGTGCTGCTAAGGCGAGCTGCGTGCGCTCTCGGTCAGGCGTGGAGAGACCCGGGAACAGGAACATCCTCCTCCTGAGTCAGTGCCACGACGCTGACACACCAGCACGCTCACCCCGGCAGGCAGGGCTGCCTCCGCTCCCGATAATAAGCATCCTATGCTCTTCTGCTCAAGATGGCGGTGCAGGCAGCGGAAAAGGACGGAATAGTGAGTATGTGGGAGCTGGTGCGGGGCTGAAAATGTGTTAGCGGTACATTTCCGTGCGTAACGGTGAGTGGATTTGATTTAAGCGCACCGTTAGGTCGATTATCCGGCGCTTATTTGTTAATGCGGAGCGCGCCGAGGAGCGCACTCCTGTTTCATCCGCGGCCGCCGAGGAAATCCAATATGTTTGGCGGTGGAACGCAGCCGGGGTTTTGTGCTCCCGCAGGCCGCTCGGCTCCTCCGCTCGATGTGCGCATTTTCACATCGCAGGTGTTCGTTTATCTATCATGGAGGCTGATTTGTGACAGGAGGTCCGCAGCCGCCGCTGACACCTCGTCATTGTTGTGGAAGAGCCGCATGCAAAGGCCACACCGTGCGTATTTATTGATAAACAGGCCCGCAGCCTCGTGTTGGGTGGTTTTTTTAATCTCACTCGGGTCAGTTTTCTATCCTACCTGACAGAGCGATAAGTGACACTTTGCATCCTGTGTTTTCTTTGTCACTGGTGTTGAAGAATGTGGAGGAGGACCACCTGAACGACTCGCTGGGGAACCCCGGCCTCATCTCACCTGACAAGGAGGATTTGTCACGTCTCCTGGTAATGCAACATGCCTGAACACTGTCTGTCATGTCCGTGCCGCTCGCTCCGGTGCCGTGCGTAATCGATTCGCTGTGTTTTGCATAGACGGTGCCGTTCAGCGGGCGCATCCGGGGCGGCATGCGGCCAGGGAAGAAGATCATAGTGATGGGCATTGTGGACCTGGAGCCAGACAGGTGAGATAACACCTCATGCACGCACACCTCTTTATCTGGGAGCTTTATCTCAACATGCATATGCATTTTTTTTAAAGAGCTTTTGTGTGTGTTTTGTTCTGGGGCCAGTTTGACTTGCACAGCCACTCCAGGACACATTGAGTAATGCGTGGGCAGCCAGAGAGAATGGTGGCTTCTTAAGTATGCAGAGACAGGGCGTTCCCGAACCAGCAGGGAGAAGAAAAGGGGGGTAAAGAGGAAAAAATGAGGAGCCAGTGAGGCAGAATTGTTTGGGTGTGTCCTTTACCCTACATGGAAACTTGTGTCAAACTTGGAAAGAAAAGCTCCCCATGACCTCATCATGTTCTGCTGCTTCTGGCACAGTTTTCATGGCAAAGTTCATGAGAATGTCCTCCAGGCCTTTTTTTAAATACACTCCCTTTGTTGCAAGTTCTGCCTGGATCATCAACATATGGCTGTGTGTGCAAACATCACAGCTGCAGGGGAAGGAGGGCAACCCCAAACCAGCAGCAGGGATTATGCATAATTAACACACAATTGGTTTGCAGCAGCAGAATTATGCATTATCACTGATCCCAGATTAGTGAATGGACTCACGCGCTGCCCTCTGTTTCCTCCCCTCCTCAGCTTTGACGTGAGCCTGACCTGCGGCCGGGACTCGGAGAAGGAGGAGCCGGCGTACGACGTGGCCCTGAAACTCACCGCCCGCTTCAGCGACCGCCAGTTCCTGCGCAGCGCCCGCGTCTCTGGGAAGTGGGTGGGGGAGGAGGCGTCCACCGCCTACTTCCCCTTCATCCCTGATCAGCCTTTTAGGGTAAAGATGCTTCTTTTTTATGTACTCATGATAAACTCACATGGCTGATGGTTCTGGTGCTACAGGTTGAAAGCTGTTGGTTCTTGTTGAAGACGTGTTTTCACGAGGGTTGTGGGAGGCTCTTTTTCCGTTTGGATGTCATATTTCTGTGGTTTCATCGCCGTGATCTGACTCTAAAGATAGAACAAGAGTCCCCAGTGACGGTGTTTTATCTAAAGCAGCTCATTTCAGAGTGAAAACAACTGTGAATCAGCTCAGCAGGTGTGTTTTTATTCATTCAGTGCCTCATGAAAGTGTTTCCACACTGCAGACAGAGAAGTGGATCAAAGACGAACTCAGAGAGAGCACGACGATATCCAACAGATCTTTACAACAGATCTTTACAACAGAAGCTGCAGGAGGAGCAATAACTCCGACTGTCGAGTCAGAATTGTTTAAACACAGCAGATAGTAACCCAAAGTGACTCATGGCCAAAGTAAGAAAAGGAGACCTATTGATTAACACTGAATAGAGTTTGTTTCAATGACAAAAAACACTCTCAAGGCTGCACTATGCTTGAAAAGAGAGAGATTCGTACAAGTGTTTTTTTTTTTTTAGTCAGTGTTTGAAGGCCGAAGTGTTTTCAAAGCTGTTCCGAGGTCAGTGGTGCAAACAAGGACGTCAATACGAGGAGCAAAAGAAAAAATGTACAGCTAACACGTGCAAAACATGAATCAGAAGAGTGTAAAGAGTCAGTGCAGGATTGTAATAGTATAGAATACTTAACAGGTGACTGGACGAACGGTCTGTCTATCTCCATCCATCAAGAGCTAACAGTCAAACTCTTTGTGTCCATGGGATCTGTCGTTGTCGCAATGCATTCTGGTACTGCTGTGTTGCGTTTTGAGAGACACTGTCTGCTCATCATTTGCATAAAGTTGAGGTCGAGGCTGTCAGAGTGTTTTGTCGCCGCTGGAAGCTCCTGGAAAAACGATAAAAACAAAACATTGTTGAGTTAAAATGACGACAGATTCAGCAGCTGCACGGCAGATGACTGAGTTTTTCGAAATGAGCCTCCATGTTGGCCCCGGTTGGAAACCCCAGAGCAGACATCCGATGGGTGGTGTTCATCCAATCGGGTGCAGTCAGGAGGCGTTTGCATGATTGTTGGAGCTGTGCGAGCCCTCACGTACCATCATAACATCATACTGAAGAAGCTGAAGCACTAAAACAATGAATGAAATTAACAATTAAAAGACCTCGAGGTCTTTTTATGACTCCTTTATGAATAAAACTATTAACAGACTAATCCCCCCCAAAACGTTTAAGAGATGAGTCGATATGAAAACGAGATATTTGAGTCTTCCAGGCGTGTTTAGATGGAATATTTCAATTTAAAAATCCTGTCATCAGTGTTAAAAACAGTCAACTGCAGGAGAGAAACAACAGAAATGTTAATGTCCTTTTTGCAGCACAGAAACGAGAGACAAGCAGGAAATGTTTTCCACTCCACATCATATCTGTCCACTGTACATGCAGGCTGCATCCTGTGCAGCGGTCTGTTAACTGGATAAGCATCAGCTGTTTGTGTGTTGGACGGAGAGGAGAAGGATGAGCAGCTGCACATACGCACGATGAGTAACTCTCATTAGACCTGAGGACGTTTAATCATATTCCGCTCTAATAATTCCGAATATGCACAGAGATGACACATTCGGTGTTGGGCTAAAAATATACGAATGGTTGCGAACTAACCAGACTTTAAGAACAGAATCATTCCCTTTAAACTGCTCCTCTTTTGTTCTACTGAAGGAAAAGACGCTTCAGTCCCTGATATCTGCAGACAAAACAACCACCATGTCTGTCTTATTTTTAGAGGTGATGCCTGCGTCTGGTTATGTAACATCATCTTCCTGATAAAGTGTCATTGTTTGTGGTCGGAGTGTGACGGAGCAGGTCAGCACCGTCATGACTGTCGGAAGCTGCAGGCTGCAGATTAAAAGGCTGACGTGCTGACTGCTTCCAAACTGAACTCTTGGATTTGGAGGCATGTGGACGGACACATGATGCGCTGTGGTTTCTGTGTCTGAGTTCGTGGAAACAAACTGCCTCAGGAAGCAGCAGCACACCTACAAGTTTGTCTTCTTTGGCCAAAAAAACCCAACAAAAAACACAGAGATTTGGAAGCTGTTGAAATGTTTGCATTTGGTTTGTTGAGGTTCATTGTGCAGATACGAGTAAACCAGGTCTGTTGGAGGGAACGGACGCACTTTGAGCTCATTTATCAGACAAGTTTGTTGTTACACAAACCTTAAAAACAGCTGATTTAAGCATTAGTCCAGATTGTGATTTGCTCTTGTTACATAAACGACTCTACAAGCAGGATTAGCAGATCAAATCTGAGCATGCTTCTATTCAAACACATTAAACTTTGAGGTTAGTAAATGTTTCCCGTGTTTAGTTAAAGTGCTCTTATTATCTTTACATGGATGATGAAAACATGGCTGTACCGTGTGAGAGCTCAACTTAATGCTCAACTCTGCAGATCCACTGCAAAAAATTCAAGATCTTACCAAGTATTTGTCTAATTAAACAAATCTCTTAATCTAAGACACAACGACCTAGAAACAAGCATTCCAGTGAGACAAACAGGACTTTTGTTTTTAGATGATTTTTACTTGTTTCATTGGCAAATTAATAAAAAAAAGTTATTACAAGCAAGAAACTTGAGATGCGTGGAAAAACTGAATTCATCAGGTCTTCAGAGAGACACAAAGAGCTTTTCAGCCAAAGCCGGCAGCTGTTTCCAGTGAATAAACCTCTGGAGTCCGACTGTGTGCCACCTGCACAGCCCCACACTGTAAACACACTTAGCAAATGGCTAACTAGCGGCTAAAGTCTAATCTGAGTAGTTTTAATTAGTTACTTCCACCCCTGTAAATGATGTTAACCAGAGAGTCTTATTCTAGTCTTATTGGCAGTGGAAACTGATGGTTCTGTGTTAATTAATGAGCTGCTGCGAGGTGGATTTTGTTACAGTACGACGGAGCCATGCTAGCTGTTTCCCCCGTTTCCTGTCTTTGTGCTAGCTAAGCTAAGCTAACTGTCTACTGGAAACAGATTTCTACGTGAACTATGCCTTTAAGCACTTTATTCTTGTCATCTGATCTCCTCTTTTCTCTCCATCTTTCTCTCCGTCTCTTTCTGTCGTCCCTCCCTGCAGATCGAGATCCACTGCGAGCACCAGAGGTTCCGGATATTCGTGGACGGACACCAGCTCTTTGACTTTTATCACAAAGTAAAATCTTTGGCCTCTATCGACACAGTACGGATACACGGAGATCTACAGATCACCAAGCTCGGCTAACTTCCCCACTTCCCTCCTGCTCTGCAAGTCGTGTGCGAAGCAAGGACTCGATCACAGATGACCATGCACACACACACCACAGCGCACCTGTTACGCCATCATCCATCACCCATCATGCAACACTGCAGCAGCATAGCGACCGGAAACGAGGCTCCGGCGGTGTCAAGTTAGAGCTCATTCACTTCTCTCCATTTCCTTTCTCATTAACCAGGATCTGATATGATGATGCTTGGAGGGTGGATGTGTTCGCTCCATTTTCAGGTTTCTTTCTCCGCGTTAGCCCCAGTTTAGTCAGATCAGGGATCTCTCGGCTAATTATAGCACATACATTTCTCATGCTGAATTCTTAAGGGAGGTGGAGGCAGGTGTGGATGACAAAATAGTAGTTACAAAAAAGCAGTTACTCAGGAAATGATATCTGGTACTTAGCGACTAAAATGAAAGGAAACAGTTGAGTAAAAACCTACACATTTGGTGACTTATTAAAGGTTTTAAATCTGAAACTTGTGGGCGTATGAAAGTCCTCCAAAACCTTTTTGGATAAACTGGAAAATGCATGTTGATGAAGCTGAGAAGGAGACGACAACAACAACGTTGGTGGCAAACATGCTGCAGAACGAGTCAGTATTGGACCTGAGCAGTGTTAAGATGTTCAATCTGAGCCTTGACAAATTTCCCCGAGGGCAGACGCATGATTCTTCATATCAGATTTAAAAAAAAAAAAAAAACTTCTTCAAAGCAAAATGTTTCCACCGTGTGACGCGTTCAGATCTGATTCCACTCACTCGACCCAGCTGGGTGTGTGTTTACTGTCGCAGTTTATCGTCCAGAAGTCAATCTTCTGACCACAACAGAGCGCAGCGTTACACCCTGTTGTCTCTCTCTCTCTGTGCTGGTGCATTTCCAACTCCGTGAGGCACTCCCCCTGCCCTCCCATGGGTTTATCCCAGTTGTCATGGTAACACGCTGCAGTCTCACCGACCTAAATACCCCAAACTGAGGATTATATCATGACAAGATGTATCGGAACGCGTCCCATACCGCACGCGGCGCGCGTCGGCAGTTTTAGTGACGGCTGCAGCTCATTCTGCCGTTCTGATAGAAAAGTATGATTGTTAACTTTGAAATCAGGTTGAAAATTGGACTCTGCTTTCTGCTGTCACACTCACAGAAAGCAAAGCTCATATGAATTGTACTCCTAAACCAATATGCAACTTATTCTCATTAAAAAAACACACACACTTCAGTGCATATTTAGGAGAAGTGTGCAGGCTGAACTCGACTAAACTCCAAACCCTTCATTCGACTGTTAGTTGGTTGTGTGGAAGCAGAATAAGATCCTGATATTGGTATTTTGAATGTATAGTATTCATGTTTCTATAGTAGCATAGAAGATATAGTGATGCACAGAATTATTACTTCACGTCACAGTTTTTTGGTGGTATGGCTGGTGCTGTTATAGTCCATATTCAGTCCTACATGTCTCATGTGTTTTTGTTATGGCGTAAGTGTTTCTCGTCTCGTCGTCCGCTCCGGAGCGTTCCCGTCTTTGCTTAACGCAGCCGGCGGGTTTAACAAATACAGTCGTGTCTTAAATTCATCACATGGTTTTGTCTCATCGACCTTTTCACTCCGCGCTGGATGTCTTTTCCTTCACTGAAGCGGAGAGGACGTTCTTCTTAAGTTAGTATTAAAAGTATTATGTCTTAAGTTGCTCTGTTTACACCTCAGATGGTATCAGTTGAACACTTACAGTAGAAGTAGGCAAAACTGTTAGGACAGATTTTTGGGTACCACATCGTACTGTAATAAAAGGTTTATAACAAGTAATTTATGGCTTTAATAATGAATAATAAATAACTTAGGTTGCAGATCACTTATGAGCTGTTACAAGAACAACTTCTGGGGTTGTCAGATTGTGGAAAATTGCATTTGTGTCGTTAAATCCCAAACATCGCTCCTCTAGGAATTGTTTTCATATGAGAAGATCGATACATAAGCTCAGTAATTTGGGGTTAATGTGTATATTACATCAACAGGGACACAGTAGAAAGACACTATGCTCGGACTAGATTTGAGTCAAAACACCCAGTTAAAAGGAACTACCTCTCCTTCCACTTGTCTTAATCACATTCGAACTTCGGCTCTATAAATGCAGAGACAGACGTCATTCTGTTATAAAGTTCAGTTATAAATGTTAGTGAATCATTAAGAAAGATTCCTGCATAGAAAAGCTACAAAGACAAAGCGAGGACACCCTTCAACTCAAAAGTTGTTCCTCCTAATGGCTCATAATGAATCTGTAAGACATGAATAATATATTTATTACCCATGGATGAAGTCATTATTTACAGCTAATCCCTTGAAGGCGAATGATTAGAGAGTAATAAGTAGATGAAAACTTGAACCAGGTTGAAGAAGCTTTGATCATCTTTTGGACAGATGTTGTAGCTGACAGACGTTTACATCAAACAGAAAACTAAATGCATCGTCTTAACGGTGCGTTGCGGTTCAGATCCACTTCGTGAGCAGCTCCTCGTAGTGAAGAAGCAAAAGAGTAGTCGTCGGTCCGTCGTCTCACAAGGCTGCACAGAACTAACATGAAGAGTTTAACGAGCTAACGAAGGTTTCCCGTCACCTTTTTTGCTGCTGTGAGTTGGGAATAAGCCATGACATCTGTGCAGAACGGTTGAACTGACTTCACTGCGGGGCGTTCAGTAATTGATGCTCACACTAATGAAGCTCTCTTCAGATTTCTGAGGAAACCACTTTGTTGAACATCTCATTTCCTCTCCGTGCATCCATCAGAACACGGAGAGGTTTCGTTCGACACGTGCATGCACTGAGTATTTTTTCAGCTCCTTTCATGTAGCAATAAGTCGCTGCTCTGAGACTCTTTTCTCCTGGCTGGTCAGAGGTCTTCCTCGTTTTTGGTTTTTTTTGCGCTTGGCGAGCGCTGGTTTATTTGGGACACAAACAGGAAATGAGTACAGTTTGGTACGAGGGGCAGTGAAAGGAAGCGAGCCAGTGCGATGCATCGTTACTCCAGTGTTGCAACGGAACAAACGTGTACAGACGATGTGTAATAGTGTTGACAGGGTGTGTTATTTTTTTGTGTTCTTTCTATTAACTGGTGACCGTTAATTTGTAACGCTACAGTTTTTTTCTGTAATAACATGTTAATATTACACCATGTGAAGAATATGACTCAGCTGTGTGTTTCATGGATGTGTAAATACAAGTTCATGTTCTGGAGTCAAGCTGGCAGCAGTTAACGACAGTGCTGTTGTTAAGAATTACGGGGGAGGGAGATGAACAATTCAAGGCTTCCTGAATTAAAGGGCTCGGACTAGGGAGCATTTTGTGTGTGTGTACGTGTGTGTGTGTGTGTGTGTTTGCACAGTTTAATTCTGCATCAGCAAACTGTTCTTTGGGACTGTTGTGGGTTTTCTGCTCAGCTAGATGCGGTGCAGGTACATGATCAGCTGATGGTACTTTGAGCTAACTTAATTGGTACTGGTGCACTTTAAAAAAAAATAATAAAAAGCTGTTGGCGTCCACGGAAGGGACTCACAACTGCTGAGTATTCCAGTAAGAAAAACTAACATTTTTTGGTACGTGTGCTCAGAAAACCTCAACATATATTGTTTTCCTTCCTGAAAGTTCCTGATCTCCTGATGATCCCACGTCTTTTGAAGAACAATCCTTAAAAACGACGATTCTTACTTTATTTGTTCTCCAACCCTTTAAAAATGAAACTGAAAAACTGAATGTTATTCTCCTCTTGATTGTAATCTGATGATATGGAAATACTTTTGATGTTCACCTTTTGTTATTTCTGATCCACTCGTCATAAAAACAGGCGCCCCTTAGTTTAAAATTCGAGGCCGTCTGATGTAAGAGAAACTGTTTATTTGACCCTGCTTTTTGAACTCTGGATGTACATATTTATGAACGTGGCCTGTTACAAGCAGAAAGCGTTTTGTTGTGCATGTAAGCTAGTACCTGGCATTTTCTATACATGAACGATTGAGGTGTTGCCAGTTTTTGCTCCAGTCACGCATGCTCTTTTTCTTTTTTTACCAACTGTATCAGGTGCGTTTTAAGGGCCGATTTCCCTTTGTGGTTTTATTTTCCTTTGACCTGTTTACCTTTTTTATAGCCTAGGGTTCCAGTTTAGTACAATTTTTAAAAAATCTTTAAACATTAGGATGCACAGAGCAAAAATCTGGACTAAAGTATCTAAATCAGTTTATTCCCCACAAGTAGAACAGCACAGTGATTTTCTAAAAAGTGCTAACATGACTGTTGTGAGAACGACTACATCATGATGTTCATTCACAGTATGAGATTAAGTAGAAGTAGGCTGATCTGTTGCTAAATGTGTCGTGTGGTTGTACAATCATCATCATTTCTATTTATTACAGTGTAAACCAGCAGGGTTGTGTGTGGTAACGTCATACCTACTGTATTGGTAAACGTACGATTTTATGCTGTTTATATGAAGGCATCTTGAAAAGGTTTTTTTAAAATAATGATGAAAGTGTTTTGTTCTGGGCTCTCCATGTGCAAAATATCACAAATTGTACTTTCCTGTGTGACACAAGGAAATGTGTGAAGTATTGGATCAAAGTTTCTTTTCTTTTTACCGCAAAACAAGGTTAGGATCATTTTTTTATTTGAGCGTTTTCTGGGATGTACCACGTCTGAACATCGCAGGGCTGTTTAGACTTTGAGCTGCTGAAAGTCTTTTCATGTCACCAGGCATCATGTTGGCCCCCTCTGTTGGCTCGCTTTGATCCAATGTTTTATAGCTGAGCAGCTTTTTGTGGCAAACAGAACGGGAGAAATAACATTCACGACATGTTGCAAATTCCCCAAATCCCCTGAGATGACCCTCGTCGAGAAGGTGCACTGGACCAGTGTTAAGATGAAGACCGTACATTCCACCGTTGTGTTAGACCTGCACAAATTATAATTTTTTTTCTCCTAATGCTTTTGTAAAAACGGCTACTTTGCAAACCAATAAACTTCTCATCTTGGAAATGTTCTTGTGCTCAGATTCTCAACACTGACTATTCACTCAGACAACAAATAAACCATGTAGCTAATTTCCCTGACAAACTCAAGTGTGTGTCTGTGTGTGTAAGTTCTTACTGAGGGAATTAACCAAATACATTCATCACTAATGACAGGAAATAACGTCAGTTTTTGAGAAAAGGAGGCTGTCTGTCAGTCATATAATCACATATTTTTAAGCTATATATACTGAACATTTAGGTGGGTTTAATATCTTAAAAGTACTGTATTGCATGTAAATTATGGCAAAGTAAACAATTACAAACCTCACAAAAGTGACTCAAGATTTCAGTGCTATCAGAATCTCTTCACCTACATTTATAAATGTGACATTCATGCCACTCTTTCTCAAATAATAACTCATTCGACTAAACCAAATTTAAAATGATATCATTTTATTTATATGAAGATATTCCATGAGGTAATTTACCATATTTGAACATTTTAAAAACAGTATTTTTTTGTGATGGTGAAGTTGATTACACTGTATTACTTACTTTTAAAATGTCCATGTAATGTTTGACCTGAGATGTATTTAACATGCTGCAAATAACAAAATGAGTCAAGGAGAATAATATTATAATGGTGAATAGGAATAAGAGGATCATGAGGAGGAGGGAGGACCAGGTGATGATGACTGTAGTGGTAGACTTTGTACGCTGAGTAGACTTGTTAACAATTTCAGCATTTCCTCGGCTTCTTTCAACTCGATGAGCACCTGAACGCAACACATAGTTACTTGTCATCCTGCTTAAACTAAAGTACTTGCTACTAGATCTACCAGCTGATGCACAGTACTACAGGACACGCCTGTTTCATGAAACACCCTCAAAATGGTTTTAGTGTAGTTAGGTTTAGGCAACAAAACTACTTGGTTAGGTTTAGGAGAAGTTCTCAGGGGCTGTATCAAGTTTTAAAGATGGTGTCTGGCAATTATTATAACCCAGAAGTAAAATTTTGTTGGCTCCAGGCGCCACTGAGTGACTCTTATAGGAATGGACAGGACCCCACATACATCCATGTCAATGACGCTTTAATAAACTACATACACAAGAAAAGCTGAAGTCACTGTGTGAGCAGTAAGCTAGAAGGCTAACGTCACCGCTACATCAGTACAGTGGAGCAGAAATATATTCATGAACAACAGTTATTAATGTATGAACTGGAAGAAAGAGGTCGAATGTCAAGAATATAACTTCTTTATAAAGTTATGAGGTGGGCAGCATGCACCTTTAACATTGTTTTGTAGCGAGCTAGCTAGCTAGTAAAACCGAAGAAGAAGAAGAAGAAGAAGAAGAAGAAGAAGAAGAAGAAGAAGAAGAAGAAGGGGACAAACTAACAAATGGATCTTAATGTAACTTCCTTGATCTTAAAACAATCTTAACAACAAGCTCTGGAGACTTAAACATGTCTTCACCTGCCTACAAAAACACTGAACTGACAGCAGGGATTTAAGCACAATGGCACACGACAGTTGGTGGCGATAGCGCTCAACTCGCTATTAACACGTAGAAGAAGAATAAGAATAATAAGAAGAAGAAGAAGAAGAAGAAGAAGAAGAAGAAGAAGAAGAGATTAAACCGTTAAACAAACGGACCCTAAAACAATCTTAACAGAAAGCACAAAGTTGTTTTAACAAGTCTTAACATATCTACAAAATACTCCACTGATAACGATTTAAGAACAGTCTCACACGACAGTTGGCGGCGATAGAGCGCCACCTAGACACCGCTCGCCATTAAAACGTAGAAGAAGAAAAGCCAGACGTCGACGAAGAAGAAGCGATGCAGTCAACTTGTGAGAACTAGCAAGGTCTCTGTGATAAACAGTAAAATGTCGTGTTGTGCACCTGGATGTAAGAATAGACATGGAAAACATCAACTCCTCCATTTTTATAGAATTCCGTCGTCGAGGACGCCCTTTGATGCTAACCGCAGACGTCTGTGGTTGCTAGCCATTAAACGGACGTTCTGGACCCATGAAACCCTCCGGAACGCCCGAATCTGCAGCGCTCACTTCATATCAGGCAAGAATTCCACTTGAAATCACACACAGTGACACAATCAGAGATGTAGTGAAATTAATTAGCTACAGCAACCACACTGCTGGTATTCTCAGTAGGCTATCTGATAGCGGTAAACACCACTGACCAGCGTTAGCAACATTAGCAGTAGAATGTAAACAAAACAAACTGCTCATGGATGTTTGGCTATAACATCTGGAAGTATGTACAGGAATGTGGCATATGTGACATTTAGCACACACTAACTCACGTCTGAGCACACTGTTGGCTTGTTACAACATAATAAGTGAGGATGTCTTCCAGGAGAATGCTCCATGGATCCAGAAAGTCCAGACTTTGTCCCCTCAGTGTTCAATTGTACGGTCAAGAGACAGCGTACGGACAGGTAACCCCTCTCCCTTTTATCTGCTATCTTCTTACCTTCCCAAATGGTGTTGGTGTAACTTGACTGATGTGTCTTGGTTGTTGTGTGTTTTGGTGATGGGCTCAATAGGAAGAAGAAAAGAGCAGAAGCTGTCAGCGACCCCTCTCTGGATGATCCATCCAGCTCTCTCACTGCAGCTCAACAGTCCTGCAGTGCAGAGCTAACAGACTCTCCGCAGCCTCCCGACTGTAAAGAAGAGCCTTTAAACGGTAAGAGTTTTGGTCCATGATGATCTATACAGACACTCTGTTTATTGCATAGCTGTCAGAGTTGTTTGAGGTGTCATTATTGTCCCTAATCTTATCCTTAATTATAGAGGTGCAGTCCCTCTGAATATTTCAATGAGTAATGATGATGTTTTTTAGATAAATGCTGGACATCAATATAATAAAGGGTAGACGTACTGAAAAAACTCAACTTTCAATTTCTGTGTCAGCTTAGAAATTCTGTATTAGTCAGGCTATACTTTTCAGTGTGTGTGTGCTGGAGTTTTCACACTTGCGCAACTTGACATCAGATGTCTTCTCTGTCCTTTTAGATCAGTATCCTGTCTCAGAGGAAGTGCCCCCTTCATGGCAGCAGTGCGACATTAAGGTGGAGCAGGTGGAAATGGTGATCGTAGAGCACCCACTGGTCAAAGAGGAACCGGTGGATCAGTGCATCAGTCCAGACGCGGAGGCTGATACTTCCAACGGTGCTGAAGTCCGACTTCCCAAATCAGAACCCACCAGTGACTCTGAGCTGTCCCCATCTCCCGCTGCTGTGACTGTGAGTGTAAATGAAAGCATAAAGGAGGAATGGAATGAAAGTGATGGTTCGTCGTCGCCTCAGAGTCACAGCATTGAAGTGTACGTGGAACTGGAAGAGCCTCCGAGGGAAGAAAAGACTTGCAGATTTTGTGGTAAAGATTTTAAAAGGGACTCTCATCTTATAAGACACGTAGATCAGAGTCACAATGGACACAAAGCCTTTAAATGCCTGAAGTGCAACAAGGAGTTTGAACAAAGGCACCACTTAATCGTGCATGTAAGAATTCACACAGGTGAAAAGCCTTTCAGTTGTGATTTCTGTGACAAAACCTTCAGTCAGAACTCAAGTCGTATTGTTCATATGAGAGTGCACACCGGGGAGAAACCATATTTTTGTAAGAAATGTGGGAAAAGTTTTCCCTCAGGTAAACATTTCAGATTTTGCAATGTGCAGAATGAGGGCAAAAACACACCTGAGAGAGGGGACATAGATGAGAATCTCAAAGAGGAGAAGGCCTTTAAATGCTCTGAATGCAGCAAGGAGTTTAAACAAAAGCACCAGCTCGTTCTGCATTTGAGAGTTCACACTGGTGAGAAACCCTACAGATGTGATGTCTGTGGCAAAACATTCACTCAGAGCTCCAGTCGACTTGTTCACATGAGACAGCACACTGGAGAGAAACCGTATTTCTGTGAGAAATGCGGCAAAAGGGTTGGTTTTAGCCAGCACCTTCAGTACTGCACAGGGAGACAAAGCAAAAACGCAAAAAAGGCCTTTCGCTGCACGACGTGTGGCAAAACCTTTTTCACAGACTCGGACCTGAAGGTGCACATGGAGGTTCACGAGTCATGGAAACGACACGTCAATGAGAAACTGCAAGAACAAGAGACAGAAGAGAGTAAAGTTAAAGTGGTATGAAAGAACATCATTGAGTATGTGACAGAAAGTTTTTTTCTAAAATAAAATGTGCATTGAGTCATTCGGAATGGTCTGTTTCATCTTTAATCTCTCACGAAAGCAATAAATTACTAAATCTCTTGATTTTAGCTGAATAGATAAAACAATATTCATCAGTTTATGTGGTTACAGCTGAAACATAAACACGTGTTTTTCACTTTTTTAAATATCCTGTTTTTTCCAAGAATATTTCCCCCCCCAAAATAGTTTTTTTCAAGAAATCTTTAACTTTATACATAATTTATTTTTCATTTTTGTTTGGACTAACTGGGCAATGTTCATACTCATATTGATAACATATTAATAGCGATACACTGCCCACACTGTTTATAATTACACATATGACCCTATTTCCATTTCTGCTCTAGCATTTCTTCTTACCTTTTTCATTATATTGGTTTTCTTTGTTTTCTTTTTTCTATTATTGTTGTGTATTGTTGTATTGAACTGTCCTTTGGCTGCTGTGACGCACTAATTTCCCCATTTGTGGGACTAATTAAGGAATTTCTGATTCTGATTCTGAAGCCATGCAAAGACCAAGAAAATAAAATATATATATATATTTTTTTCAAACCTGGAAGTGATGAATGACCTGGAAGCTATTGAAAAAAAAACATCCACAAACCTCCAATAAAACTGGTGTGTCTCATTCAACCAGGATAGGAAGACATTTCAGCATTGATTTTGAGTCAACGGGTCAAATGATGTGGAAGCTATCTCATAGCTCCCAGACAATTCAGTTCAAACTCTCACTCAAAAGAAAGAAAAACGAGCCCTAAAACACAGAAAGTAGAGGAACGCACTGCAGCTGCTCTAAACCGGACTTTTCATCCGGACTACTTTTTCAGTTTGCGCATGCAGACAGTGACGCAGGCGACGAACACGGAAGTACAGCCTGGTTTATATTTCTGCGTAGGGTCAACGGCGGTAAGCATTCGAAGTTCTGCGTAGAGGGAACACGTTGTTCTGCAATTCGCCGCCGCGGAAGACATTTGCGAAGGTGGTCTGTCCGACCACTGAACCAGTCGAGGCTGACAAGGGTGAATTTGCCACACTGGTTCGCCCACTGAGGAAAGGTGGTCATATATTCGGACCTCCTCCATAATTCAAAGTTGTTGCCGTTCGCGTCTCGTCGCGTCGACGTGACGCGTAGTCAGGATGTTTTGGAGGCGCACGTCTATGGCGCAGGGTCTGCGTCAACGACGTAGCGACGCAGAAGCATAAATCAGGCGGGACAGTGACGCAGGTGACGAACACGGAAGTAAGTGAAGTAAGTGTTCCAGGGCGGTGATGTTTTGACAAACTTCAACCTGAAGCAGCTCCACAGTGAAGTATTATAATAAAGTTAAGAATGCGTCACTGCGCGGTGAAAACCTGCAAGAATAAATGGGGGAGGACCGTCGGTGAATTGTCGTTTCACCGTCTCCCGGTGAGGGAACCTGAGCGGCTCAAACTCTGGCTGTCTGCCCTCAACATCGATGTAAACACTCCGGTGGACGGGCTGAAGAAACACGTTGTGTGCTCCGAGCATTTTGTCCCGGAGGACTACTCGGTCAGAGGACAGCCGAGGACCAAAGCGAAGCACCGATTTCTGACGCCGACGGCTGTCCCGACTGTGGGCGTGTCCTCCGCAGCTCCAGGTGTAACACAGGTGAGTGTTGATGGGCCACATCAGCTGCTGTCCTCTGATTAATGTGTGAGAAATGCTATTAATGAACACCTATATCTTATTTACATTACTAAACTAAGCTGTTTGATGAGAGTCTCAAGTCTGAAGCAAACTCTGCTGCAGAGATCACATATTTCTCATATATTGCCTGTTAGCTGAGCTGAATTGTCAAATATATATTAATTTTAAAACATCTTTAGACAAGTAAGACGCTTTAAAGGTGCATTATTTAGTTCTGGTGATATTATATATATTTTAATGCCCTTTGAAATTACATAAACACATTTAGTGACCTTAAAGAAAAACACAATTTCATTCTGCTTTAAATTTCTGGGGTCAATTCTCAAATATTCCTTATTATTATGATATGTAAAGTGAAATCTTGTGTCTGTTGGCTTCAGCTCTGTCTTATGATAAATATCTGGTTGTGTAGTATGAATGGATGTACTGTGTATGTTATGGTATGCCATGAAATCTAACTTAACAGGAACTCAGTTGAGGAGTTCATCTTGAAGAGGGATCCTGAAGCCTCTTTTGTGTGTGTGTGTGTGTGTGTGTGTGTGTGTGTGTGTGTGTGTGTGTGTGTGTGTGTGTGTGTTCTGAGAATAGGCTGATGTATGACGCAAGTCAACGACTCAAGTGTGTTGGACGTTTTGTGTTTATCCTGAGGTGGAGAGGATGGGAATGATGTGTTGGGTGAGGTCACATGTAATCTTGTGATTGCTACAATTAGCAGTATTGTTTTCCGCTATTCTGAAGGTTGTGAAGAGAGATTTCCTCTTTGTTTATCAGTGGCGGACCCTGCCACCTTTCTAGCTTCAATCAGTGTCCTGAGGACGTTATTCTCCTCTGAGATTAGCTTGTTTATTCAGTTATGGAAACAATAAAAAATTCTGAGTTTGTTTACTCTTGTTTTTTAACCTCATTATTATTATTATTATTATTATTATTATTATTATTATTATTATTGTGATTAGTTTTAATTTCTTCTCACAAAACTACATCATGCCCCTTTAACCCATCTGAAAACATCACCTTTTAGATCTGGAAACTTGTGATTTTAATGTTTTAAGTGCATGAATATTCAAACAAAATGCAGAATTGTTCGAAAATCAGTCTTTAGGTTGAATAATCTGTGAAAACAGCTCACTGTGTCTCTGCAGGCTCTCCTGTTCTCAAGACCTTATTCTTGAGATTTATTCCTTTTTAAGTAAAAAAAACACTGAAATGACCTGGTTTGAGTTTCTTGTGAGGATCTGTTGCTTGTTTTGGCTTCTGTGATAGTGAACTGATTCTCTTTAGATGATCTGTTATTTAAGAGACCCAACGACAGAACAGTGAAAAACTAAAATAATACACAATTCATCAATGAAAGAAACTGTTGGTTGAAGCCTTAAACGGCGGGATGTGATCCACTTTTATAACAGATTCAGTGTAATCAGAGATGAAAGCCTGTTTTCACGACTTGCTCATTTTGTCTCGCAGGATTCAGGAAATAACAGGATCAAGGATGAATCCATGGATTGTCATTCGTCTGAAGGTAAGACCTGAGGAGGAGGGACTGAAAACAATGGGAAGGGTTTTTAAAATCTCAACCTTCAATATTTACAGTATATCTGCTTCAAAAATGTGTTTATCGATCAGGTTATGATTTCCAGTGTGTGTGCTGGAGGTTTCACACATGTGCAACATGAATCAGATGTCCTCTCTGTCCTTCAGACACCAAGGAGCTGCTGCCTTTGTTGCACCAATGTGACATTAAGGTGGAACAGTTTCCCGTTCTGGAGGAAGCCGAGATCCAAGAGCACCCACTGGTCAAGCAGGAACCGGTGGATCAGTGCATCAGTCCAGACGCGGAGGCTGATACTTCCAACGGTGCTGAAGTCCGACTTCCCAAATCAGAACCCACCAGTGACTC
>CAEMYA010002116.1:9817473-9851060 GCA_903131615.1 Diplodus sargus | reverse complement strand
TCGTCGCCTCAGAGTCACAGCATTGAAGTGTACGTGGAACTGGAAGAGCCTCCGAGGGAAGAAAAGACTTGCAGATTTTGTGGTAAAGATTTTAAAATGGACTCTCATCTTATAAGACACGTAGACCAGAGTCACAATGGACACAAAGCCTTCAAATGCCTGAAGTGCAACAAGGAGTTTGAACAAAGGTACCACTTAATCGTGCATGTTAGAATTCACACAGGTGAAAAGCCTTTCAGTTGTGATTACTGTGGCAAAAGCTTTGTTCAGAACTCAAGTCGCCTCGCTCACATGAGGGTGCACACTGGGGAGAAACCGTACTTTTGTGCTAAATGTGGGAAAAGTTTTGCCACAAGCAATCATTTCAAACTTTGTAAAGTGCAGAATGTGTGCGAAATCACCCAAGACAAAGGGAACGCAGACGAGGACAAGGCCTTTAAATGCTCCGACTGCGGCAAGGCGTTTAAACAAAAGCACCAGCTCGTTCAGCATTTGAGAGTTCACACTGGTGAGAAACCCTTCAGTTGTGATGTCTGTGGCAAAACGTTCACGCAGAAATCCAGTCGACTTGCTCACATGAGACAGCACACTGGAGAGAAACCGTATTTCTGTAAGAAATGCGGCAAAAGGGTTGGTTATAGCAAACACCTTCAGTTCTGCAAAGGGAAACAAAGCAAAAACGCTAAAAAGGCCTTTCGCTGCACGACGTGTGGCAGAACCTTTTTCACAGACTCGGACCTGAAGGTGCACATGGGGGTTCACGAGTCATGGAAACGACACATCAATGAGAAACTGCAAGGACAAGAGACAGAAGAGAGTAAAGTTAAAGTGGAATGAGAAGAACCTCAGCGAGTATGTGACAGACATTTTTTTTTTGGTCTGTTTCATCTTTAATCTCTCACAAAAGCAATAAATTACTAAATCTCTTGATTTTAGCTGAATAGATAAAGCAATTTTCATCAGTTTATGTGGTTACAGCTGAAACATTAATTTTTTTCACTTTTTTGAAATATCTTGTTTTCCAAATTCTTTTTTTTTTTTTTCAAAAAATTATTAACTGTATACATTTCCATTTATGCTTTAGCTTTTCTTCTTAGCTTTTTCATTACATTGTTTTTTTTAGGTTTTTTTTTTACTATTATTGTTGTGTATTGTTGTATTGAAGTGTCCTTTGGCTGCTGTGATGCACTAATTTCCCCATTTGTGGGACTAATTAAGGAATTGCTGATTCTGTTGCCATACAAAGACCAAGGAAATAAAAAATCTTTTTTTTTTTCAAACCTGGAAGTGATGAATGACCTGGAAGCTATAGAAAAAAATACCCCCAAACCTCCCAATAAAACTGGTGTGTCTCATTCAACCAGGATAGGAAGAAGAAAAAAACAGGATAGGAAGACATTTCTGCATTGGTTTTGAGTCAATAGGTCAAATGATGTGGAAGCTATTGAAAAAAAAGCTCCCAGACAATTCAGTTCAAACTCTCACTCAAAAGAAAGAAAAACGACATATTGTAATTAATATAAAGTGTGTCCATTAGTAGGTTGACAGAAAAGTCTTGTCTCAACTATAAGCCCTAAAACACAGAAAGTAGAAGAACGCACTGCAGCTGCTCTAAAACGGACTACTTTTTCAGTGTGCGCATGCAGACGGTGACGCAGGTGACGAACACGGAAGTAAGTGTTCCTGGGCGGTGATGTTTTGACAAACTTCAACCTGAAGCAGCTCCACAGTAAAGTATTATAATTAAGTTAAGAATGCCTCACTGCGCGGTGAACACCTGCAGGAATAAATCGAGGAGGACCGGCGCTGATTTGTCGTTTCACCGTCTCCCGGTGAGGGAACCTGAGCGGCTCAAACTCTGGCTGTCTGCCCTCAACATCGATGTAAACACTCCGGTGGACGAGCTGAAGAAACACGTTGTGTGCTCCGAGCATTTTGTCCCGGAGGACTACTCGGTCAGAGGACAGCCGAGGACCAACGCGATGCACCGATTTCTGACGCCGACGGCTGTCCCGACTGTGGGCGTGTCCTCCGCAGCTCCAGGTGTCACACAGGTGAGTGTTGATGGGCCACATCAGCTGTTGTCCTCTGATTAATGTGTGAGAAATGCTATTAATGAACACCTATATCTTATTTACATTACTAAACTAAGCTGTTTGATGAGAGTCTCAAGTCTGAAGCAAACTCTGCTGCAGAGATCACATATTTCTTATATATCGCCTGTTAGCTGAGCTGAATTGTCAGATATATATTAATTTTAAAACATCTTTAGACAAGTAAGACGCCTTAAAGGTGCATTATTTAGTTCTGGTGATATTATATATATTTTAATGCCCTTTGAAATTAAATAAACACATTTAGTGATCTTAAAGAAAAACACAATTTCATTCTGCTTTACTTTTCTGGGGTCAATTCTCAAATATTCCTTATTATTATTATTATTATTATTATTATTATTATTATTATTATGATATGTAAAGTGAAATCTTGTGTCTGTTGGCTTCAGCCAACCCTGGGTGAGGTCACATGTAATCTTGTGATTGCTACAATTAGCAGTATTGTTTTCCGCTATTCTGATGGATGTGAAGAGAGACCGCCTCTTTGTTTATCTATGGCGGACCCTGCCACCTTTCTAGCTTCAAACAGTGTCCTGGGGACGTTATTCTCCTCTCCTCTCCTCTCCTCAAGACCTTATTTTCTTTGTTTATTCAGTAATGAAAAAAATAATTATTTTATTACCTCTTTGATATTGTAAATATTAAACTTCTGTTTTCATTTCTTCTCCAAAACTACATAGTGCTCCTTTCGAAAGGGTTAATTTGCCTGTTCCTTTTATAAGTCAAGAGAAAAGCTCAAAAACTCACGGACATGATTAATCAGCAACTTTAATAAGTGATGAATTCATTTTTAAGCAAAAAAAACACTGAAATGACCTGGTTTGAGCTTCTTGTGAGGATCTGTTGCTTGTTTTGGCTTCTGTGATAGTGAACTGATTCTCTTTAGATGATCTGTTATTTAAGAGACCGAACGACAGAAAGTGAAAAACTAAAATAATACACAATTCAACAATGAAAGAAACTGTTGGTTGAAGCCTTTAAACTACGGTATATGATCCACTTTTATAGCAGATTCAGTGTAATCACAGATGAAAGACTGTTTTCACGACTTGCTCATTTGGTCTCGCAGGATTCAGGAAATAACAGGATCAAGGATGAATCCATGGATTGTCATTCATCTGAAGGTAAGACCTGAGGAGGAGGGACTGAAGACAATAGGGAGGCTTTTTAAAATCTCAACTTTTAATATTTACTGTATATCTGCCTCAAGAATTTCTGTATCAATCAGGTTATGATTTCCAGTGTGTGTGCTGGAGGTTTCACACATGTGCAACTTGACACCAGATGTCCTCTCTGTCCTTCAGACACACAGGAGCTGCTGCCTTCGTTGCACCAATGTGACATTAAGGTGGAAGAGATTCCCGATCCGGAGGAAGCCGAGATCCAAGAGCAGCCACGCGTCAAGCAGGAGCCGGTGGATCGGTGCATCGGACCAAACATGGAGTTTGATGCTTCCAACGGTGCTGAAGTCCGACTTCTCAAATCAGAACCAACCAGTGACTGTGAGCTGTCCCCATCTCCCGCTGCTGTGACTCTGAGTGTAAATGAAAGCATGAAGGAGGAATGGAATGAAAGTGATGGTTCGTCGTCGCCTCAGAGTCACAGCATTGAAGTCTACGTGGAACTGGAAGAGCCTCCGAGGGAAGAAAAGACTTGCAGATTTTGTGGTAAAAGTTTTAAAAGAGATTCTTATCTTATACGACATGTAGACAAGATTCACAACGGAAACAAAGCCTTTAAATGCCTCGAGTGCAACAAGGAGTTTGAACAAAGGTACCAGCTGGTTCTGCATGTAAGAATTCACACAGGTGAAAAGCCTTTCAGTTGTGATTACTGTGACAAAACCTTTGTTCAGAACTCAAGTCGTCTCGCTCACATGAGGGTGCACACTGGGGAGAAACCGTACTTTTGTGCTAAATGTGGGAAAAGTTTTGCCACAAGCAATCATTTCAAATTTTGCAAAGTGCAGAATGAGTGCGAAATCACCCAAGACAAAGGGAACGCAGACGAGGAGAAGGCCTTTAAATGCTCCGAATGCAACAAGGAGTTTAATCTAAGGCACCAGCTCGCTCTGCATGCGAGAATTCACTCTGGTGAAAAACCCTTCAGTTGTGATTTCTGTGGCAAAACGTTCACGCAGAACTCTAATCGTATTGTTCACATGAGACAGCACACTGGAGAGAAACCGTATTATTGTGAGAAATGCGGCAAGAGGTTTGCCAGCAGCCATCATCTTAAACTGTGCACAGGGACACAAAACAAAGGCACTGACAGATCCTTTCGCTGCGCGACGTGTGGCAGAACCTTTCACACGGAGTCGGACCTGATGGTGCACGCGGAAGTTCACGTGGCCTGGAAACGACACCTCAGCGAGAAGCTGCAGGGGCACGAGCTGCAAGAGAAGAAACCTAAAGCTGTGTGAGAGAATCAGTCAGTGGGCTCCTCTCGCTGCCGTCCTCCTGCCTGAAACACGGGAATAAATCGCAGCGTTCCGTCTTGAATTATGTTTCAATTTCTAAAATGCATCCAACTGCATTCCTTGGCATGAACACTGATATGCTCATCTGACAGATCATAAAATACAACAAAACTATGGCCAGATGTTGCAGCTGTGCAACACGTCTCTGAAAAGTGTTGCCTGATGTACAATAATTATCGTATGAGTACGTTAATTTTGCCACCTGTACAGTGTCTAATCAATAATAATTATACTAAAAGTGCCCACATTTACAATAATTTGACCATTTTAAGTGTTTGAATCAAGTTGTTTTGAACATTAATTTCAAATGTTTTTGATTGTTGAATCACAACATCTTCCAAAGCTACTTCAACGTCTTTGGCCTGAAGGTTTCTGTGTGTTACAGGTCCAGCCCATCTAAACATTATATGTTACTGGGTTACATAAACAGTTATGAACCAAAGAAGTTTCCCATTCTTCTCACTGAATGTGTAAAACGTGTTCCAAGAGTTTAAGGTTTCACATTTTGTTAATAAAATGGAAAAGAAAACAAGTTGTATTTATTTTCTTTCCATATTTTTTGTCTTCATAAATGGTACATTGTACATTTTGTAATTATTTATTTTTTAAACAAAGAAATACAGTTAGAGTCCTGCTACATCTTTTTTTAGACTATGGAGTTTTGATGATTCATTCAGGAGTCTCACAGCGTGGAGAAAGAAGCTGCTCTGTAGTCTGGTGGTGCGACAGCAGATAACTTTGTATCTGTTGCCAGGCGGCAGCAGGGTGAACAGACTGATGCTCTGTAGACAGCTACCAGTGATGTTCTGGGTGGTTTTAATCACCTGCTGTCCTGGGCCTGGCCAGTTTGTGATGTTTCATGAATAGGGTTGCCACCTTGGATTTGTGGAAAAAAGGGACACTCGACCAGCCGAGAGACAAACATTGCCATTCGTAGTCATGCCTGGATTAAAATCTAAGGTATTTGTATCAAGACTGTTTGTTCATGTTTAAAAAATGTACTAATGGCTGATATAAACTAATAACTTTCAACATTCAAAAGTCCAGCTCTGGTCAGGCTATAATCACACGTATTTAAACAACCATCCCTGCTCTTGTTTGTGTCCTTCAGCTGTCCGCAACAGAAAGTTGGCCTTGGCTAAGAGAACCTGTTGGGAATGGTTCCATCAGCAAAGACACGCCTCACTTTATCGCCAGTCAAAGACTGATGAATAACTAAGATTAAATAAACTGCACAATAGTCAGTGCAGTGATTTAAATAACATATTAAACCAGAACTGAGACAAACACACTGAATACATTCTGTGCAGTTGTTAAACTCGATAGCTGCTCAGAATGACCTTCTAGATGCTGACATACTAACATACTGTGCCATTACTAACACAACATGGAGCCTGTTAGCTAACTGTGCTGTACTCAGATATTCAGCTGTTACGATGCTAGTATTAACAAGCTAACATTACACAGCACGTGGCGTCATGCTAACACTCCCACAGACACACACGTTAGTTAACATGCAAACCGGTCTGTAAAAACACGACGATTAAATGACCCAGTCGTCTTTATACGCTCCTTATACTGTCTGTACCCAGTTAATGTGTCCTGACCCGTTAATAAAGGCAGCTGAGCCGCTGCTAACGTGTTTCCCAAACCGTGCAGTGCATCTGCAACAACTTTAAAGTCAGCTAGCTAACATAGCATAACATAACCACTCACTGAAACTGACCTGCAAACGTTAGCTAACCAGCTTTCTAAAGTATACATACATTTCAAAAAAGTTTCATGCTGACCTTACCCAGACTCACAACTTGTTTCGAGAGAGTGACCACCGTTTACTTAACTGTGCATTATTCATGTAATAAACAGACAGAGATAAAACAACCAAAATCACAATGGAGTTTGGCATCACCTGGGCTGATTATCTGAGATCTGTAGGTTATAACTGCTCTGTACACCTCCCACACGGACATGAATACACCTGTACTCAGCAGGTAACTGGGCACATAAAGCAGAATCATACAGAACAGTTTACTCACCGTGTTCGTGTCCTCAGAGAAGAGCAGCTCTGACCAAAGTGACCTCTGTCAGCAAGTAATATACACATCTTCAGTTTTGGAAGGAAATGCAGTAACTTCACGCGGGAAACCAGCAGACCGCCTCTTTAGGCGCGCACTACCTGGATACGCCAGAAAATCTGTGGGCGGGACTTATTTGACCTGATTTAATGCTGATAAATCCACAGAGACCAACTGCTCAGTTGGTACAGCAGGTATCCCAAATATAGAGGTATTGCAGCAGAATGGTTCAACCCTGGCTCAGGGTGTTATACTGCATCCTGTTTCCTGTGATTTCTGAAGCTGTTTTGTCAAAAGAGGCTGAACTCAAAAGAAAACAAATATTATTAGAACCAACACAAACAAACAATTGTTAATAGGATTAAAAATTGTCACTTTTTAATTGATATTTCATTTCTCTGGTCTTTATGTGTTATTATTCCAATACTAACGGAATGTAATCAAGTTACTTTACTTTAACATTGTAATTGGGTGAATTCAGGTAATTAGGGCACCTCAGTGTCGTTGATTTTTGATTTTTGTAATACGTCAACAAATGGGGGCACTGTGGACGTTTCAGCCTGTGTGATACAAGGTGGAGTTGGAGGCATTAACCCGTTGTTTTGTTTTGTTTTGATTTGGTTTGGTTTGGTTTGGTTTTTGTTTGTTTTGTTTTGTTTTGTTTTGTTTTGTTTTGTTTTGTTTTGTTTTGTTTTGTTTTGTTTTGTTTTGATTTGATTTGTTTTGGTTTTTGTGTGTTTTGTTTTGTTTTTTGTTTTTTTTGTTTGGTTTGGTTTTTGTTTGGTTTTTGTTTGTATTGTTTTGTTTTTGTTTGTTTGTTTGGTTTGGTTTGGTTTGGTTTTTGTTTGTTTTGTTTTTGTTTGTTTTGGTTTTGTTTGGTTTTTGTTTGGTTTTTGTTTGTATTGTTTTGTTTTGGTTGGTTTTGGTTTGTTTTGTTTTGTTTTGTTAGTCTATTGTTTGATTCACACTCCGGAGCAGAAGGTGGCGGTAATGCGCTATTAAGCTAGATGCCAACCGCCATAAAATACGAAGAAGAAGAAAGAGATTAACCCCTTGTTGTGCTATACCTCACTGTGCGGGTTTCAGTTCCCGCAGAGTTTGTGTCTTCACTTAAAAGTCCGTGTTTCACCTCCATATTTACCGGTGTTGTACCGGTAACATTCACGGTGCCGGTGCTCCAACATGGCGACCGGGACGCAGCTGCTCAAACGGCTGGTCAACGAGCGGCTCGAGGCGGCTGCGGTGGAAATCCTCGGACTCGTTGAAAACACGATCGCAGAGTATCAGGATGAACTTCTCCGCTCCAGGAGAGAAATCCTCGAGCTGAAGGAGCAGCTGGAGCAGCTGACCGATGTAAAGCCTGAAATCATCTTATTCACAGCAGGTTTGTGACACCCTGGATGTAGCAGTTAGCCGGTTTGCTATGTGCAGCTAATGCTAATGTTGTTAGCAAATAGAAGCCAACTCTTTTGGGGGGGTCAAAGGTCAATTGATGGTCCAGCAACATGGTTCACTGAGGTTTCTAAACACTTTGGTATGTTTCTCTCTCATGTTCATACACACTTCTGTTACGGCAATTGATCAAAAATGTAATTAAGTCAACAAATAGGACTTTAACTGTGAAATTCAGATATGTTCATTCCCTGAGAAGTGGGACATCGACAGTCTATAGTTGATGAAACTGTTTTTCTGTCTCTTTGTGAACTCAGATGTGTTGATCTGCTGATGGTTTTGTCACTTTGGGGGTCTGCTTGGTCATGCTTGGGTAACGAAAAGAGTTACAGCATTACACGCAGTTCAGACTAGCCGTGATCTGACACAGAGATAAAGCCTCTGTTTACCTTGAATAACATTTTCAGTTCAGACCCTTGCATTTACTCTATGAATCCTTAAAATTCATTTAACAATATCAGAGATTTCCGATGTCTCAGACTTTTGGTTATAACGTGTGTTCTCTTTCTTTTAGGCACCCCGCCAGTCACCGGGGAGATTCTACCTTCCCAGCAGCCAGAACAGCTTCCCACTTTGCAGGCAAATGAGATCTTTAACTCCGTGCAGGTCAAAGAGGAGCAGGAGGATCACTGTATCATCCCGCCGCAGACGGATGATACTCCTGAGGATGTAAAAGTCAGACTTACTGAATCAGAAACGTCTCAGACACAAAGCCAGCTGGACCCGGCTTTGAGCACTATGACAATGAACAACGATGACGATGATGAGGATATGGATGATGATGACGATGACGATGATGATGATGAGTGGAAACTCTCATCTGCTTTTGGATCAGATCACGATTACACATCTTGTTTGGGGCCGGATCATGCCCCGAAACAGGAAAAGGCTTGCCGTTTCTGTAGCATGCAGTTTTTCAGATACTGTGATCTGGTCAAACACGTGGAACTCAAGCACATGGGAGAGAAGGCGTTCAAATGCCCTGAATGTGACAAAGCGTTTTCCCGCAGGGACTATCTGGCAGTGCATTCCAGAGTTCACACCGGTGAAAAGCCGTACAATTGCTCGTACTGCAAGAAATTGTTTGCTCAGAGTTCAAATCTATATGTTCACTTGAGGCAGCACACGGGGGAAAAACCCTATTTCTGCAAATCGTGTGGCAAAATGGTCGCCCATAGCGCTCATCTCAAGCTCTGTGGCACGAGGGAGGCCAAAGCGAAGAAGAAATTCCGGTGTTTGGTTTGCGGTAAAAGATTTCACACAGTTTCAAATCTTCAGGAACATATTAATGTCCACGATGCCCGTAAACCCAACACTGTTGTGAAGCCTTTTTTACTGATCTTCCCTCAACAAATACCAAAAGCAGCCATTGATTCACAGGTGATCCAAAAGAAAAACAATGACAACCATTGTTGAAGATGTATTGTTTTTATTGTAGATCGCAGCCGTTTGAGTCGAGTGGTCACAGTTTGGGGTGTCACAGTTTTTGTGTCTTGTTCAAAAGGAGATTGCACTTGTTGTCATGTGTGTTCCTTCTCAGGGATACCTTGCATTTCTTTGTTAATTAAATAAAATATGTTTGTAATGATGAAGAGCTTTTTATGGCACTCTTTAAACTCGGGTTGAAAAGCATTGTTCCAACAATCGAAGCCAGAAACTGTCATCACTGTTATTAAACTGTTTTTACAGTACAGCCATCTTCTGGCACAAGTTATTTATTATTTTCTAGTTGATTACTTTTGCATCCTTGCTGACAATGCCAGATGGTCTGGATTTCGTTTTCCCTGCACCCCAGACATGATGGATATCATATTCAACGTCCATAACAGATATCAGGCATCCACACTGATTTTTTATGGTACACTAAAGTTAACCATAAAGTTGTCTATAATTTGGACAGCAGCAGCACAGACTGCATCACGCTCTAGATACAAGATACCAAATTAATGTCTTTATTCACATAGCAACTTTCTTAACAAGGTTAAAAGGTGCATGTACATGTACATGCATTAAATCACCAGAGCCAGTTAAAAAAAATTTTACCAGACATGACAGAAAACATTTAAAAACAGTGACCACTATTTTTAAATGATTTTTTTCTAGGCATACCAGTATAATGTATTGTCCTTTCTATATTTTATTTTATTTAATTTATATTTTCTCTCTTATTCAAATCTTTTTTTAAGTATTTTTTTAGTATTTTAAGTCCTGTACTTACTGTATGTCTGTATGTCTGTCCACCTGCCATTGTGACAAGTAAATTTCCCCGATGTGGAATAAATAAATGTCTAAAGTTTAAAGTATACCTGGAAAAAAATCAGTTTAGTAATCACAAACCTTAAGAATTGAGTTTTTAAAATTCCTTATTGGGTTAAACAAAATGTTATACTACTACTTTAACACTGCTTCTACCAATTATAACACAAAAATCATAATATCAGTAAAACAAAGAAATAAATTAAACCTTTGTAGGCTTAAAACAAAAGGTGTAATACCAGCTTCCGCCTGTAGGAGGTGCTGTTGCCAACACGACCAAAGCGCCATAGAGAATATCGAAGATCGTCTATTTCGAAGAGGAGTCACTTCCCGGTTTGCAAAACGGACCTCGAGGTATCTTCAAACGGCTGCTCGCGACGAGTAAATAACGGCGCGTGGAAACGGGACGCAGTGAGAGCTCGTCGCTTTTTACACGTCTCTTCTGATTCTTAGGGAGAACGATGACAGAGGATGGAGAGCGAAGCTGCGGCACTGAGAGACGAGAAGTGACGGGAAGACAAAGTGAATGAGTGTCGGTAAATAAAACCACGGGAAGATTGCACTCCTAGCTATTTATTAGCTTTATTTAAATAGCATGTCAGCGTTTTGGTCGCCTTTGACGGATGGCGACCGTTGAGCTAAGTAGGCTGCACTAGCTAGCTGCTGGTCATGTAAGCTAATCAGTTGTGCGGTAACAAGGTGGAGGAATGCGATCTGGGATGTGACGATTAATCCTAACGTACAATCAATTGTCCCTGGATAGCTAAGCTCGATATTAGTTTCCGGGTTTTGGTTTTATTAACAGCTTTGTGTTGACATCACATCATTTAAATGTCCATGTCACGGGCATGACACCTGTCCTGTCTGTCCAGGAGTAGCAGCCAGAGGAAAATGGCAGGAGGTTAGTGGTTGTCTCTCAACGTCCATTTCATAAAGCCAGATAATTATGCTAATCGGTTAAGAACATGTAGGGATCAGCGTGTTTATTCTCTCCAGGGGGTTCTATAGTTCTGGTGTGTTTACTCTGAAGCTTTAATACAGTTTAATCCATGATCCTGAAGAGTCTGCTGGAGGCTTTTTGGACTCGGTTTGAACTGCTCAGTGCAAGTAGCACAAAGCTGCGGATAATGTTTCCTGTATCAGGTAACTGACTGACTGCTGGACACTGTTTCCACTCCAGGATCAGCAGAGTCACACAGCTGCTCATATCAGATCAGTGAGATCTTACCATCTGACAAATGTTGTTTTTTAAAAAGGAGACTGAAAAAGAGGATGTTCACAGATCAGATTGTGATATATAGATGTGTGAAGTTCAGATTGTTTGTTTTTTTGAACATTATGTTATGAGGAACAATCATTCCTGCTGGTTCCTCTATTTTCAACACGCTCAGCTGGTCGTCGCCTGCAAACCAGGAAATCATCAGTTTGTCTGCAACTCATACCTCCATGTCTGCTTTTTGTTTTTGTGCTTGAGTTTAAACTTTGTTAGGCGTGAAACTGATACCTACATATTCTAATATAGCCCCTGATTTAAAGGTTATCACTTATGATGTATAGGACCAGTTTTGGGACAACAGTAGATGAGAAAGGATCCAGTTCTACATCATCTTGACTTTCAGCAAACTTATTCTGATTTGCAGAACCAGACATGGACTCATACATCACATGTATGGAGGAATGAGCCCAAAGCACAGTTTCAGAGGAGAATCTTGCTGTTTACGTAACGTGGTGTAATTGGTTATCTGCTCTGAACATTTTGTTTGCTGTTCCGAGAGAGCGATCCAACTAATCGAGATGAGTATGACCTGCGTCAGACCTTCTCTATGCTCACATGAAACAAGTTATAACTAACAGTTCATGCTGAACTTACACAGTTTGCTGAACTTAAAATGCAAAACTTTATTTTTGTTGTATAATCTTGAAATCCGAAGTGCAGAGAAGGAGTTAAAATGATAGTACTTTGGCGAGCAAGTACTTTATTTCCAGCTTTCAAATTGAAGCTATTTTGAATATGGTACCAATACATTATTTTTTTTAAAAGTAAGGAAACCCAAAACAAATAGGCAAGTAATGAACTAAACAGATATGATCAGATTGTGCTGAGTGCTTAATATCATCAACACACTGAAACATGTTCTCTGATTCCCAAGAAATATCTGTTTCTCATGATTCTGCTCTTCTTGTCCCTCCCATGTTCCTCTCCCAGGTGCATGAGGCCTTCAGGTCCTGCTAGGAGAACCCATGGAGCCATACATCGTGCCGCTGCACTCCTCCTCTCCCCCTCCGCTGGATGATGATGGTGACGGGGAGGCGGGATCGGAGGAGGACGAGTTTGGCGACTTCTCTGTTGGTGTTTCCTGCTCGCCTCCTGGCTTTGCTGATTCATCAGATCCACCGTCCAGCCTCAGACAGCCTTCTCCCACCACAAAGCCAGCCACCCACCAACCCAACAGCAGCTTTAATCAGCCGGTTAAACAATCCCAGCCCACGGCTGCTGTGAACTCAGGGGCCAGCGGGGGCCAGATAGACGTGGAAGGTCGGGAGTCTGCTGAGTCATGTGTGCGCCTCACAAATGGGTTCTCTGAAAAGGACCACGACTCTGGGACCCACGCGGCCTCGGCAGTGGGCGTCTGCTCGCCCAGGGAGGAAACAGGGTTTGCTGATTTCACTGTGTTTACAGAGCAGGCGGCTCATCCCTGGTGCTGTGGGTTCAATCCCGCGGGCAGCACGGAGCAGTGGGATGGCAGAGCGGTCGGGACCGGGCAGGAGGTCGTCATGGACTCTGAGCCCAGACCTCATTGTGCATATAAGGCGAGAGATAAAGTTTGCACTACGGTGAAGCACTGTGAGAAAAGAGACGCAGCACTACCAACACAGGACCAGCATCAGCCTCAGGAAGCTGCAACAGGTATGGATTTTCCATCTGAGGAGCCCGGAGGCAGCCAGAGTGAAAGGAGGGAACGGTTTAATTCATTTCCAACCACAGAGGTGCAGGAGGATGCAGAGGACGGCAGAGACGATCAAGACAACAGCTTCTCGAATTTCCCCCAAACGTTCAGCGCGTATGAATCTGCTTCAGAGGACATGGCATCCTTCTGCGATGATTTCTCATTTGAGGGTCCTTCCGTGGACGTTGAACCAAATGTTTCGTCTCTCGGGTCAGTGGATCACACAGACTGGGACCCGACGGACGACGAGGAAGAAGAACTCACACAGTGTAAGACACGGGAGGGTTTTCATTACTGCGACCAATCTGCAACTCAGGAAACTTCGGCTACCTCCAACCAGTCACAGTCTGGAACACACACAGAAGACAATTTTGCAGACTTCAAAGACTGTAGCTTTGAGCATCACAGGGACCAAGGACATGTCCAAACAGCTGATGTAGGGGTGCTGAGTCTGGGAAACCTCCCACCGAGCGACAGCTTTGCAGATTTCTGCTCGGCGCCCACGCAGGAGGAAGAAGAGGGGTCGTGGGCGGAGTTCAAGGACCAGAGGGCTCAGGAGGAGGGAAGAACTTGGACACAGTTCAGAGAGCAAGTCAGCAGCCTGCAGACTGACGGGAGCGCTGAGGAGGAGGAGGAGGGGGAGGAGGAGAAGGAGGAGGAGGAGGACAGGACGGGGCAATGTGGGGTTTCCAGGAGGAACAGCTGTCAGGTGGGAGACAGTTTGCTGAAACTTGCTTTGTTGCGGTTGCTTTATAATGATAATGAGCCGCCACAGAGGATATCTAGTTCTTATACTTCAGAAGCTGTCAGTTGTTTAAAGAAAAGAAAGTGCCAGAGCTCATCAGCTATTACCCATTGCCATTACTTTATTTGCTTTAAGTTTTCTTAGAAATTACAGCCGTCTTTCACATAATTTGCACATTTGATCTTAAAAGTAAAGAGTCCTCCTTTTGTTCCGGCTAGGCGTCACTGTCCTGTCGGGTCCAGCAGCTTCTCCTCGCCACTTTTCCAGAGGTAGAGGTGCCAGCTGCGGAGGCTGAGGAGGAGGAAGTGGTCAACCTCAGTGTTCTGCTTAATGCCCGACAACTACCTGAGAGTGAGGAGGAGGCGGAGGAGGAGAAACCAGAAGTCGGTCCCACAGCTCAGCGGTGAGGATGATGATGGTGGATATGTTGCCAAACAAAACCTGTTTTATAACAATGTACCAAATGATTACAGCACGATGTTTAAACTATATCCAGCTCATCCAGTTTTTTCCTTGGTCACTCGGTAAACTGATGTTATCATAGTTATCAATAGAAACTCTCTTAAATGGAAACAAGACGTCTGGATTTACCAACAACATAAAGGATAGTTTTGCTGTTTCTAAACTAGTGGTTTCCTCTGTCGACTCTTTATTTAAATGAACTCAGAAAACATCTGAATGCTGCTGTGTTATTTCCTCTCCGTCTCCCAGGGCTCAGCGGGGGGCGTGGTGGCCACACCAGGACCTCCACAGTGCAGTCGGCCTCCGGTTTCAGTGGGGAGGCTCCCACACTAACAGGACTCTGCTCAGGTGCCTCGGTGTGGACACGAGGAACATCGTGAGTTTGGCTAAACATAAAAACTCGTGTTTGTCAGTGATCCTGACAACATCTTCAGCTGTCTACTGAGCAAAGACGGTGATAGTGCATCATTAAGTCTTAAAGAGAGATGCAGTATTATTATTACAAGCAGTTACAATTCTGTTGGTTGCCTTTAACATCGAGCTCATGATAATGTTTTGTTATATTATTGTTTTATGGTGTTCATCTTGTGTTTTTTGAAAGGTCTTCATTGGCATGAAGAAGCAGCCGGTGTCTGTACCTGCTTTTGCATCCAGCCTGGTGAGTCAGCTGCAGGAAATATGAACTAAATTAATTTGGCATTATTATTATGAAGAAGAAGAAGCTTTGTGATGGTGTAAAAGTGTTTTCAGTGGTCAAACATTTCAGGTCGTTGCTCCTAACACTGACAGTTCTTGTTCTGACCCTTGTTTCTTTTCACTTCCTTCTCATTTCCGACTCGTTCACTCATCAGGGAATGCTAGAGCCCACCAAAGACTCTGTGCCGGCCGTCTGTCCTCCAGGACACACAGCGGTCACAGCACAAGCACCTCCAGGACCCCGAGACTCAACAGATTCAATGCAGGTAAACTGATTCGACTTCCTACAGCTTCATAAGAATAAAGAACATCTCCTATGAAGGACACAGCACCACTAGACATCCCTGAAGTCACCTGTAAACTTGTTTTACTGTTGCGTTCTAATAACTGACACTTTTATATGCTGTGTCCCAGGAGGCGCCACCCTCCAGCCAGCTGGACTGGAGCCGCCGTGGCCTTAGCAGCTCTCAGGACGGTACGTCCCCTCGCCGAGCCCCTCACTTCTGGGGCCGGAAGTAGACCACAGTATCAGCCATCCCCCCCTCTACCTGGCTTCTTCTTCTACTAAGCCAACACCTCTGAGAGTTTACTCTGGACTCCTCCTCACTTCCTCCAGGGCATGTTCTGCTTCTTTTTAATTTACGCTGTGTTTCCCCTCGGCAGTATTTTGTGATTTAAACGAATTCCCACACATGAAAACCACAGAATAGACCACGGCGTTTCGGAAATCATCTTGTTGTCATTAAGATTTGTCCAAACAAGAAAAAAACTTCCAACAAAACTTGGATTCAAACTAAAACAGATGTGCAACGATTCAAAACCATCACCCAGCAGTGTGAGTTGTTACAGAACAGTAAAAGGGGGAAACACTGTTCTGGCTTCCCTTCTCCCTTTAGTGTCTCGTCTGTACCTGCTGCCGCCTGTCACGTTTATCTCAGTATGTTGTTTTTGGGGAAACATTGTGGTGTCTGACACCTGATGTGGGTAAACGCTACTGAAAACAACATGTGCATACTGGTGTTGTGCTACTTTTTGAAGTTTTTTTTTAAACTGTAACACTAAAAGTCTGAGTTTATAACTAAATTAAACTAACATGACATTTGAGAAGCACTAACCACTAAATATCAGCTCGTGGTGCATGGTCATAAAAACGTGTGGTGTTGAATTAATGGATGTGTTTATCCACCGAAAAGCATTTTAGTTCGGAGTCTTCCAGTTGTAATCCTCACTCGTCGGCCAGCGCATGACTTTATTACACATTGAGACTCATGAATCTGACAGAATCAGTTGATTTTGTAGTTTTAATAGAAAACTATGTATCTGTTCACGTTTGGGTTTCGTGATAGAAAACTTTGGTGAGCAGAAATCAAAACAGACATTTTAAAAAGAAAACGGCATTCATTCTTTGCTCAGGAAAAAAAAGAATCTGATTTTGTTCATCAGTGTTTGCATAGAAAGTATTTGTTTCTAACATATTGTAAAACTTGAATACCATGAAATGATTCTTTTGATTATGAGTATACGGCATGTGTTAATATATCATTCATGGATGCTTCATATACGGATTTGTCGGTTAATGACAGATGTTCATGAAGCCTAACTGGACCTCAAATGTGATTTAACACAAAATCACAAAACAAAGAAAGACCAGAAAAACACATTAATTTTGTGGTGAAATGTTGCAGATTAAATGCTGCTAGTAAAAGAAAAGGTAAGCTAAATATAAATTGGCCATCTGATTTTTTTTATTTATCAGACAACGATCCATGTAGCCACAAAGACATAAAGACGTTCTTTTAATGAAGAAAAACGTAATGTTGCTCAGAAAGGAAACTAAAATGTAAAGGAGAAAACACCCGAGTTGTTTAAAGTCACTTGGCTGTCAGTTCTGCTCTGACAGGCTGACACATTGTTTGTTGTTGGATCAGCCGGTACCAGAACTTTTTCCTCAAACACAGAAATGAGCTGAGTACATAAGAAAAGAGGACATTAAAGGAACAGTTCGACCAAAAATGAAACTTCAGTCATTATCTACCAGACATTTCAGTGTTGCAGCATTCTCTTAAACAGCTGAAGTTGACTTAATTACATTTATTTAAAAAGATGGTTTTTACGCCCTTGTCATGCATTTTGGCTTCAAAAGGGTGTAACTACATTTGAAATATTGGGGCTTCCGTAGACTTGGATTACAAACGGACTGTATCGAAGCTGCGTGGAGCCAGTTTTTGTTCTCTTTTAGTTTTAAATCCATCAGCTAAACGGTGAGTAGATAATGACTGAATTCTCATCTTTGGGTGAATTTATCCTTCAACGTTTAGATTCAACAGAAGCACATGAGTGTATAAAAATAATAAATATCCGTGTTTGACATGTTTTGTGTACATCCAGCTTTGAGTTTTCCGTTCACAACGACCCAAACGAGACACAAGTTCTGTGATCAGTCGACAATCAGGTGACGGAGCAGTGTTGTAGTATTGCAGTATGCACAGCAGGGGGCGGCGTACTCTGTGTGGGTGGTGCAGCAAGAAGCTCAAACAGGAACTGCAGGAACACATTGAAAGAATGATTTAATATTAAACTACAATCAGCCACCAACTCTGACAGACACGCACTTCATGTATTTAAAAATGTTTTTGTTCTTTTTGTTTGTATAGTTGGTTAAAAGAAATCTGTCTTTGTGAGTTTTGACTTATTCTTAATGAGATTAACATGCTTAGAGATTGTTTTCATAGGAGAAACAGGAGATAAGTGTTGACCGATCAAACACGAGACTGCAGTTGTGATTCCTGCCGTCACTTTGTGCTGCTTCTGTTGTTTTCCTTTTTATTTTTCCTCCCTGTGCACTGATGCGTTCACTGTACGAGCATGCTGAATAGGATAGAGGAGCGTTTGGTTCCTTATCAAGCCTACCTGAAATCCATTTGTTAGTATTTCATTATGAATCAGAAGTGTTTCTACAACGACTGTCTGTAACAGCAGTTACAGTATTTCATAATGAGTTGTGCCTTTTTATGCCAGCAATTGTTTTCTAAAAGAAAAAAAAAGTATTTATTTTCAACCGGCGATTTTCTCTTCGGACCTCCAGTTTGTCGACAATAATCTGTTTGTGTTTCTTTCTTTCTTCAGAGTTTCTGCTCAAGTACAGATTTAATGCACTGCAATAAGGACTTGTAAATACTGAAATAAATCAGTTGATCCTTTCTGTTTGGTTTTGTTTCTCTTCCCTCGGCTTTTCTTCTTCTTCTTCTTCTCTGTGGCTCAATGCAAAGTCTGAGCATTGAAACAGCTGCACAGCCTGCTGGGATTTGGTGTCTTATTTGTTCTGCGAGACAAAAAGGATGCAAAAGTGGCTCAGGACAGCAAACGTGTTTTATGAAAGGCAGCTTCTAGATAACTGAAATTGTTAAAGATTTAAGTATCTTAATGTCAGCTTCCACTATTCTGTTACGATCTGAGGCGTTCTTATTCCACTTTAACAACAAATCAAAGTCAAGTGATTGTTTGCAGATAATCAGGGTGGAAGTAAAGCTTTAGCTATCAAACGACAACAACAGACTGACAACCATCTGTCACTAGAATCATAATATTGGCATGTGGAGGTTGTTTCAGTGATGGTGGAGGCCTCCAACAGAAGTTGGATAACAGCAGCTTTGCATTGCTTCGCTGAGCTTCGTTTGCCGCGTCTGTCTCTTTCTCGCTGCTCTGGTAAAAGGAGAACACATCATTTGTGAAAAAAAGATGCTCGTTCTCCTTTTATGAATACAGAAACAACCTCCTCAGCCACTGTCTCCTCTTGTTAGAACAGGCTGCGCTGCTCTCAACCTGGATTATTTTGGTCCTGAGGAGGAGAGCCGACCTGACAGCAGCGGCAGCAGCAGCCGCAGCATCAGCCCTCCTCCAGGTCAGCAGGTGAAACTGCACAAATGTGGCTTTTATTGACTTTTATGTCGTGTGAAACAGCAAAACAGCAGCCACCAGTCCACCGTGATGGCACTAACACAAGCTCTTGTTGTGGGTGTGTGACTCTCGACGCTCACTGAGTGCTTTGTCCCTTTCACAACACGTCTGGTGTGTGTTTGTTACACACACACTCACATGTTGAAGGAGTTGACCGCGAGCTGTACGAGTTGACCATCAGCAAAGTGGAAACCAGCGCTGACAGCAGCAGCCAGGTGGAGGACAGGCTGCACCGCCTGATGTCCTCTGCAGAGACAACCAGCACTTCAGTCAGGTCAGCTGTCACAGCAGCTCACTTTGCATGTTTTATTGTCATTCTGAAGCGTTCAGACACTTGACACAAACCTCAGCATCACACACAAGCTTCTGTTACTGTGTTAATAATGCAACATCTCCTTGTGTTTCTTCATCGCCGTGTCAGGAAACCTCGGCAGGATGAAGAGCTGAGTGCCGAGGCGGGCAGGCTGATCTCTGGACTGCCCGACCTGTCTTTCATGCGGGCGAAGGTGCTCATGTTCCCGAGCGTCCTCGTCCCCAAAGAATAACGTTCCCCACAGTAGATACTCCACGTTTGAAGAGCCATGAGGACGCAGGAGACGCTGTGGTCTGAAGACTCCCCCTGCTGGCTGTTATCAGCCCCCCGAGTGGAGCTCTCTGGTCAGAAGAGAGGAAGAATAGTCTCATATTTATCAACTAACTGATGCACTAATGTAAATATATAATAATCTGTGCAGAGAATCACTTCTGCAGTTCTAATCACTCATCTTAAAGTTGATTTTTGTGTTATTTGGTTCAAAGTTACTCATACAAGCACATTTATTCAAAAGAATCTCTTACAGGAAGCTTTAATAACTGCTGTAATGTCTATTAATATGTATTATGTAACATGTGCACAGCTTGTTTTTAATGTAAAATGTGACCTAAACTAAAGTGACCGTGAAATATGAAAGAATATTTATGTTTTTATTGAAAGACAGTTTAAATGTCAGCCACTAAAGCTTCATATGTGGCTTCTGATTCCAGTATTAACCTGATTTCTTTCCCACAACAGTCAATATTGTTTCACAACCTACATGAGAAGAGTTTCAGTTGGCTTATTTGAAGCTCTGCAACAGCAGGAAATAAAAGAACTGAAACTTCGTTAGGACGTCTCCTCTTGTTTTATGTAGGTCAGCAATAATCTTTCATCAGTACAACTTTAGTATTCCAGGAGCAACACGCATCTGTGTCGAGTTTGCACATCTGCGTAAATGTTCAATTAATGTGCTGATCAATTGTTCTTTAGAAATCAAAACCTATAGTGTATGCTGTTCACAATCCATGTAAGGAAACATGTCAATCAGCAGGAAGATAAACTAGACTCCTCTTTTTAGTTTTTCTCCATGTGCAGACTGGAAAAACCTGCATTTACTGTACATTTTTTCAGGTAATGTTGCAGTAATTAGGACATAAGCCAGTTCAAAAGTAGCAGAATGAGATTTTTTCTTTAGATAAACTTGTTTTTTATGTTATATGTTGAGGTTTTGACAGTGCAAACATGACCTTTTGTCCACAGGAGCCGCCAAAATCAACAAAATATCAAATTCTCCAACAGTAGCTTTAATATTATACATTTTTCACATCATGCAGAGACAGACTAATATAAACATGTTTTTCATGATGATCTTTCACTCTCTTTCTGCATAATGCTGCAGATAATCAGCATTATTTCAATATCATACCATGTTTATTACGTTTTTTTTATCCATAAACTTCAAATTAAAAATCATCTCTTGACACGTGTGCATGATTTTTAAGGACTCATCCTGTTTAAGAGAATAAAAATGACATTTTTAAGCCTCATGAGAAGATTTTAACTTGGAAGTTGCGCGTATTTTAAGGCAGATATTGAGTTTCTGCGTACGTGCAGGCAGCAGGACTTCAGATAACTTTGTTTATATCACTGCAGTAAGTCAGTGCCTGTGTTATGATTGTGAATCCGCCTCTGACAGCTGAGCATGTCCTCTCTCGGAGGGAGTGCCTGTCACTTGAACGCACCGGATGAGCACCCTTCCCTTCCTCCGCTCGGCCGGGTTGGTGTGTCTTCCTTCCGGCTCGCCGAAGAAAGTTGAGGGAGGTTCAGCGGCAACTGGGCTTTTATATAATGGACAGCCAGGGAAGGAAAGTGGTGGTCTGTGACAATGGGACCGGGGTAAGTTCGCTCGTTTTGGTCCGACACGCTATCAATCCGCTGCTTTCTTCACACGGCGGCGTTTGTGTCGACCGATTTGCTGAAACAGGAAGTGGGGCTGTCAGCCAGCACCAAGCTAGCTAGCGTTAACTGGGTGGGTTGCTAACTAGCCTGTTAGCCTGCTAATTTTCATTCATCCAGACCCGACACGGAACCGGCACGTAGAGTGGGTTCACACGTCCGCATAAAACATGAATACACAGCTCTGAGTAAAGGTCTCACACACACATGAGCCCCTGAATTGAAACAGACGAGTATTCGCTCATTTGCCATCAACCGTTAACAAGCTAAAGCAGCTAGCTAACCTGCTAGCCTGCTGCTAGCATAGTTAACAGCTGGCTGTCTGTTTTTTTGTGTGTCTGGCAGCTGCGTCGGTCATTTCAGTGATTTGATTTGCAATCATTGCGCATTTTTGCAGAGCCGTTTATGGTGTACAGTTTGTTTAACGTGAAAGAACATTAAGTAGATAAATTGGGCTGATAAATCAACGTCGGCTAGCTGGAAGTTAGCTAGGCCGTGTCAGGTTAATTGAGGAACCACCTTTATGTTTTCCTGTTCAGCAGCTAGCACCAGCACCCCGGATATAAATGTCAAATAACTAGTGATTATACGTATTTAGGTCCTTTTTTTACACGTATGCATTCTCTTCTCTCAGCTCTATTTTTGCTTATATCGCCTTGACAGACATTTTAGGAATTTGTGGGTGTGTAAGTCTTCAGTGTAGTGGAAAATAGCCAGCTCAGTGTTGGATATATCTTCCCAGCTGAAGAAACACTTTGTTGGTCTTTTAATCACAACCTAGCTGGCTGCTCAAACCATCCATTAAAGCTGGTGAATTTAGGGGATTTTCAAGCAGCAGAGCAAGCAACTTTTACCTCAAACCAGCTTATAACACATGCAACTTTGCTGATGTGTACTTATGTGCAGGTAACACTGCTTCTTTTTGATTGTACAGACTTCCTTTCTAAACCGTGTCAGCAGTGAAAGAGGATGTTTGCTCAGCATGTTGCTGAGTGACTAATGAAGCTTTTTTTTTTAGATATGCCTTTTTCAAGAGCATTGTGCGATGCCAGAAGCAAACCTTTCCCCTGTGTCCGGGTTGAACCGAGAAGTCAAGAGGAAGTGAGACGAGTCTGAAACCACAGCCAGATATGTCACTGACGCTGTTCACAGCACTGATATATGTGCTATTTTACATCATCATCCACTGCTAAATCTGTTAGTTAAAGTTGTCGTATCTGCAGGCACATGCAGCTGCATGCTCTGAATTGTTTGGTTTCAATCACAATCTTTCGATAAAATCCCCTGCGGATGGTGGACTGCTTCTGTAAGAGTATTAATAGAGCAGCCACTGATTTGAATGACATTTTTTTTTCAGATGGTATCTGTGTGTTCTCGCTTGTTCCTCTTATAATCTTCAACCCAGTTCTCACGTTGCCACAGGGCAGCAGCAAACTCTGTGCACCGATTCAAAAAGTTTACTTTTATTAGTTAAATTAAGTAGATCATCGTTGACACAGACAGTTTGCAAACAAGTGTTAATGAACTCTTTTTCATTTTTGCATAATTTCAGGTGACAAATGCAAAAGAATCATTCAATCATGAACACTGAACCATTTAAATCCAACAGACTTGCGTATATATTATATACAGTCATTATTGCAGAGGAGGGATGGTGTAAAACTGTGTTGCAGCATCACAGCTTGCATGTTGGGGTAAATGGAGTTGTGCAAGATCCTGATGTGATGTCAGTGTTTTAATCTGAAACTGGAAACTGTCTGCGACTTTAGTCATCGTAATAAAGACTATGATTCAGCTTGAATACGGTCTTATCCTGGACTCGTGTTACTGTTGTAGCTGAGTGCATTTGACTCTAAGTAGCTTGATCTGCCCGGCAACACAGTGCTTATGATTTCTAATATTATAGAGTATAGTTGTATCATACTGCTTATTAAGGACATTGTCATGTTTGCGCTTATTAGGGATTTAAGATAAGTGAGAATGATCATTTTTGCTCAGATAATATAAGATTTGTAGGCCAGGTCATCTCTGCAGTGCTACAGTTCTTCATTTTCATGCTATTTGTCACACATTTGACCTTTTAATGAAGAAATGCAGCTACTGGAATTTGGATATTGCACTTCAACCCTATTTATAAGCCTGAAAATCATCAAACGTTTTCCATAATCGTGCTGGATTCACACATGAAGCTCCTGGGATTGTAAGCGTCTGTGGTTACGTTTTTATCTCGGCCTAAATGCTAATGAAGTCCGCTGTTATCAGCAGGGTGACGGTGAGGTCGTGCTCTGCTGCAGCGTTTATCTCATCGGTACTTAAATGTATTTTCTCATCACTTCCCCTCTTTGTTTTTTTTCTTGTCTCTCTATTTTAGTTTGTCAAGTGCGGCTATGCAGGCTCCAACTTTCCAGAGCACATATTCCCTGCGCTTGTTGGGAGGCCCATCATCCGCTCGACAGCCAAAGTGGGAAACATTGAGATTAAGGTAAGAACTGGTCCAACTGGAATGATTGTTTTTACGGCGAATGGATTGGGAAACCTGTCATTAAAGAATATAACCTGGGCAAAGGCAAGAGTGGAAAAGCAAGATATGAAATCAGGCACTAAATGGCAAAGTCAGTACGTAACATGAGCACAACATTAAAGCCATTATCACTCTAGAAGACCTGTTGTAATTTTATAGTGAGTTCCACCTTTTAGTTCCTCCAGTGCGCTTCTTCGAAATGATGATAGATCAAGTCAACAGAGATCCTTTTCTCTGAAAGTTTCCCTTTATTTTAGCATGAAGCCTTTCTCTTTCTCCCTCCTGTTCTTTCCAGTTTTCTTTTGGTTATTCAGTCCTTTTCTAAAAAAAACATCTACCTTCCTCTTCCTCCATGTTTTGTTCCCCCACGATGAAGTAGAATGCCCAGAAAATGGTAAGTTGAGGTTGGTGTGTGTGCCTCCTGTTCCTGCCTGCTCGGAGAGTTGTGTCATGTTTTGATCTCAGCTGAAAATGAAGCTGTCTTCCTTCATGTTTTTAGATGTTTTGTTTGTAGACGGTGTGTTTTTCTTACTTACCCAATGATTTTCATTTGACCACATCTCAACCAGTTGCAGACTTTTTGAGGTTGAATTTGAGTTGTTGTTGGTCTAATCAGTGGCAGAGAGTCGGATGGACGTGCGTTAATGCACTCCTTGCTTCGGGCTCAAACTGTTGCAGAAATGGCTGTAATGAATCACGGGCCAGCTGTTATCGATGGAGTGCTAAAAGAGATTTTGGACCGATTCCATTTTCTGAGTCTCTGATCTGCTGGTGCATCCTGACAGCTCCACCCCCGTCATTCCTGCTGCTTTATAAGGACCGAAATAATCACACCATTTTTCAGCTAAAAAGAACTTAAAGTGTCAGCTGCAGCTGGAGCGCTTCGTGCCAAGTGATAGATATTGTTCATATATGCATCACAGATCTGTTTGCTTTACTGTCATAACATATAATCTATTTGAGGAATGTCCAGTTCAGAGCGTTTGCCCCAGAAACTGAGTGTTTCACCTTTACAAGTGCAGAGGAAGTGTCCGAGCTCGAGGAAGCATGGCAGACAGCTGAACGTTGGAGACGGAAGCACATCTGTTTTTCTGTTTTTCTTTTGACTTTTCTTTTTTTATTGAGACCACATGGAGGCAATGCCTGTGACTGGTACTTTGTTAATGCCAAAGCACACAGGATGAACCCATAAAATGGCTGCCTTCAGTGGGCTTTTGATGTCTCCAAATGGAACGTGAGATGCTTGACTGTGGCTAACACTGAGCTCTAACCCAGCAGTTGTTTACATTGCCAGGCTGCCTTGCATGCAGCTAGTTCAAAATGTACTAAAACGAGTGGTTTACTGTTGCTGGAGGGAAGCACAAGTGTTTCCAGGTGTAGATGCATGGAAAATAATGGCTTGTTGTGCATGCTGGGTAACTGAGTTTTAAAGCCAAAAGCCACTTTGGGCGAGGACGTGAATGTGCCTGTTGTTATCTGACGGATGACTCGTTTTAAGGCGAGTGAAGGCTTGATGATCCAGTTAATCTCATTTTGGCAAACCAAGAGGGCAAGTTGAAATGACTAATTGTATTACCATAAACCAATTCTCAGTGCTCATTCATACTCTACTCTGCAGAGCTGCTAAATATGTATCTGTGTTGACCTTTGACCTCTCCCTCCAGGATCTGATGGTGGGGGACGAGGCCAGCGAGCTGCGCTCCATGCTGGAAGTCAACTACCCCATGGAGAACGGCATCGTCAGGAACTGGGATGACATGAAGCACCTGTGGGACTACACCTTCGGCCCAGAGAAGCTCAACATCGACTCCCGCAACTGCAAGATCCTGCTGACCGAGCCCCCCATGAACCCCACCAAGAACCGCGAAAAGATCATTGAGGTACATTTATGTTTGTAGCTGTGTGAGGGGGGAAGATTTGTTTCTTTTTCTGCTCTGTTTTGATGTCGTGTGGCTTCTCCTGCAGGTGATGTTTGAGACCTACCAGTTTGGAGGAGTCTACATTGCTATTCAAGCCGTGCTGACACTGTACGCCCAAGGTGAGAAGAGACGCTCGCATTGTTGTGCTGCAGATTTAATCAAAAAGACACATTAACCTTTTTGCGATTGACTTCCTTTCACCCCCAAATTAGATTGACCCTGATACAGGAATTAGATCTGTGTTAAACTGGTCAGGTTTGAGTAGTTTGGTAGCTCAAAGACAGACAGCTTTTTATTTGTGAAAACATTGAGCTACCACACCTTTGTCAAATACTTTGTGCAAAGATTTGTTCTATGAGACTACTTGGTAACCTGATACGATGTTCTTTGTGCTAGAAAGTCTAGACAGTCACATGAACTTCACTTCACAATGTTCCAGTGACAGACACGATGTAAAATCAGTGTTCAGGTATGATAAGCCCACTTGTTTGGTGCTTCAAGCAGCTATTTGCACCCACAGTGAGTCTGATTTCAAACACACAGCCCTGCTTGTCCCTGTATTGCTCTCTTGGAGTTTATACCAACTTGTTAGCAGCTTTTAGCAGTTAATTGTTACATAACATGTTATCTTTTCAGGTTTTGTGTGTTCAACCAGCCAACAAGGCTAACAAACGCACCTCGATGTTAAGATGTAGATTATTAACTTTTGTTTGTCTGCGTGTGCTTCAGGCCTTCTGACCGGTGTGGTGGTGGACTCTGGTGACGGTGTGACACACATCTGTCCAGTGTACGAGGGCTTCAGCCTGCCTCACCTGACAAGACGCCTGGACATTGCAGGCAGGGACATCACCCGCTACCTCATCAAGGTGATCCAGTCAGTCATGTCAGACTCTCAGTGTGAGACAAAGTCAACTAGTCATTAGAAAACTGGGTGTTAAATTTGCATTTTCGTTAAATTGTTGGGATGAGAAATCTGCTGGAGTTGAGTGTCTTTTAAATGGGGAATAAACATGAGAATTGTTATGTTGAGACTTTTTAGGAAGAGGAAACGGGCATCACCATCTTTTAAAAAGAAGTAATCTGGAGTCTGGCAGTACCAGTTCCTGTTTAAAGAGACATTTCAAAGAGATCTCTCTAAGCCACTCGAGAGAATAAAGCTTTCTGACCAACTTTCTACCGTTTCTTTGTTTCTTGGTGCAGTTGTTGTTGTTGAGGGGTTACGCCTTCAACCATTCTGCGGACTTTGAGACGGTTCGCATGATGAAGGAGAAGCTGTGCTACGTTGGCTACAACATCGAGCAGGAGCAGAAGCTGGCTCTGGAGACCACCGTGCTGGTGGAATCATACACGGTAGATACCCGCAGGTTTTTCATGTTCAGTCAATAAAAATGACATTTATACATGTAAGCCACATGAACGGTTTCACTGGTTAAGTTCTTTGTACAGACACCCTATTAATACTTAAAGAGGAAGTTTCGCATGTGGCTGTTTGTGAGAGTTGCTTGACAAAGTTGTTCGACTGCTGCTGAGCTCACTTTGTAACCTGGTGTTTGTGGTTGTCATTTAATGAGGTGTGCGGATACAGTAGCCAGTGTGCTGCCAGCCTTAAAACAGGCTGCTGCTCTCACATGGACATGTCGTGCATCCTTCACTCAGCTGGCATGAAACTGGGGGGAAATTGGAATTTGATTAACTAGTGAAGCACAGTAAAAGATCGCACAAATGTTAAAATCAAGACCCCAAGAGAGAAGATATAATAGATCTATTTCTGCAGATTTAATTAGCTCCAACATGTCTTCCTGTGGACGGTCATGGTGGTGCATCATCCTACTTCCTGTCCGCATGTTTCTCGCTGTCTCCCATCTAATAGATAAGCCTTAAAGCAATATTAATAAAAAGAACATCTCTTATTAAGGAAATTGAGGAATGACTTGCATCAGAGACACGAGGTCAAGCAAGCCAGTCAGGACACAGTGAGACTGCATGTCAGGATGAAGAGGACAAAGAACCAGCAGGAAGACGACGTTGTTCAAGGAAATCAAAAAAGTTCCATGTTTCAAAATATGTCGCCTAACGTCCTATAAACCTGGCTGAGCCAATATAAAGCTATGAAAGTATTTTAAGTTACAGTTTCTGACGGTTTAAAGCACTTTATCCAAAGTCTTTTTCAAAATAACACACCAAAGTTTATGTGCCTCTAAAGATGTCCAGCACTCGTATGAACCCTGACGAATGTTTTCATTTTCGGAAAACAAATGCGCTGTAATTGCTCAATGATAAAGTATTTACTCATCTATATTTCCAGCCCTCAAGGGAATTCGGGTTTTGTTGACTTTTTATGTCAAATGAGTTCTTTTTATGAACACCACATGGACACAAGTTTCCCATTTCTGCTCAAAATAGCAGTGTTTGTAGAAAGAATCCCTCCGAAAGGATTTGTTATTCAAAAGTGGCAGTATTTTGACAAAACTAATGGGGTAACTAAATCTGTTTCTGCTCTGAGCTAAGTAGACTACCACATGCCTGTCGTTGGCTCTGTTGGCTGCTTCAGGACAGGGCAGTGCTGCTGACTAACTGTTTTCTCTGGGACTCAAACATATGGGGGTGCAGCGCTGCTCCACCACGCTTGCTTTTCTTTCCAAGGCCCTTTTTTCCCTGCAGAGGGAACCACAGAATCTAAACGCAGGCCCTGAAGTCTGTGTTACTGCACGCCTTACCGAGCACATGTTGTGTCTCAGAGCTCACTGACCATGAGTGTTTGGGTTAGTGTAGGCGACTGTGTGTGTGTAGGTGTGTGAACATGTATGTGTAAGTATCATTTTGCGTGCACGAGTGTGCTGAAACAAGGAGGGCAATGTAACTGTGGCCGAAGGGCCCTGAACTGCGCGTTACATCATTTCCTGTGCAGCCACTTTGCGGCGGTGGCTGGGCTCCACTTCCTCCCACTGCCCTCGGCTGAATGAATCCTTTTTATAGTCACACACACATTCACTCCACTCAGTTTGGAGCCCACACTCTCTGTGCTTTAACTTGCCGTACAGTATTATCTGAGCCGTGTTGAACTTTATTTTCAAACACATAAACCTTTCTTTTAAAAAGGTTTTCTGACAAGCTCTGACTTCCTTTCATACATCAGTCTTGATTCTTACATTCAAGATTTATGACTCTCCGTTGAGTCATACATTAGATCCTACCTCTTCAGCGGTGTCAGAATATCTTTTTTTTTTCATTCTCTTTTCATCTCATCCCTCCTACACTTCTCCAGCTGCCAGATGGTCGTGTGATCAAGGTGGGAGGAGAGCGGTTTGAGGCCCCGGAGGCTCTGTTCCAGCCCCACCTCATCAACGTGGAGGGCGTCGGAGTGGCCGAGCTCCTCTTCAACACCATCCAGGCCGCCGATATAGACACCAGGTGAGGAGGACACATCAGTTTATACTTTACTGAGTGTTTCTGCTGTAGCGCACATGCACACAAAAGACTAACAAGTCACAGCACACACACACACACACACACACACACACACAGACACACAGATATGCAAATTGCTGGTGTCCACCCAGCAGAGCTCCCATTGACGCATTCATGGTTTTGGAAATCAAACAACATATTTCTTGTGCACCAGAGTTCTCTATGGAAAGCATGAAAATTGATCTTTGGGTGTGTAAAAGACTGGAAATATTCAAGAAAATGTGCGCTTGGAAATCGACTGCCACACTTTTATGATCATTATTTTCTGAGGTATTTTGTAGAGTTCACTCAGGGACTCCAAGCTGGAATGTCTTGATTGTAAATCTTCTACATTTGTAGATTTAATATGGGAGAATAAAGCAGTAGAGAAGGAAACTAGAAGCATTACTAGATTATTTAAAGACGCTGCTTTGTCTCTTCCTGTCTGCATGTTGTTTTGTCTCTTCCTCTTCTCACCTTCTATACGTCTTCCCGTCTTCAGGCCTGAGTTCTACAAACACATCGTGTTATCAGGAGGATCCACCATGTACCCCGGTCTGCCTTCTCGGCTGGAGAGGGAACTCAAGCAGCTGTACCTGGAGCGCGTGCTCAAGGGAGATGTTGACAAGCTTTCGGTGAGACATCAGCGCCTAACGCCTCATTTATGTTCCTTCTTCAGATGTGTTTTAAAGTATGACTGTGGCTTTGAAAACATTATTTTAGCTTAACTTAGAACTTGATTAGTTGTACTTCCACCAGTGCGTTCTTAAAAAAATACAGGATTCAGGTGATCCAAAGTCTTCTTTCCTGCACCAGGTATTTCTGTTGGTGTGAATTAGTGTTTCCAGCTGATTCTCTGGGTTTGTTTAAGCTGGCCTGGGTGGAGTTTCCCCACATGTGAGAGTGCAGTCAAGTGCCAGAGAAGTTCAACAACCACAGGGGAACATACTTGAGTTAGGTTTAGTGCGCAAACGGTGACTGACGCCCGACAGTGTCTCCTTTGTCCTGAAGATGGTAAATCCCAAACACTGGGAGTTCACAGTAGAAAAAAATGAAATGTCGTCAGTCATGTGCAGACGATACCTGAACTGTCTCAAACGCGTCTCCAAGCTTTAAGAGCAAAGATGAGCGTGATGTGATGTCTGCAGTGTACGCAGACGAACACCAGGTGGTGCCAGAGGTTAAAATACATTCATTTAATTAACAGAACACCTTAATAACATCTTACTGCATGTGGGGTTCACTTCCCAGTTACACACACTTGTTTTGGAAAAATATCCCTACGTTACTTTTCCATGTGAGCATCCCAAAGACACAGATGATTTTACACAGAACTAGTTTGTAAACAAACATATTCAGATGAGTCATACACTTAAAAGGAAGTCATTATGTGCTTTACTTCACTGCCCACAACTGCAGGCGCCGTCTTAGACTGTTTACTTCATATCTTTATGTTCTGATGTTGTGCTTTTTTTAATTTGAAAGATTCCTGATTTTTTTATTATTTCTTTTACACTGAATACTTTGTTGGCTTGACAGATATAATGTAAGTTACAGTGAACTCAACTGTCGACGGAGGTTTGACAGCGCTATCAAAAATGATCCATATGATCCGTTCCCTGTTGTTTATTCCAGTTCTTGCTGTTCCGAATGCTCATCATATCTTCCAACACTAATGGTTACATACACCACTTTCATTAGTAGCTTACACCTTTAGCAGTCGTTTAACCACGTAAGCAAGAAATGGAAATTGTCTTTCACCCCATTCAGTGACAATATGAGTGTTTTAAAACATACTGAGCTTTCAGACAGAGAGCAAGAAAGTGGATTATTCAGCAGCAGTGATGTTTGTTAGTTCCCCAGTCTTAAAAATCGGTCTCCATGGGAGTAAGTTGTATCCGACATGAATTGAAGCCACAGGATAAAATGTGTCACTTGTAGAAACAAATCCAAAGAGAAGAATTACTCAGTGGTTCCCCTCAGCTTTTCTTAGCCCGGAGGCATGTTTAACTTAATTGTTTTGGTTTTACGACTTGAAATAATACTTTTTTCTTTTTTTCACCACTTTCATTTGTGCCGATTCTACAAGCACCAGACAGCTGTCTTCACATATTTCCCTTCGGAGGAGAGTGAACGTTGGACCAAATAAATGCTAACATTACCGGACTGAACATCCTTAATATTTAATGTCAAACTGCTACATCTGCGATTAGTATCCTCATACAAAGGTTCATTTTTTGTTCCCTTGATTGTTTTTTTCTGCCGTCTGTGTTCTTATTTAGTTTCACTTACGATGGCACATTTGGAGTTGTGAGTTTCAGGTGTGACTCCAGATATTAATCCCACCAGCTGTTTTAATTGATGTGCTGTACTGTTGCTGATGCTGGTTCAGCCGCGCTGCCATGGGCACCAACGTTTACCTCGGCTGCTGTCAGAAATTTTCATTTGAATATATATGTGCCAGCCTCGAAAAGTCTCAAAAAAGCATTTTTCAGGTTTTTTTGGTTGTAGGCTACTCTGAGATGTTACACACCGAACTAAACAAACTAACAGGGATTGTTTTGACAGCGGATTGTTGTCCGAGTTTTGGTCGGCACCACCCGACCTGTGTCAGTCATCACAAAATGCTGCTTTATCACAACAACAGTTTGTATATTCCCCCGCCCTTCGTCCTCAGGTTTTCCTTTCTAAATGATGAAAACAGACTACCGCCACCTGGTGGTGTGGAGACTTATTTCCTCTCATGCAGGCACACAACCTACGAGCTTGTTGGCTGTTGTTTGTTGTCTTCGCGGTGTGTTCAAGTGCAGCTTTTTGGCCGTGATGCAGGTGGCTCGACAGTTAAGGAGTTCTGTATTGTCGGTTTGGTGGGTCAAAGGCCTCTGGATCAAATTTTCAAAGAGCTTCACTGTGAGAAAAATGTCAAAAACACAATAATAAGCAACAAGAGAAATGCACGAATGGCAGGATTCAAATAATAAACAAGAAGAACCAACTGAGAAAAACCAAATATGAGGACACGACAGACTACAGGACGTTTCTTTGTTTACACAGGGCCTTTCTCAATGTCTCTGTGTCCTCTTGTCTTGCAGAAATTTAAGATCCGGATCGAGGATCCTCCCAGGCGAAAGCACATGGTGTTCCTGGGTGGAGCCGTGCTGGCCGACATCATGAAGGACAAGGACAACTTCTGGCTGACCCGGGAGGAGTACCAGGAGAAAGGAGTCCGCGTGCTGGAAAAACTCGGAGTCACCGTCAGATAAAGCACTGGACGGACAGACCACACACACACACACACACACAGACACACATACATGGCATAAACACATTTCCCCTCGCCCACATTGCAGAGTATATATCTATTTATCCCTCTTCTTCTCTCTTTTGGCTCTTCTCTCCTCAAACACCAGAGGGAATCGAGCCGTCACCTCCCCGCTCTCCTCCTCCTCCTCCTCCTCCTCCTCCTCTCTCCTCCTCTCTGCCTCTCTCCTCTCCTGGTTTTGGATTGGCTCTCACTTTTTCCACGCAAGCCCACACTGAAACCTCTCCTCCACTTAGACTACAAATTGAAGGGTTAATGTCACTCTGCTGGTGTATTTTTGATTTTCTGGTAGACAAAGTATAAAAACCAGGGCGGTGAATGTTAACTCTTGCTTGTTTACCTGTTACTAGGTTTGTTGTGAATTAAATTCAGCAGGTAAACACTGCAGCGAGTGTTTTCAGACAGTTAAACCTCCGCAGAGGATAAAATTGATGCAAAGTTTCTAAGCAATTTGTCGTAATATCACAATCAGGGTCCACCACAAACAGCCACGGGCCGCTTTCAGCATCTGTTCCAGGTGAGCGAGAACTGATCACATTTTTATGTCGGTTTTTATAAATGATATCATGAGTTTTTCTTTTCTGGGAGAGGGATTACTTTTTGCTTTTTCTTTTTGTTGTTGGATGTACGAGTTCAATTTATATCTTTTTAATTTCTTGTTTTTCCATTGACTCTTTTCTTTTGTTGCTGTGCACTACTACCATTGTAAATGGAGTGTATTGTTGGAAACAGAAGTTCCTCCATGTTTTTATGAAGAATTGATGGTTGATTTATAAAAGGGACAAGTACACAGAGGATAGCCCCCTGAGCTCGACATCGGGTGTGTGTGACGGTACTTTGGGGTTTGTGGGATGTGTGTGTGTTTGGGGCGGGTGATGCTTTTTTGTTCCTCATCGGACGGCCTCGCCGCTGCCTCCTCTCTGGTGACGACACCGGAGCA
>CAEMYA010002116.1:9799906-9817191 GCA_903131615.1 Diplodus sargus | reverse complement strand
GGTCGACGATGAGGGAATTGAATCTTGAGCGCAGAGCAAAAAAAAAAAGATTAACGTAACGGTATTTTCTGGATGCTGAAATCCTGTTGAGAGCACATTTAAGTTCTCCAGTCTTTCGCTCTCAACGGTCGACTTAATGATTACTGGAGGCACTTCTTCTATTTTGAGTATGATAAATGTGTATATTTTTTTTTTTTCTTCTTCTTCTTTCCATGAACGTCTATCCAGTGCCAAGTGCAGTTAATGTTAACTGGATCTCATGTTTTAATGTCTTTTCTTTTTGTCACGGTTTTTTATTTTCCTGTGTTGTTCATAGCATAACTGCCTAACGCTGATTTAAATAAAGAAAAGTGATTTATAAGGATGTGTGTGCGGTAGGTTCTTTGTACCTGATTTACACTTTTATTAGAATAACCCTGCGTGCACAAGTCTGGGTTTTACTGGGAAAAAGAGTTTTAATGAACCTTCTCCATCAGTCACACTTAGCAGGAGACCTACTGCGAACTAAACTCACAATTTATTCAGTTCTCGTCTGATTGATATATAGTTTGTTCAGCTACAAGTAGAAGAATCGCCCTTTTTTTGGTCCGACCAACAGTCCAAACCTCAAACATGCTCAGTTAACAGCGATATAAAAACAGAGAAGCAGTAAATTCTCACACTTGAGAAACTGGAGCCGCTCAACATTTGACTTTTGTGCTTAAAAATGGAAAATTAGAGACAAATCTATAAATATGTTGGCCAAAAATGATCAGTTATATCCGTATCGGTGTATTTGTTGCACTCATATGTCATTTTTTCAGAGGTTAATGCAAAAATGTGTCTGTATCAGCTGATGTGTCAATATTGGCTTTTATTTCCTCCCTAATTTTAGTATCGGCTTCAAAAGTCCCGGCTCATCATTTCTGTAGTTCAGTTTCTTTCATGTTCTTTTCAGTTTTCAGTTTCTAACGTGAACTATTTCCTGTCCTCTCGAGAAGAGTGATGAGAAATCTGTCCACGCTGTGTCACTACATCCGCTCTTAATTTTAATTTGGATTAAAGTTAATCTTGACCTTCAATAGCGTCACAAAAAAAACTCCAAAGGTAAATTTCTAGGCTCTCTATCAGCCTCCATCCACCGCGCTGTCTTGTTTGCTCAGTGTTTTGATCTACGTTCACCTTTATGACTCAGTTAATCCGCAGTCTTAACAGATAATGACTCCTCTGTGACTGTGCTGATGTTACACTGTGTTTTACACATTTCTCTTTATCCCTCGACGATCACTTGTGGCTGTTACTCAGCGAGGATTACATAGTCCTGCTTTAATTTAGGCCCGACTTCAGTCAGCTGCCTCAGTTTCTGAAAACGACACTGGTTAATACTGAAACGTAGCGGTTTATTTCCTTACAGCTCGGCAACGTGGAAACTTCTTTATGACTGTAATCATCGGGGGAAATATTGACTGTTTTCTGGTTTTGTTGTTACTGTTTGCTTCTATTTATCAAGACGAGTTTTTTTCTCCAGATATCAAAACAAGCGATTAATCAGAAAGAAAGATTTGCATCTGAAGGTTATTTATAGCTTCTTCATTTATAGTAACATAGGAACGAAATGATTCAAAAGAAAAAGATTATGTGACGTGGATTTTAAGTTCTTCTTGATTAATCGATGACTCATTTGGGCCACAAAACGACAGAAAGTGGTGAAAAATTAACAATATAGAGACATTAAAGGTCCAAAAACCCAAATGTATTCAGTTTTTTTGTGATGTAAGACAAAGAAAAGCAGGAAACTCTCATGTTTGACCTCCTGAACCATCAAATGTTCGACCTGTTTGCTGGAAGAAAAGAAAAAAAGGCTGAATTGACCACAATCTACTCATCAGTTTGACTATTTGCGACTCTTGAGTGGCGAGCTGGAGGTGCGATCAGATGGGCTGAGAGATAAACTGCTGCCAGAGGAGAGGATGGAGCGGTGGAGGTGACGGAGCCTCTGCACACAGACCAGAAGGAGGAAGAGGAAATGGAACAGTGGCAGAGGACTGGCGCCACCAGAGGAAGAGCCTCTCTTTCCGTGCCTGAAATAAAGATCTCACCCAGACTCTTCCGGCCCTGTTCCATTTTAATCCCTCGACTCTTGCCACTTCCCTCTTAACCCTGAACTGTTACCTCTGAAGAGCCGTTTGAAGTTTCCTCCCGGTCGGAGCACAAACAGAGGCATCACGGAGGGGAAGGGAAGCGCGAGGACGTTTACTGAAATACTTGGCTGTGGTGCAGCTGACAGGGAGTGGCGCTTCGCTCGGCGGCTCTGAGCATCACCTTTACGACCACTCGGGAGGAAATGTTGTACTTTTTACTCCCCTGAGCGTGAAAAATCTCGTCAAGTAAAACAAAAAGGCCACTTTTCATGTGAATTTAAGACATTTCTCTCAACTTGAAGGGGCAATTTGTACGATGTAGCCAGAATTTGAATTTAAAACACTAAAAAAAATGAACTGACTTTATCAACAGAGTGTGAAGTTGTGCTGCAGAGCTGTCTACAGAAGTTAGCATGCTGATAGCGTAGCCGCTGTAGTTTCAGCTGAGAGATGTGAAAATGATGAGTTTGCCACAATAAAAGGGAAAGAAAGGACATATTTTTACATGTATTTTCCTCAGTTAACATAAAAATACAACCGTACTCCTTTTTACCAACTCGGAGGTCAGAATTCTCTCGTCAAACCTCAAATTTCTGACATCAAAGCATGCGAGACGGCAGAAGTGAACAAACAAATTATGTTTCTTCGAAGCGTCAGCAGTGCAGCCTCCTCGCTTTATTAACAAAATGGAGGAGAAAATGACACGGGATGTAGCAAACGGCACTTTTATATTCGGAAAACAAAACACTTCATTCACACGAGTTTTACGAAGCTTGTGCAGTCGGCGGAGATGAATGTGCTCCCAGTTTACAAGCAGGAACTCTGACTTTGAGTGGCGTTCCATTGTGCTTCTTCTGGTTTGGAGTTTGGCAAGAGACGAGCTTAACTGCCTCTTTAACTCGTCGTAAAACTCGGCTTAAATGACATTAAACCCGCCGTAACTGCCTTGGTGTCGTTTCCACTGTTGCCTCTGCTCCGGTCGAGATTAATCGTCCATTTAAGTAGGAAGATGTGAAAACGATCCGCAGACAGCAGAAAACAAACAGTATGGAGTCCAGTGCAGTGAGCAGTGGGAGGCGGTTCTGCTGCCCCCTACAGTTCTGGAGGTCCCCTTTGAATTCTGGTCAGTTCTTACAAACTACACCTTTAAATTCAAACGTGGCGCCGCTTCAACTCTGCGGCAAACTGGACTGCAAATGAAATGTGGTGGGATTGTTTTGTCGATTATTCAAAGACTCGACACCTTTAGAGAAATCTGTGTACTTTAATACCTTCTTCCACATTCTGTCTGTTCTGTCATCATTTCGTTTTGCGATTGTTGCTGCTCACTCAGTTTTTTCCCCCGTCATTTTAAACATCACCCATAGTTTTATATGACGTAGCAATAAATCAGTAATAATATCTGATACATACTCTAACACATTAATACACCAGCAGTTTGACGCAGGAATCATTCCTCACTCTCAGTTCTTTAACATTTGGTGCTTGAGTCGTCTTCACTGCTCAAACTTCAACTTTTTCGGAGAACCCCTGCGACAGAAATGACTCTTAATCTGTCGTATTTTTTTCCTCTAACGCCTCGATAAACATCTCTGGTTGGTAGGTTGCCTTTTTGCACCGACCCTTATCAGCTGAAACATTTTCCACAGGGTGGGAGTAGAGGGATGTTTTCCTCTGCAGACTTGAGGTTTATCTCAGGTGCAGGGTTGGACTCGGTCAGGCAATGCTTAAACAATTATCTTGGCTCCTTCTAATCTCCACTTCTGCAACATCTCAGCGCGGCGTGGCTTTACGGGGGAGTTCAGGTCTGACGGGGGAAACGATGCGGACTTAAACGTTGCTAAATGCAGAGAAAAATAAAAAGGGAAACATCACATTTCTTCCCGTCTTTGCACGTGAGACCACGGCACTGGTGCAGGACGAGCCACCCATTTTTCTGTGAGCGCCGCTGCTTCGTGCACCCAGAGAGGGGCCACGCTGACCCCATTACACCAGCAGATATCTTAAATGTTTGCACATGTGGACCGTGATGCTGTTTGCAGCCGTTGAGCTGCTTAGCAGGCCCCCAAAAGCCCTCGGGGACCTTCTTTTTCTTCTCTCTTCTCCCTCCTCCTCCCCTTCTCTCTCTCGCGCTCCATCATTATCGCCCACATGCTTTTCCAGAGACATCCTGAGTGAAACAGCTCGACGTCCTCGATGGCTATCACATGTTCCCGCTGAGGAGGGAGGCAGCCGGGGAAAAAAAGACATCTTGAGGAGAGTGAAACAGGGTGTATGAGGCTGTGGTTATTTTCTTTGTGCTTCCTCCCAGTAAATACTTTACAAAGACTTCAGTGCATCGAGCTACAGAAGTTTTTCGAACAGGATAATAAACTTCAGGCCTCGGGTTTCTCTCTGAAGACTCTCTATTTGTTCTAAAAACCTGTTTAGGGACTTTGTATACGGCTTCGAACTATTTGTTGAATGTTTGTGAGTCTCGTTCCTGATCAAAGTGTTCTGTCAGCAGACGGTTCTACTGAATAGGTCGCCTCGAAAAACACAATTCATTTTACTGGAAACAACTGTCCTCTTAGATTTGCTCCATTAAACAAAGTGATGTTTGGTTTTCAGCCATGTGGAGAAGAACATTTTGGGTTTTTACATTTTGGTTTACGGTCAAATACGCGCAACACAAACGGGTCTCCCATCGGCAAACCTTTCTGCAGACCACGGATATGTTGAAGACGTTGCTTCTGGTTTGATGTTCAGTTTTATGTTGTGCATCACTCTGCTTATGCTCTGGTTAGGTTCAGGAACAAAACCCACTCGGTTAGTGACGGGAAAGTTCATGTTTTGGCTTAAAATACTTGCTTTGACTGGGGATGTCCCAACTTCCTGCTAAAAAAAATCGCCCAAAACACAGCTGGAGATCATCCCGCGGTCGCCTTAAAAATATCTTATCCGGTCTGTATTTCAGGTTTGATACAAAAAAAATAAGTTTCACACTTTTAAACGTTGAAGTTGTTGAAATGTCAGTGTGGTGCCAGTGACAGATGTGCCACCATTTTGTCCTGGGAAAATATGTATGCTCGTAAATGTCAAGAGGCTGAAAACATTTTGATCCTTTTTGAGTTGTGTGGTGATGTGTGACAATTTAAAAGATCATTTTTCAACTTGAGCGAATCTCAGTTAGTTATAAAAACTGATCATATGTAGGTAATTATAGACGGCTCAGCGTCAGTGACGTCGTCTCGTTTAAAACTCACCCAAACCAGCAACTTAAACCTTGTAGAGCTGCTCCTCAAAACTCATTCACACTCATCTAATTAACTGCAGTTGTCAATAAGAGCAGAATTATTGTGATTTTCATATTTTTTAATACCGTTTCTGTTTCGCGTTGGCGGCCATGTTGGTGCTGGTGGTGTGTGTTGAATGTAGTTCGCTGAACGGTTTAACTCAAAACTACATGATACTTTATTATCTTAACGACAAACTGTGACTTTCTTGACTTTAAAACATCATGTGTGTCGTTCACGGCACAATTCAAACGGGATGAAACATGTATTCGTCTCTCCTCGTTGATCATTAACAAGGTCTAGTCAGGGACGCTGGACGGCGAGTGTTAGCATGCTGATGCACTAAACTGAGATGAAGACAATTTAAATCTTACACCGGCTGAATTTCAGCAAGTGAGAACACTGTCAGTAGCATTTAGCATTTAGTCAAAGTCCCCTAAATGGTCAAATCGGACAGACTCACACCACAGAGGGGAAGTCGTCTCCTTTTATTCATGACCGTATTTATTATTTTTACTTCGTCTCCATTCACAGAAAATCCTTTTCTCTCATTTCGTTCATCTGATGAGCTGAAACTGATGCACTGACTTGGTGAACTGATAAAAATAGAGGAACACGGAGGTAAACGGTATCACATGCAGCAGAGAGGAAGTGATTTACAGTCGATATTTGAAAAGGGAAGCACCTTCAGTCCGGGAGTGAAATCAAGCAGCAGACTCGCGTGTGGTTTCACTGTTTTCTCTCGTTTTATTGGAGGCGGAAGGTAAGACACACATTTCACTTTAGTTTTCTCACAGACCTGACCCACCCTTCAGTATCTACAAAGTACTTCCTGTTCCTTCTCGAAAGCAAGAGCTACATCCATCGTACATGTTAGAAACAGTTATTTAAAAAAAAACAAAAATAGAAATAAAAATGTACAACATACACTTGATATATATAATATAATTTTTGCTCTTTTTTTTTTACAGAGGTAAAAATACTAAGCGTAAAAAATGGGTCTAATTCATTACAGGGAGTCTTTTCTTTAATTTTTTATCAATTTTAAATACACAAGGAGATAAAGAGGATGCGTTCAGGCACTTGTAAAATGGCTCTGACATGTGAGAACACACTCGAAACACCAGACAACGAGAAAAAGATTTGACGCCGACTCACAAACACACACACGCGCGCGCACACACACACACGTCTTTCCAATCTGATTGGCCCCCGTCCCTGATACATCACATCATCAAAAAGGATCCGATTATAATAGATCAGTGTTAGTATGTGATAGCATATTCGGCCGATCCAAGTCGCTTCGGATCAAGGAGCGGGAGGAGAGGGGAAAGGGATGTGGGATAAACACACACACACACACACACACGCACACACACACCAAGGACGTACTGGGACAGAGGACAGGATGTATGAAACAGACACAACCAGGGAAGGAAGAAGGACATCCTCAGGCATTCTGCATTTCAACTACAGTTAGTGACATTTCCTTGGCAAAACAATCGGGGATGGATGTTTGTCTCCGGGATTTCGGCTGTTTTTCAGACTCCCGTTTCTTTTCCAAAGGGACCTCGCTGATGTCCTGCTTTTTTGTTTCTTTTGTACTTCTAAAAAAGCTCATTGTGTTACCGGTCACATCCCCAACGCTGCCATCAAACCAGGCTTGGACGAGAACACACAAAAAAAAAAAGAAAAAAGCACCCGAGCGGTCGTAGGTTTAGTGTTGTGCTGTCAGTGTGGGGGCGTGATTGGCTGGCTCGAGTGTCACTTCAACGCCAGGTGACACGGGCAGGAAAGGACAGCGTTTTTTGTTTTCCTCCCTCGCCGGATGTTTGTACATCGACACACCCAGTGTGACCTCAATGACCAAACGTTAACAGTTTCTTTCTCATTAAAGGACACGTTCACCCAAAAATTACCACTCATCAGTTACCATTTAATTATTCCCATGCTGACAGAAAGACCGGTGAAGTTTCGTCCTGCATTTTTTTAATGGCTGGCTGGAGATTTGTCTCAAAACATGTAAAAACAACTGAAATACAACTTAAAATGGCTTCATACAGCTCCTCCGGTGTAATATCACTTCAGACGGGGTTTTGAAAATAAGTAATCTAGAAGATTTAAGGAGAATTCTGCAACACTGTTTTGCTGTCGAGCTCCAGAAATGTTTTGTGGACTACGAAAACTTCACCCGACTTTTCCATTGACATGTGGGTCGGTAAATAACGACTGAATTAATTCAACCGAGCTGTTGTCAAACATCTGGTGTTATTCTTTGTGGGCATGATGATGTACCAAATCTGGCACGGAGGGAAAAAGATGCTGTAGGACGGAGGAATAGAGCACGCCAGTCACAAGAAAAAAAACAGTGGTTTCAGCAAGTTTTCTCTCATGTTAATGTCTGAGTTTGATATATAGTTTGACACTTTGGGAAATACTCGTTAAAAAGTAAAGACAAACATTTTCTATCCAGTAGAGATTCCAGGAAGCCACTGCATCCGGACAAGAAACAGTCCAGCACAAAACCCCCGAAAACCACAACACGTCTTTCCTTTTTAACACTTCTTTTTGTTTTTTAAGGTCTTAAAACAAGTTAGTTAATGAGCTGTAGAAGTGCTGGTCAGCGGATTCTGCTTCCTCTGAAAGGAGCCAGGCTAGCTTTGTGAATGCTAAGCTAAGCTAACTGCCTGCTGGCTCGAGGTTAGCTTCATATTTAAACGCACAAACGTGACGGTAGTATCGATCTTCTAAAAAAAAAAAGCAAAGTATTTCCCAAAATGTCTCCTCACGACAAACACGTCGGCTTCACTTTTACAAATAATTGTGAAATAAGACTCATTACACTGACATGATTATGTTTTTTTGCAGAAAAAAAGTCTTCATACTAATTTTCACTATAGTAACACGATTTTGAGACCTATATATGTTTTTAAGAAGTATGTTTTTGTGTGTGGGGGTTCCATGTTCGGACAGTTTCCACACATGTGACCGGCGCGCTCCACTGGAGAGGGAGTCGGCTCAGAGAGGGGAGCTGATTGTACATCGCAAACAAACTAGAGTCCTTAGTTTAAACACTTGACGTGAGTTATTTTCTTTACAAAAATAGTTCAAACTAAGTTTAGAAGAGTGTGTGTTGAGGCTGATTGCTTCGGAGCCGTAACCGCGCTCACACGTTTCATTATCGCAGACATCTTCAGAGCGACCGGCGGGGGGCGACGTTAGGAGTTAGAAACATTTTAAGGCATAACGGGCTCTGACGTTAACGGTATCTCTGATTGATTTTTTCAGTCCTTAAATGAGGAAATCAGAGCCTTAAACTCTCACACTGCTTTGAGCGCATGTTAAGTAAAATACGCCCCCCCACCAAAAAAAACTGACTGGGATTCTGGATGGGTTCCTGCTTCAGGTGGTAGTTTAGGCACTGTTTGAAATAACGCGAAGAGGAGCCGGGAGACGAGGTGCTCGAGCGCCGCCTCGTCGAGTTGAGTAAATCGCAGCCCTGTTTGCTGGTAAGTTAATTCAGTGAGAAAATAAATAGGATAAAAACACGAATCTTTGGGATATTAGAAGAAGATTAAGGTGAGTACCACGTTTGTTTCAGTGAACAAAGAAGATGTCGATGCTGGAGAGCTATGTGGACTATATACATTAGCTTTACTATAAGCTGCAGTACAGACAACAAAAGACCTCGGCGCACTTTGTAGGCATGCACATATACCATCCACACACACATACACACACTCGTCGCAAACACACACACACACACACACACACACGCAGAGAGGTGTAGTGTCTGATTTCTCTTGTAGCTGGAGTCGAGCTGAGCGGGCCTGATATTGGAATATAAACAAAATGGCCGCGCGTACAACAAAAGGAGAGAGAGAGAAAAAAATAGAACAGAGGAACAATTTCAAGTTCTTTGACGCCGAGTCAGTGTACAAAGTATAAAGTACCTGCATATGTGATACATGACATATAGGTCAGCTATAAAAAAAAAAAGGCCCCCTGAAAAAGAGTGCTCTCTCACTAGAAACAGAGCATGAAATGGCCACGTGGAGAGCTGAGAGAACTGTCTGCCGTAAGGGGGAGCTTATCTTCCCAGGCCGTTCAGAAAATGCACCAACTGTTTTTTTTTTTTTTTGGCTTATTTCAGTGTCTGGAATTTGTAGAGAAACCCAGAGAAACCAAGGCAAGAGAGCGAGCAGCCGCGACCACATGTCCCCTCTGTGTGTTTCCCCATCCTTCCCTTTCCCTGTGCTTGCGTTGGGTTTTTTTTTTTTTGCCGTTTTCCCTCCGAGAGGTTTTTTTGTTTTTCCCCGAACGCGGTCGCTCAGCTCGCGGCCTTGTGTCGGCCCCCGCAGCAGCCGCACCTGAGCCCCGCCCGGTGGCAAGCGTGGAGAGGCGGGTAGAGGCAGAGGCACGGCGCCACCAGAGACAAGCCGAGCAGAGCTAACCAGCGCGAGCCGAGCCGGCCTCCCCCGCTGCCCTCGCCCCTGTCACAGGAGCAGGGGTCTGAGTAGTCCCCCTCTGGGTCTGACATGCAGTGGTAGAGCATGGTGTCTGCCAGCCACATGCAGCTGACCCGCCGGATGCACGCCCGCACAGGGTCCGGCGCATCCTGGCACCGACCTCTCCTGTTGTCGTTGATGTAAAAGGCCTCCCTGCAGTGCTCGCATTGAGCGCGCTCCACCCCGTCCTCCTTCCGCCCCTTCCCCCCGTTGGTGGACGGGGAGGAACTGGGGAGGAAGGAGCGGGGCTGGGAGGAGACCACAGAGGAGAAGCCCTGCCGATACGAGCCGCCGTGGCCCTTATTTACCAAGGGTCCGAGGGCGGGGTCAGAGTCTGAGGGCGACATGGCCGGTGCCAAGGGGTAGGTGTAGTCGTGCTTCTGCTCCGTCTTGGCAAAGTGGACGTAGGACTCATTGTCGTCCATTTGGATGAACTTGTCCCGCACAGTGGGGTGGCGGTAGTCCTCGTAGCCCGTGAGCCAGGAGCGATCTGACATGCGTCCATGAAGGCGCTCGGTAGTTCGCTCCCAGCTGCGCTCTCGAGGGTTGATGCGGACGATTTCCTCGTCCTCCTGGAAGGTGACATGACGGGGAATCCGAGACAACGGCTGAGGAGAAAGACAGAATGAAACTTGTAACCAAATACAGTTTGTTCAGCTTTATTTTAAAAAATCATGACAAAATTATGAAAATGGTTTCATCAGAACTTTAACCAAATATGTAGTCTCTGAAGAAACACTTGGTCCTTTGCGCTCTTGCTGTGATATAACTAGACGTTTTTGGTCTCACCTGGTCCATGAAGTAGTGGTCTGAGAGCCGGTAGGGGTCGTGGAGGTCGTGGCGATGTCCCAGCATGCACTTGTGTCTCTGCGGAAGGGGCGAGGATTCGAGCGGCTGCAGGGAGCTCTCCAGTTTCTGAGAGGAGTTGGATGAGCTGTCTGTGGTGTTCTGAGGGGACAAACAAACACAGGATGCGGGCTGAAAGCTGCACTCTGATTGGATACGGCAAACAAACTGTTAGTGCGAGAGGACGCCATGATTGGACAAACAAAAACAGGAAGCGTCGGCGCAGCTCTGATTGGGAAAAACAGGAAGCGGGAGCTCACTGCGGATCACTTTGTGTTGGTCCAACTTTCAAAGCGACATCTGACCGAAAACATCAGCAACAGTCACTCAGACAAACATTAAAACTATGTTACCTGGTTATCACGTTTATTTATAACATTTCTGATAAATGAGGTTACCGTGGAGACGCAAGAGTCAAGTGATGTCAGTGCAGGTGGAATTTATTTGACTCTGGAAACCCCGAATTCACAAATTAATTGGAAAAGAAGTTATTTACACAATTTTTATAGCCAAATTCTTCACTTTAGCCTCTAAGCTAAAAGGGTTTGGTTGCTAAAAGGTGGTTGCACGAGCTCGGCCGCGCGTCGAGGGTGTAAATATTGTTTTTTCAAATCAAATTTGGGATCTCGGGGTTTCCTCAGACTTGGATCATGCCGGAAACGGCTACATAGAGCCATTATATGTTTTATTTTTACATTTCAAAACAAGTCCCCATCTACATCAGTTCTTTAGGAGCTCCAGGAATGTTCTGTGGACGACGAAACTTCCCTCCAATTTCCATCCGCATGAGGGCGAGTAGATAAAGACTGAAATTTCCTTTTTTTGGTGAACTTACCCTTTAATTCTACGAATTCTTTCAGCACTACACCTATAAAACAACAAAACGGCACCTACACCTGTTAAATACACTTGACTTGTTACGAGGAAGCCGGCGTTCAGTTTTCCCAGTATCACCTCTTGTGGCCTCTCCTCTTCCTCTTCCTCTTCCTCTTCCTCCTCCTCCTCCTCCTCCTCCTCAACAACCTGTCCTCCTTCCCTCAATCTCACTTCTACACATTCCACCTTTCCTTCTCTCTTCTCCACCGCTGTGTGTGTGTTTCTGTGTGTGAACAGTATCCTGTCCCCTTTCCGCTAAAGGCTGTCAGGGCTCGACTCCAAGTCAAACCTTGGCCAGACACTAGACAGTCGGGGCCGCTGTCGTTGTAGCGCTCAGACAGGCAGATTTCAGACAGGCACGGAGGAGGGCAGCCTTCAGCGCACCAGCTGACAGGCCGGTCGCGAGGACTCCTGTCTCATCGTGTATCATGGACCGAGATATTCACAGTGTTTTTGGCCTAAAGAAGGAAGGCTGCAGGTGTTTTTGTGTGAGAAGAACAAATAAAGCTGTATTTGCACTCTGACTTCTCTCATTCTGTCGCCTTCTTGCGTTGAGATAAAGTTTCCAAAAAATCACTCTCTGCATTTCTTTCATTTGCTCCGAGTCTCACACGGCCAGTCACCATAGAAACATGTATCAAAGGTTAACAAGCTCCTCCGTCACAGAAAAAAAAAGTTTTTACATGGTCATTTTCTGCCAGCAGTTTTCAGATTTATGTGTCTCCTTTTCTTTTTTGCAGATGTGATTTCATTCCACGAAAAAGAACAATTCCACCTGACGAGCCACAAAAAAAAAAAGAAGATTTGATTCCAGTTATTTGAATGTTCTCATTCCACTTCGACATGTGCTGGAAAAGACTGAAAGAAATAAAAATCTGTTTCTGGGTTTGGACATTATTGGAAACACTTCTGACAATTTAAGTACAAAACTCAACTCAAATATACAACAGAGGGCCTCGTTTTTAATGCAGTTTTAAAGCAGAAATGTTACATATTATATCTTAGAGGGTTTAATAAATGGGATCAAAATGTTTCCTGCATGTTTATTCCAAATTTAAAATGTGAGCTCGTGGTGGATCTACAAGAAAGCTCATTTTACTCAGTAGGATTAATCATCTGGGGACCATTAGTGACGACATTTCTAGGCGTTCGATCCAAAATTCATGGAAAAATTTCAGTCTTGACCAAAGTGGTGACCTGGCAAGGCGATGTGGACAAAAAGCATCCACCAAAAAGAGCATAACCCAACGGAACAAGCGCCCCGATGATGGTTGCAATCATCCTTTGGGTCTGTGGGAATCTCTCAAATTGAAGACCAGCAGTGTTCCCTGCAGTGAGTCATGACACATGAGTCATTGTCCGATAACATATCACTCCGGAAGTCCCTCAACATTTCATAAACGTATTGAAACTGACAAATTCTCACTTCACGTGTCAAAACCTGGCGCTCCAACGGGCCTAAAACCAACGCTATAGATTATATGCCAGAGGTATATGACCCAGATCTGCTGTGTGTGTGTGTGTGTCTGCTGAAGCTATCCCTATTATATCCTGCTCCCCACATGGATACCGCCATGCAGAGAATTTCCCCCAGCTTTCTTACAAAGCCCTCAGAGCAGCCGGCCAAAAATAACATAACATGCTGCCTCCGCTCCGGCCCCGCCCCCCTGGAGAAGACATTACCGGAGGGGGGGGTGGAGGAGGAGGAGGAGGAGCTGATACGGTTTAAAACCAGTCCGACTCTGGCCTCCACCGCGGCTGCAACTAATTCAAAACACAGACCAGACTCCTCTGCTGCGAGCTCGAGCTGCACAAGAGGACAGAGAGGAGTTGAGGGGGAGAGTTTGTATTTCTGGACATCCTCGCTCTATATATTCTCGGCTCAAGGCTGGACAGAGGGCATTTCAAGTTATTTTCTGACACAAAACATGTCCCGACTCAAAGCTCGGGAGGATTCATCCTTCAACAGGCCCGTCTCGCTCTCCTGGGATGAGCCCAGAATTGCTTCAATAGCTTTCACTCCCCCTGTTGTGAATGAGCCAAAATAGAGACAGAGCGAGGAGACGTGCTGAAGGGAGGGACAGAGGAAGGGTTGGGTTAAGTTTAGGTTTGGCGAACGAGGAATAATTTAGGGAAGTATGTCCATCCTAGCTCTCCCCCAGCTCTCCCACCGTCCTCCCCGGTCCTCCCACCCCACCTCCCCAAAGGCTGTAAATCTGCTGCAGCATTTCCCTCTGTCCACGACTGGCCGCATCGCAAACTCTGCCGCCACCGCTAACTTTAGGAAAGGTCATTAACACAGGGTAAGCAAGCGGTACCGCGTGTCCCATGATTATTATTTTCTGCCATTAGTAGTGTTTGCGTTTGACAGTCTGACGGTTGTTGACATGATGAGGCTCGCTGAAGTTCCATTTGGAAACGAACGAAACAAACGAGCCTTGTGTCGACATCGCACTGTTCACTTTTTGGGAACGAATTGTCTGAATTGTACTTCCGAGTTTTAGTTTGAGAGGCGGTTATGAGCTGTACTGCAACCAGCCACAAGGGGGCGATTGCGAAGTTTGCCGAGCCCTCAATTGAAAATTAGTGGAGTTTGCGGAAGTCTGTAGTGCGCACGCTCAATGGACCCCATAACGTGGAAGATCCAGGTAAACTTATACCCTGGAAGTTGAGCTTTTTTAGCTTCATGCGTGCACTGAGCAGCTTTCATAGGAATCGGACGGGACGGGCCTGAGTAGCCGTTTGAGGTCATCAGTCAGTGAAGATCTGAGTTCTGATCTGATCTGATGTGTCCTGCAGACTTGACCTGAAACAACAGATACTGATAGATTGGACTCTTTCCCATTTGTCCATCTACTGTAACTCATGACATGATTGGGAGCAGATGATTGACGAATTGAAGAGAGGAATTTACATCAATCTGCACCAACCCAATACTTTGTTGGGACCAGTTGAATGAATAGATCTCCTTTCACTGACAAAACCAATCCACAACTAAGTCCAAGAGAGTTTACAATGGTGGTAAATTAGAAATATGAAGGCTCACCCACTATTTGTTCACATGCTTCTCTTCGACTTCGCTAAAGTTGAGCAGCTGAGAGTCCTATTTGTATGAATATGGCAGCTTTTTCAGTCACAATACCGAGAGAAGTTTCCTGGGATTTATTGCCCTGAAAGCTTCTACTTTCCTGAAAACCCGACGCTCCATTTTCAGGGATTGCTCCACCCTCCCCCCGCCACCCCTCCTTGTGTGTTTGTATGCGTCTCTGTGGTGGCTGTACACTCCCAGCAGAGCACCTATTAGTCTTGGCCCTTACAGACAGCTCGAGTCAAAGATGAACCACGAGGCACTTCCTCTCGTAAATCACCGGCCCTGCACTAAGCTGGGAAACAGCTGCTAGCTGCTAGTTTGGTGGCGACTCTCTTTTTTTTTCGACTGGGAGGGTGGAGAGGGTGGGGGTCAGCAGGAGAGAGCGAGGTGGTGGGATACAGGAAGTGACCCCGTGACCCTGCCTGCTGCTCCTGGTGTCAGGTTGCAGCGTGGGGGGAGGGGGTCCTTCATACTAACTTAAGGTAGAGAGGCCTTGACACACAAACAACACACACATACTTCCTGTGCTGTGGCAGGTATACGTGACAGAGAGGGGATCCTGAGCGGAGCTTAAATACTTTCTGCTGGATGGAGGAAAACAAAGTCTTGAGAGTTTGAGGTTCTTGGCTGAAGAGCTGATCAGTGTGCACTGGCAGCTTTTACTCCAGTGCCTACGAGGAGTACTTCCTTCTCAAAGACGGATCCTGAACGTGTTTAGATGCAGACCGGAGATGTTGAAGGAGCACAGGAAGAAACTGAGCGAGGGTCCGGGACCAAAACAGCCTTGTGTTAAAACAAGGCACGGGCTGTTAGTTGTTCAACGTTAACGGACAGACAGGAAGTTTGTGTGTTTATGAGTTATGTTTATGTTCGTGGATCTGCTAACTGGCTTTCCTGGATCGTATTATAGCCAAGACAAACTGACAAAGAACTAATAGCAACGAAGTTGCACCGACTGTCTTATCTTTTATCCAAAAAGTTGCACCCTTACCCGAAACCCTTGTTTCGATAAAGCAGCGTTAACCCATCATTTTCACACCACTGTCGCTAATAAGACTGATAAAGTTGAAATGGCACTTGCAAAGAAGCAAAGGGGCTTTTTGAGCTTTCCGGCCAGATCTACATGCTCATTTGACCAAAAAGCCGCTGACTTGTGCCAACAGCACGGGACAACCCGCAAGAAAACTAGACAAACAAGTCAGAAAATGAACTAGTCTTGACACACAAGTCCTTGACACTGAAGTTACACCTTATTTTGATTGATAATAGCACATATGAGGAGACAGATTAACTAGATTGACCTCAATAAACCATTATGCATGCAGGAAGCAGTAAAGCTTACTGTAAAGACGTCGTCGTCACCCAGCTCGCCCTCGTTCTGGAGTGCTGTGGAGGAGGTGGTGGAGCCTACACAGAAGAAAACAGGAGCAGGCTTTAATTCAAGGATCCAACACTTACCGGATGATGCATGTGTGAGGGCAACCCTGAAGCTCATCCACTGACGGTGAACAGGAGATGGACTTTGTGGGCACATTAACAGAAGCCGAGGAGGCAGTTCAACGATACGGGAACATCTTGGCGTCCCATCTGTCATCACTCATCGAGTTTAAAGCTCAAACTGTCTCTTTCAACATTAACTGTACACGTTTGGAAAGACGTGAACAATGTTTTAATCGTCACTTCTACCTCGGCAAGGCTTAAAAAAGCCAGCCGCATCTGGTCCACTGCGACTTTGTCACCTCTGACTTGTCTACAACCACACTTAGTTCCACTGCGTACCTTCAGCCAGGTCCTCGATGGCTTTCCGTACCCCCCTGTCGAACGCTCTGGCGTCAGCTGGACTCTGGAAGGACAGCCCACACTTCCTGTCCTCCACCTTCCAATGGTGAAATGTGGGCGTCGCTATGGTGTACACCAGGTCCTTCCTCAGCGGACAGTCCAGGATCACCTGTTTATCCGACACGCGTCAGCCATATTTACCACAACTCATCCTTAACGCTCCTAAACTTTGACATTTTGTGGTTGTTTTGTATTTTACCTGCTTGTCCCGCAGCCGCTCACCGCGGATGAGGAACTGGGAGTAGCTGGATGCCGGCACGGGGGCCAGCTCTGGGGGCAGGAGGCGGCACACGCCAACCCGGCTCAGAGCTCCCCCGTCCTGGGCCAGCCAGCCCCCACTCGAGTCGTCCCGCGTCATCACCACCGCTTTCACACGCACGATGTAGCTGTCACTGGAGAGAGAGAGAGAGAGGAAGAATTATTAGAAAGACAACTGGCTTTGTTATAAAACAATCACATAGTTTGATGTGAAAGCAGCTTATCGCAACACGTTTTTATGTGACGTTAAGCGGGGACCTCTAGTGGCAGCAGTTAGTATTAGTAACACTGTGGAGATAGAGAACATCTTTCACTAAATCAATGATGTGAATTTTGGATAATAAACCAGCAGGTCCGACAGCAGTGGCTCACACGAAAATACCTCTGAAACTTTAACATGACGACATGTTTTCTTCTGACTTTTATTGGGCGGAACAGCTAACTGATCGCGTGATCCTCCACATTCAAAGAA
>CAEMYA010002116.1:9785406-9799475 GCA_903131615.1 Diplodus sargus | reverse complement strand
GTGGAGATAGAGAACATCTTTCACTAAATCAATGATGTTTGGATAATAAACCAGCAGGTCCGACAGCAGTGGCTCACACGAAAATACCTCTGAAACTTTAACATGACGACATGTTTTCTTCTGAATTTTATTGGGCGGAACAGCTAACTGATCGCGTGATCTTCCACATTCAAAGAATCTGTTACCACTATTTTTCATTTTCATTTGTCTGCTTGATAAAATCTTGGCGCTGCTGTATCTCAACGCGCCACAAGAACAAATTCCTTGACGTTTTGTTTTTGCCAACGAGATGCTGTATCTCTTTCATTTCCGTGTAACTCCACTTCAAATTACTTTGCATCGATTACTCATTCAAGAGAACTGTGAGTGACGCCTGTGAACATTTGGTAATGAAAGCATTAAGCAGAGCACAGGAGGTTTCAATCATCGCCGAGGAACACAGCAACCTCAGCAAACATGTTCGGTTACAGAAAATTGTCCTGATGCCGACACTTAGCTTGCATTTCATTGTTTGTCCAATCAGCTAAACTGATGATTCTTATTTTGCTGTATATTCCAGTTTGGCTTGTATCAGGTGTCACATGCAGACAAACAACCACCAAAGAAAATGTAGAGAAATATACACGCAATCTGCCGGTTCTTGGCTACTCTGCCTATAAACAAATAAACTAATAGTATAACAAAGAATGGCAAATGCTGACGGTAATCAAGCCTCAGAACTGAAAATCCTACCATTTCATTCTGACCTCTCCATGTAAAAAATGACTCTCCTGAAGTCTTAATTCTTCTGGCAGCAGTCTCACAGTGAGTTAATGCCACAGCAGTTTATTATAGAGCTGGAATCACACAGTGGCAGAATGTTTGAGGGCGTCTCGAGTCACGACTTCGCCCGGTCCTCGCTGCGCTGCGGTGGGAGGTGTTGCACCGGGACGAGTCAGAAAACACAACACAAAGCTACATTACATTAAAGTCAGTGTGTGTGTGTGTGTGTGTGTGTGTGTGTGTGTGTGTGTGTGTGTTTTCATGCTCTTTCTTAAGTTAATTTCTGAGGAATCATTCAATAAATTAAATTCTTTCACTAAAACGTAATCAATGACAATTTTAAAAACTGATTCAAAAATGTGCAGCAATGTGGTGCATTCAAATGCATTCAATGTTGTGATTAAATGATAACAATATGGGCTTATTATAATATAATGTTGAATCTGGATATGATTTGGAGAATATAAAACACAGGTGTACATGAAAGGGAAAGCAGTCTGTATCTACTGTGTTGTGTGTTATTATTAAGAAACAGTTTTGAAAGTTTTTCTTCTTGCTGCTCCTGTTTTGTTCTCGTGATGTGTTTGAGTATTGTGGGGAAAGAACTGTGTGCTTTATCTTGTACAATTGTTCTTTTGAAAATCATCCACTTAAATGACCAAATATGAATTAATAAATTAAATTACTCATGAGACATCGATGAGTCACACTCAGCATGGGTTACCATCTCTGCAAAACATTTCCCTCGGTTAACCCTGCAGCTATATTTGTAAAAATGTTCCTTCCAGTGGTCTCATATATGGTAATATTATACAAGTATAACTGAGATGTGCCTGTTTTATTTCCTACATCCCTACACTCACTATGGAATAAAGTGAAAACATCCAAATAATGACATCTATAAACTGGGATGACCCTCATTTCATCAAGATTCATGCATTATTCCCAGCGAAATTAAAGGAAAAATTGAGAAATGCCCTGTCTTTCAGTATTAAATAAAGTGACAAAAATCTCTTGGATCCGCATCAAAAGTTACTGACCCATCCTTCACCAAAGTTTGGTGGAAATGTGTTCAGTAGTTTTTGTTCACAGACCAACTAACCAAAAAAACTGACAGGGATGAAAACATAAACATCCTTTGCTGAGGTAAGTACATGATCAACATCAAGAAAACTTACGAAAATGCGAAGATTTGAAGCGTCTTCACATCAAATAATCAAGAAATAACATAAAAAACAGCTAAATTCAAAACCACCTGATAAGACAATGCTGATTGTCTCCTTGTTGCAGCGTGAGTAATGTGAGGATTAGCATCTTTTCTCTGTATTATATTGTTAAAAGTCACTACCTCAGGCTCATTTTCCACTATTTTCTGACGTGTTATAGACTAATTATCATCACTCAGTAAAAGGAAACTCACAGATGATTTGATAATGAATATTATGATTAGCAGCAGCCTAATTATCACCTAAACCTGAGGAATCGTATTCCAGCTTCACACCAGTCGGTTGGTGTACACGCAGCAGATGAGGAACCAGCAGACCACAGCCGTGATCAGACGCACGTCGCACAAAACTGACAGATAATGCAGCTACAGTTTAGTCTATATAGCAGCGCCGCACAATACACGACAAAAACTCCCTCTGCAGTCAATAGAGACGTCAGCGCTTCTAACATGAGACGACACAATGGAGGCTGAATGGTAAAATACAAGACATTCTCAAGCATTAGCATGACAGCCACCACCCTCACAGGGACACAATGAACACAGTCAATCCACATGAATGATCTGACAATAACAGGATGTACCTCTGTGTATTGCATCGATGCTGCGCTGTGTTTGTACGTGCGTGTGTGAGTGTGTCTGTGTGTGTGTGTGTGTGTGTGGGAGAGGGTTGAAGAGAGGGAGAAAGAGAAACATGGAAAGAGGGAGGGAGGGAGGGAGAGTGGGAGTGAATGAGAGAGGTGTTGTTATATAATTAGCTTACAGACAGTCCCAGGGATTTGATGTACACACACACACACACACGCAGACACACACACACACACACACACACACACACACACACACAGGTGGCAAAACTGGTTCACCAGCTCCCACCCACACACATTCATAAAAGTGACTGAATGACAGACTGACTGACTGACTGCATGACAGCAGACAAACAGCTCGTACTGGAAAGCAACTACAGATTCACCCACAAGGTGTGCAGTTTATGTCAACACACACACACACACGGGCGCGCACACACACTTAAAATGAATGCTTCCTCTGAATCGGCCTTTCTCTAGCAAAGACTTTTCCATTGAAATATGAATTGCGTTTCTTCTGTTGCAGTAATTGAAGACAGACCAAACCTGCCTAACAAAGTGTTAGAGCTGATTTTCGGCCTAAAGAAAACAACTTGTTATTAGCGGACTGAAGCTGTAGTGGCACAGAACGTAGGCAGGTAGGATTTTATTTGACATGTCAAACCGCAGCGGGTGGAGGCAAACAGTCATTCAGGTTTTGCCACGTGGGAAACTTGAATGGCAACAAAGGAAATAATAGACGCTCAAAATAGCAACCTTCTATTTATATTTCTATCATTTCGTCGTCTCGGAGGGTCTGGGTAGCAAACTAGCTCGCTAGCTTGAGTATAAAAGGTCAGCTGGACGCCTGGTAACCAGCTTTATAAAATAACTGAGTAAGATTATTTCATGTAGTCACAATGGTTTACTGTCGGATGTTGGTTGTCACGTTAAGAGCGGTTGAAGGTTAACTCTCTTGATCGGTGTTGCCAGATTGGTTGGATGCGTTCCAGCCCAATAACAACTCATGATCCTCCCAATTGCTCAGGATAATAAACAATACTAATGAATTCATAAACAATGGCTAACGCGTTATAACAAGTTACTCAAATAAATCACCCTGGACTTGAAATAATCTCCCTCACCTCCTTGTGTGCTGTATATATTTTATTTGGACAATGTTGGCGTTAGACGGGTTTGCTAAGCACTCAGCCTTATCTGACAACAAATACTGCAATAAGAAGAGCGCTGACTACTCAACAGACGTTGTGTTGCTGTTGGAAGTCATAGTTTGTATGTAGGTTTCGGTGCTTGTGAGGAGCCAAATACTCATCTCATTTCCAATTTCTGCCCCTCAGAGGTTACGAGGGGTAGTGGTTGAAATCTCAATCTCAATCAAACCCTCAATGGTGTTTATGTAAAGAGACGCAACCGGACATTTCGTATGTGCCGTCTTCAGCTACAGAGATTTTGCTTTTGTTTCTACGGCAATCTTACTATTATCACAATGTGATTTGCCATGGCCAGTCCGCAAGATCCGCAACTTCAGGCTAGCAATTGAGTCATTAAGGTTAAAAAAAAAAAGCTTCATTACTTGGTCACTTACGGGGCTTTTTAGGCAACCTGTGCTCCTACCCTGCCATTCGCCTGACAAATAGAAAAATCGAACCCAGTAACGTACTCAGCTAACATTTATTCTGTTGATTGGCCATCAAAAGAGGGAATCCTGAAAAACATCCACTTGGAGGGTCACGTAGCCCTAAAACTTCACCCTCCAAACATGACTCAGGACGCCCTGCCCGTACTGGCGTGACAGCGTAAACCCTCATGGTATGGCTAAGTGGTGGGCACTAGGGGGTGTTACGTAATTTGGGCCGGGATTTCTGCCTCCAGAGCAGCTGTGACGCCGACAAATGTTTAAAGTAAAAAAATCCCAAATTGCCGCTTTCAAATCAAAGTACCACAGCGGTTTGACATGAGTCGAACACATGTACGACATATTCACATACAGAACCGCACATCCAGTCCACCCGCATACAGAAATAACACCAAATTCTCTGCTATATAAGCTCATGCGCTTTAAGATACACGATACCGGCTATCAGCTCCCTGAGATGAACTTGTCACATTTTGGGCTGTCTTGTGACCCGCGTACAGAGCCCCGTCTGCCGACAGGCCCTATAATCTGTGGCTGGAACACACAGACAGCCACAACCAGCAGCAATGCACTACTTTAATACACTTGGGAGTGACCACACATTCTGGCACAAATACACACAGACACACACATACATTTGGGAACTGTGAATCTAATTCTGGCCCCACGAATGCGGCACGAGGTACCGATGCTGAAAAAGGACTGTGACGCCTACTTTAAGAAAAGGTGGTAGATACACTATTTATACTCATCTATTTGGGTGGAATTCACATACACCATCTTTACCTTTATGCAAACTTTTTCAAACATTATGGTCGCCTAATATTTGGACACAAAAATTGTGCTTCAGGTGGTTTACGGTTGCTACAGTCTGTGCTGTGTTCAAGGGCTGAACCATCTCCGTAAGCTGGGATGAAGATGTTAAAAGTGGAGGGGTGACTCAGTTCAGGAGGACGATAAGGTGGAAGTCACCACCTCACTGATAAGGAAGGAGCAGGTAATGTGTCACATCCTTTTTTTTATATTCAGTATGAGCTGTTGTCATCAGGTCAAAGGTGCAGGGTGTGTCTTGCTTCGACTTCTTTACTGTAGTTGCCAGAAATGTTACACAACTTCTTTCACCATACTGTTGCCCGTTGGCGGTCAATGACCGGTGGCTGTTTTTTTTTATGTCTTTATGCCACGTTTTTTTGATTTACTGCGAGCTGACTTCCTCCAAAACATGACTCACAAGCTCTTTCAGTTAGGATGGGCACAGGCCAATATAACAATGATAATAACATATAGTTTGAGTGATAGCACAGTGAGTATTATGGCAATCACTCAACGAACCAAATTTAACAGCCTGGTATGCAAACATACCAACGTTTCATTGACCACACTGCAGCCGTCACCTTCTCTTCACCCACAGATGTAAAACAGCATAAGCAGGTTATGGTGCCCGATTTCCATGTTCACTGCCACTTCTAATCTTTATCGGGGGAGTGATTGATGCTTGTTACTTTGAGAACATCTAAATGCTAATACTGATGTCTAGCATGCTAATTTAACATCTCAATCACCAGAATAAATGTTGGCGATATTCATTTCTTTATGTTTTAATTTTACATTTCTTTTGGTTCAATTTCAAAATTAAACTTTGCACTTGTGCCCTGGTTAGGTTTAGGATAACATTATGTTTTGGCACAGCTGCAGATGTCCAGACTTCCTGTTTTAAATGTGTTTTTTGGGGGGAAAATTATCCTGAGCTCTCCTTATAATAATGTCACACTTACAAATATTGAAACGCAGTCTTGAACTGTGGTCACTGGCTTGCCCGCCCTCTCATGTAAACGCAAGATGAAATGTATCGTATAAATGTAAGTATGATACGCACGACATGTACAAATATGAATGCATCAGTGGTTCACAGAAACGTTGACTGCCAACATTTTATCCTGGTGACTGGGCTGAGCGAAAAACACGCTGGAATCACAACACGGTGTGTTATCGTCTTCGATAGGCTGATACGGCTAATGTGTGAGGAAACCAGCAGACGCAGAGCAACATAAGCAATTCATCAGAAGTGTCTCATGTCCATTATTTACTCATCTTTCAGCTCCATCGACTCCAGACCGAAAATATTTTGCTACGATGTTTAAGAGCTAGTCAACGTTGAAAACAGAGTTAAAACTGGAAAAACTCAAACATCAGACTGAAAGACGTTAACAAGCAAGCGATAATTCAACGTAGGTTCATTATGAACTACTACTACTCGTACAAACAAGTAGTTCAGCTAAATCAAACATCTGGATTAAAGCTGCTTTAACAAATGGTTACACAGAGCAATTATTCAAGTTTTTGTTCAGTGGCATTTATTTATCTGAGCTGTAATGGGAAAAAGATATAACAAACAGCCAGTGAAGATGGAAATATAACCTGCAAAATGTATTAAAATTAGCCAGCTGATCGTTTCCTCTACTGTAAACAAACAATTCTATATCACATAAACCTTTAAACTGGTCGTCTTGGTTTCTGAATCTCATACAGTTCTTGCCGCACTGTGTTTGAGGTACCTGTTCTGTACCGTGTATTTCTTCGCCTGGCCCGCATCTTTCAAGCAAGTCGGTATCATAATGAGGAAATGAGCTGTGGGTGGAGGACACACCTGTGGCGTCTCTGCCAAGTCACTTTAGTGCTGCACTGTCAGTGAACTCTGAAGTTCCTTTTGTTAATTTTATTTGCCTGTAAGCCAACACCGCCGAATGATAACTGGAACAAATAACTTTTTACTTTCAGAGCGTGTACTGTTAGGGCTGCAGCTCACTGAGCCGGAGCCTGCAAATACCTGACGTGGTCTGTGCTTAACAATATTGCAATAAAACAGTAAAGGGGGCTGGGAAGCAGTCTGGTTATCAGGTCTGGAATCCAGCTCATGTGTGACAGATAAAAGGGCCAGTGAGGGCAGCCCAGCCATGTGTGATAAGGGCGGCTATACTTCCTCTGATAAGGCATGACTGGCCGCGCCTCTGCCTGATCAACAGAACCACACACACACACACACGAACACACACACGGGGTCTGCCTATCTCTGTGGAGCTCCACACACGCACTCACATCTGCAACGATCAGGAAGTGACTGAAAAAAGGGCCTCACGATCAGGATGATTTCATTATTGGTTTGTACTTTTGATGCACTGAATGGTGACAGTGTTCTTACAGCAGGGATAGCTGCCAGGCCACATGTTCTGAAACAGTTTATTAAAAGGATACGTCCTTCCAAAAATAAAAACATGTCGGTCTGAAAGTGCTCTGAATGTGCAGGTGAGGTTTTGTTGTCCACAAAACTTTTTCTGAGGCTTTGCAACAGAACACCTTTTTTAAAGCCGAACTGTGCATCGAGGGTGTAAATAACGTCTTTTCTAATCGGTTTTGGGATCTTGGAGCTTCTGGAGACTTAACTAATTAAATCATTGCTTTTAGTTGTCATTTCTTTCTCTTTGAATTTACAGTACACACTAAAAAGTTAATAAAACACAGTGAAAGAAAGTATTTTTTTTTACATAAAATATGTACTGTATACGCAGAATTGTCATTCACAACTACAGTTACATTTTAGTCTATTCCTGATTTAAAATGAGTGCTAGGAAGGAAGAAAAGGTGGGAGTTATCAAAAGCATGGGCAAAAAATGTGTAGGGGGATAATAAGTGGGATTTTTGTGGTAAAAAAAACAGTAAATTATGACAAAACAAGGTGAATTATGTAAAAGGAAGGCATTTCATTTTGGCTTACATTCATAGTTTCATTTCAATGTGTGAATGGAACGGAGGTGAGAAACAGGAAGAGAGAGCGTCGGGGTGAAGCGAGTTCATTCACAACTATCGACAGTCGAGGCTCCTGAGGGGATGTGTGATCGGCTTTCTGTCAATCAGCCGCTCACACGGCGCGCTCACATGTCCGGGCAGCACAAGACTCGATGCTGCTGCTGAGAGTGAGTGCGAGTGTGTCAGTTGACATAACAGAGAGGTCACTAATACGCAGAGGAACGTTAATGGAAAACATCCCATATCCAACCGGCCAATCGCACTGCAAGTACAGACCCATTCATGATTACGCTGTCACAGTCTCACCGTGTTCAGCTCTGCAGTTCAGGACAAAAAAAAACATGCTATGTGCTCAGTAAATCAAAAATATATTAAAATGAGAGAAAGCAAAGCCTCAGTATAACACTGAATCACGACTAATATGTGATTAACTATCAGGAAAATCAAGATACATTGATGTACGTATGTTGAGGCCTGTTTTACAACCTGTGGATGCCGTCATCCCTGAGGTGATTCAGCTGTATGGAAACCAAACACAAAATAAGCTGATTGGGTCTAAACCTCTTAAAAGTGACTGAAAAGCCAACCAAGACCATTTAATAACGTCTCATATCCTCTTATACTGCGCTAGGCTTACCGCCCAGGGTCAAATATAAGCGAGGAGGGGTTTCCTAATCTTTCTAATTCTCTCCGTTTGTGCGATTGGCATCCGTCAAAGCGGCGGCGCGTTTGATAAGGTGTACGTCTTCGTTTACATAAACTGTCAGACGTCAAAGGTTTATCTCGTAATTGGACAGCCTGTGATCCAGCTCGAGGGCACCAAACCAACTGAAAAATTATTTGCATATCGAACACTAGGAAGTCTGTTCTCTGAGGGCTTCCCCAGTCTAAATATGCTGGTACATTTAGCACTACAGGCGGCAACGTTTCCTGTCGCTATTTACGGTCTTATTAAGGAGTAGTTTTAATTTGCCGCCGACATGAAAACATCCCGTTTTCAAGGAGCATCTGTAATAACTTGAGCTGTATATGACTGCAACATTTTCAGGACAGTTTCGTGGTGATGAGATCTGATATAAGATTGAGGAAACTCAAACCAGGACAGAGGAGAACTAAGACTGTCTTGTGTGTTGCAGAAGTAAACTCATATATACACACACTCAAATAAATATCATATGTTGAGAAACGTGGCATGCGTGGAAGATAAGATAAATCATAAAAACGTTCGGCCTTGGTTCTCATCTCTTTTCAGACAGATCAGAAAGGATGATCGGCCTGAGCAGCCCGGTTACTGAGGAAGACAAAGTTCACCAAGTTCATCCACTGGAGAGCTGAAGAGGACCTGGATTGTTGTATATGATGTGCCGAGGAAAAAAAAACACCCCCACAATGAAGTGAATAAAAACTCAAGCTATTATAATCTTGGTCATCCAGTCAGCTGATGAGCAGAGATTAGTAAAAGGAAAACAGGCAAACAATCCGGGCCCATTGTTTGGTCTCTAGATATAAACAGCTCAGGCCATTATATAAAGGCTCCGGATAGCAACCAGTGATGAGCTGCTCTGTAAAACACAGGAAATACTGTGAACAAGGATCTGTTCCACATGATGTGTCTGTGTCTCAATGTGTGTGTGTGTGTGTATGTGTGTGGAGGGGGAGTACAGAGAATAGAGAGAGAAAATGCAAAGGGTCTGCAAAGGAAGTTCATTTGTGGACATGAAGCGTGCGTCGATATTCTCTTTCTTTGTGTGCTTCTTGCGATCTGTTAGCAACGTTACACGTTTTGCCTACTTTCCCTGCATCTGTATACACATATTCATCCACAAACATCAACTCCGACAGACTGTTTCTCTAATCAAAATGATGGGAAAGTGCCGTGCCTGTTCTCTAGCTTGTCATCTTTCTTTGCCATTCTCTCTTTTTTTTGTAATTACGTGATCATTCTGCCCACGGCACAATATAAAAGCGTGTGTAGCGCTGCTCAATAAGCCCCATTCAGTCTCACTTTCCACGCAGTCTTATGAATAGTTACATTTACGTAGTCTTGTTGCGGCATATGCAAATGCTGTACACATACAGCACATGTTAGCTCGCCACAAATAGAGTCTGACAATAGGAAACCTTTCAGCAGCCTAAAACATCAACAGGAAATGTCGGGTTTCATGGTCAGTCACTCAGAATAATCGCAGAAGAGAAAGCCAGCAAGACCATTTTCTACACTACTAGTAACCTCGACAGAGCAGAATGCAATGTAGCGCCAACCCACGTTGCCTGTAAAGTCAGCCTCAGGGCCCCATTTCTCCCTTTACTACCATTAATCTTTCTACATACAGTTCATTCTCAACTTACGGATGAATTCAACACATCCAGGTTCTCTGGATTGTTCGTGTTTTGGGAAAATGTAGGAAATAACTCAAGCAAGACACGAGAAAAGACTGATTAAAAGGAGAGCATTTTCAGATTCATAATTTTTAGTTTTGGTTCGTCAAAACCTCTGTAGTGTTTTCCGCTGCCAGTCGGTTTCGCTTCTGCCATGAATATAGACATTAATAATGCAAATATGTCACCGTGGCGTTTCAGGAGCAGCGTGTTCTGTAGGATAAAAGAGCTCCTGTCCTGTTGGTGCGGACTATTTAACTTTAAAGACCTTTTACATGAACAAGAACCTATATAAAACACCGAAGGAAATGAAAAAAGGAAGGAAGGAATGTGAAACCTCTTCTGTTATAACTATTATTTATTACAAGTTGTTCTGCCAATTCTGCATTGTATCGGTAATGAACTTTTTCCACCGTCCCAAAAATCCACACCTGTCAAATTTATTATAGTCTCTCGATATGTGCGAGGAACAGAACAGTCCTGCCGAGGGAACATGCAGACCTGCTAACGCCTCCCTGCTGTGTTTGCCAGTTGATGGGTGCTTTTTGTTCGGCGATGGATTATATTTCGTGGCTACGTTGACCTTAGCTGAATGTCACCGGGCATCTTCTGTCCAATACTGACTGTGCACATGCTGACCCTGCAGCAGCAGCAGCAGCAGCACACACCGGATCAATACATCCTCTGCTTGTGTTGTGACTCTACTGGGTGTGTGTGTGTGCAAGAAAAATATTGTAAATGTCCTCAGGAAGGATAGGGCAAAGAGGCACATCCGCTCCAATTTAGGACACAGTTACAGTTTAGGATATGTAGTCAACGAACCAGAGCGTGTGTGCGTGCCTCTGATCACATTGCCTGCCAATTCAAATGTGTGCATGTGACTCAGGCTCAATCAATAGAAATCCACCCCTGCTGAATACAGTCATAAAAGAGGTAGTGAAATATCTCACCTTTGACACAGGCAACATAATCAGGGGAAAAGTTACACTGCTGCACCTTTTCACACGACACAAAAGGTATAAAGGTGCGCCTTTTATCTAATGACCCTCCTTAATCCCATAATGGCTTTCATATTTGATAAGCCAACCACAATATACAAACTAGCGGATAATAACACAATACACACTTTGGCACGAAGCAGCAATGTAGCACCAGAAATACGTAAAATAATCAGCACAAGGCATTTTACACTTATACAGAACTTTTGTGTACGATGCGAAAAGGATAACGATAAATCAACCTAAACTTGAGACAAAAAGTAGTTGAGTAGACATTTATCATTATAAGATTACAGTTTCTCATCAATGTTTTAAAACAAGATGGTTCAATAACCCTTAAAAATAGCCTACTTGTCTGTGCTTTTAGCCGTTAGCTAGCCTAGCTAAGATACATAAACAAGCGGCTAATGATTGCATTAAATGCATTCACGTGGCCAACAATCTGCTGCTGTGGGACGCTTTAGGACAATCCAGTCTGGATGTTAGTCAGTCAGTGAGAATCAAGAGATACACTGGCTATTAGCTATTAGCATCCGCGTCCATTAAAGGGGCTTCTATGAAACTTCTGTGCTGTGCTGCAAGCCAATTGCTAATGTGCGTTAGCGGACTCCATTTCTAAGATAACTTTAGCTCCTGCTGCTCTGCGGAGGTGCATAAAGTCACCTGCTTTGGACTGTAGCAGAAAATCCAACCTCAGTCCAAAGTCAGGGTTGACTGATATGGCGTTTTCAGGGTCGCTTCAGATTATAAGAAGTCAAGGAGACTGGAAACCAATATTTGGGACTGGGTGTCAAAATATAAAACAACCTGTAAAGAAATAAACAATCACACAATTTACCCAAGTAATGTTTAGGTACAATTTGAAGGTACTTTGCTTGAGTATTTGTATTTTCTGCTACTTTATCACCACTGCAGTATATGACAAGTTTAGTTAATAGTTACTTTGCAGCTTCAGGCTGTCTTATTATTTGTGTCTGCTCACAAATGGCCAAGAAAAAGTGATTTATACATATATAAACATTTCTAGCCCCTTTGATACACATTTATACTCTTGATTATAGCATTAGCATAAAGTCACAAACTTGTTTGATAGATCTGTGGAAAGAAATTCGACTTATTCGACGTAAAACATCTACATATTCCGAGAACAAACTGCTTTTGTTTGCTAACTTAAAGTCATTAGCCCTTAGCTAGCGCCGTTCTGTGTGTACGTGGTGGGCGTGGCATGAGAAAAGACACGTCGTCACCATAGAAACACTTCCTGGCCCGGAAGTGGAGGGCAATTAAGAGTTCAGCTGTTTATTTAGAAGTTTATGACTCGGAACAGGGTCGTAAAGATAATATCCACTGTCAAAAAGAGGAACACTGGGAACATTTAAAGAGTTTTTTTAAAAGAGGTACACGGCAGCTCAAGGTGGATTCAGGTTAGTTCAAACACCTGTTTAATTTACATGAAGGCAGCTAGCCCCGGGTGGCGCCTCTCGTGTGTTAGCATAACATTAAGCTAACAACCCACATGACAGACACCCACTGGGGCTGGGTGTCGACCCGTTTCTTCCCCTCCTGTCCCCCGTGTGACAGACAAACGGAGAGTAGCTTAGGTGCGCTAGCTCCACTGAGCCGAGTGCGGCCAGCAGGCATGAATGGGGACGTGCTGAAGGTTAGAGGGCTTTTATGAATGAGCCGGCGTCACGCCACAGCAGCGCAAACATCCCCTACGGTGCCCTTCGCCCTTCCACCCCACCGCCGACTGGGAGATCTGCAAGGCAGGCATTCCTACCGAGCACAGCCCCGTGTAGCCTGACAAGAGACAGAGAAGTTGTCCACACGGGGCTAATGGAGCTGTGAAAACGGCGCCTGCTCGTTTGTGTGCAGGTTTTTTTTTAAAAACACTATCACGATCTCTCCCCTTGTGCTGCTTTTTAACAATACCCAGCGTAGATACGATTCGCACGAAGCTGCAGCTCCTTCTCGGTAAAGCTAATTTTAAGCGTCCAGCAGCTTCCATATAGGCACTAACAGGTCTGTGGGGCCTACACACACACACACACACACACACACACACATATCGCACGGCTCCGCATTAGCTTCGTTTCGCAAGACGCAACAGCCCCGATCCAGCGAGTCGTGTCTGTCAACACACGGGCGGACAGACGCCAGCTGATCACATTCAAGGAGAAACACACGCGTATTTTTTTTTAATTCAGGGCAAGTCGTGGTTTACAATCGGGTATTTCTTTTTTTTTTTTTTATGAATGGAGCGCGGTAGGCTATGCAAATGAGGGCGATTGAGAAAGAGATGGCGGATGAGGCATATCGGATATCTCATATCCTGTGAGACTTCCCCCTTCGGTTGGAAGCAAACATACAGATGTGGCCAAATAACCTCTGTAAACGCCGCAGGCTTTTTCTTTTTTTTTTCTCTCTCTCTCTCTCTCCTTCTCTCTCTCTCTTCTTTCTTACAGCACGACGCACAAACAAGAGGTGCGTGATAGCCGCGGCTGTTTGTGTGTTTATAAAAGGTGTAACTTCGGGGCGTGTTTGAGTTTCTAAGTTACGCTGCAACAGGGCCTGCTCTGCTCTCTCGCTTCAGATCCTTTCAGAAAATGTTTCCGATCCACCCACGCTTATTCCCCTCCTCCTCCTCCTACTCCTCTTCTTCTTTCTCTCTCTCTCTC
>CAEMYA010002116.1:9751278-9776325 GCA_903131615.1 Diplodus sargus | reverse complement strand
GCGACAGAAACACCCTTTAATCCTGGCTAACCCTTTTCTAAATAGGATGGGATCCTCGCAGGCTCACTGGAGGGCAGGAGGGGTAAGAGTAGCCCAAAGTTAAGCAGCAGTACGGCTCGGATGCTGCGATTTCTTTTGTCAGAAATAGCAGAAAGTAAAGTGTTTGATAAAAAACATTAAAAATTAGTGAAATATTTGATAAACGCGATTAATGTTTAAAAGATAGTTCGATATTTTGGGAAATAACTCTATTGTCTTACTTGCGATGAGCTACATGAGGAGATCGATACCGCTCTGATGCTTGGAGGTGAACAGCTACCTCTGTCCAAAGTAAAGTTATATCAAGACGTATCAATAATTCACATGTTGTATCTTCTCTTATTGATAGTTACAAAAACATTTGATGCACTATGTGCTGTGCCTGACAGTTTCTTGACTTGTGAGTTTTTGCTTTTGAGGCACATTTTTCTGGCTCTAGTCAGAACCAGGTTAGCTGCTGAATGGTTTGTGGAGGGTCGGGTCGGGCAGCGTAGCCAAAATTGCCATATGATGATGTCCACAATGAAACACTGATGGATGAGGACATTGTTTGGGGTGAGTGGGGTAGTAATTTGTGTGTTTTTTTTTTGTTTTTTTGTGTCCCCTCAGTGTTGCTGCAAGGCAAGACAGTCATTCAAACTGTCGTCAGTGTTATTTCCCACTGTTGCTCTGACAGCGACCTCCAACTGTCTCACCCCGTGGAGAAAATGCTCTCCCTTTACCACAGAAATGCATCCGTGTGCCGTGTTTGAAAGAGTCTTCGTCTCCGCACCTCATGTCTGTAACTTAGCTGTCTTTAACCTCTAAGACATGAAACAAACTAGCTACACTAAAGGAAAAAAAGGAACAAAGAAAACTTGAAAACAATGGCACAATTGAAGGCCTGGTTTGGTAAGAAAATAATAAATGGGACATGGAAATGTAACATTAGCTCACTGAGGAGCAACAAACTCATTTTCATTTCCTTTCTCACATGTCAAAAACAACAACTCTTGTCTTGCGGCAAATCTGAGGGGACACACTACTTTTTTTGTGCTCTCTGGTGGGGCGCCTTTTAAATCACGACTCAGTAGTCGAAGGCTGTCAGCCATTGATGATGGACGATGGCAGCTTTCATTGGCCCAACCCTAATCTGTCAAAATTAGCTTTAAATTTTCTATCTGGCTTGTGTTTACAGGAAAAATTCCCCCTTTTGAACAAACAACCAGTGTTGTTTTTTTCCTTGACAGTCGTGTAAACTGAGAGACTTACTCTGTCCAAGCATGGCAGATTCACATCAGAGCTCGTTGCAGCTCCAAAGTGTTTTTCTCATGTTGTCTTTCTGGTGTTGTGGCTTCCAATCATTTATTGCAAGTCTCTTGGAACAATCCCACCCAGCACTCTTGAAACCACTGCTTTTCCTTTTCACTATAAGTCAGAATTGACAGGAGGGAGACACACACCTGATTAAAGGTATAGGTGTGAGTCAGGTGTTTTTTTTAAAATCCTTTCCAGGGTAGAAGAAAAAAAAGAAAAAGCTCCATCCATTCCCAAGTTTAGGTCGCTCTTTCTCTCTCTCCTTCCATTTTCATTTTCACCCCTGGCTTCTCACGCTTGTGCCGCAAAACTGTTGAAATTGGTTGTTAAAATACCTTTGCTTTAGCAACCTGTCAGCTTCAGCCTGATGTGTGAAAAGGTAATACAAGCTAGGCCTCTCACTGAGGGTCCCCCCGATCCCCCACCCCACCTTCACTACTACCTCGATAGCTGCACCAAATTCACACTATTCTTAACCAAAGAAGATCACAACCCAAGTGATTTAACACCTCATTAGAGAACAAACAATCCTGAGAGTAGTTTTTTATTTGTGGCACTCAGTATTTGTCTGGTTGTCAGAATTACAGAATATTCAGGGAGTCAAAAATAATAAATGTGATACATTTATTTCCCATCAGCATCACGTCTGCTGAAGGGACGCTTCAGGGAGCAACAATGGACTGTAACACCTCAAAGTGTTATTCAGTTCAATAACACTTTAATTAATGTTTTAAATGTTTACCATTTATAAGGCTGGAAAAAAAGGGTTTTGGACATATCGCATCAGTCGACTAATGGAATAATCAGCAACTATTTTAATAACGGATTCATCATCGAGTCTTTTTAGTGTGAGTGTGAGGATTTTCTGCAGTTCTTTGTTTATATATTATTATAAATTGTTAATATTTTGGGATTTTGGAGTCCAAGTCCAAATAATCATTTTTGCAGCCTTGAATATTTTAGTGATTATATAAGTGAAGCTGTAACATCCTTACAGGATTTTTTGTGAAGCAATTGTCCTTTCAAGTTTAAATTTTAGTTTTGTGATGATATGTTTGTAAGACGCTGTGCTTATGGTCTAGTTAGGCTTTGTTAGGATGAGGAAGACTTCATGGTTTGGCACTCCTGGTTTTGTCGCCACTGACTTCAAAATGTCCCGACATCGTGACAAAAATATCCAATTTTGGAGCCACAGACACGGCTGGAAAATGTTCCATCATCTTGTTACAGATGTGCAGTTGTTTCAAGCTCACAAATATCAAAAAGTCATCTTGAACTTTGGTCTTTGGCTTGGCAGCCTTTGTGATATGACACGTGTTGTAGAAATGTTGGTATGATACGTTTGATACAAATTTAAAATGTATCTGTATCTGTTAACACAGGGCTGTTTTCAGTATGTATTATGTGTCTGTGGTTGTTCTGGTAGACGTATCTGTGTGTAACCATTTGAGAGTGAACCGACTTTAAAACTTTAGGGCTGTATTAAAATTCAGTGACACACATATACATCGTTAACATCCCTTAACACCCTAGTTGACACTGAGGGTGGGAATGTCCGCTCGTAACAACGCTAAACAAACATTTCTCGTAGACACGCCTGGTCCTTTCTGAACTTAACGACTTAAAGCACTCAATTAGGATGACACGAGCTGTTGACAAGAAAAACGGCAAGTCATTACACCTCAAACATGACAACCCCTGAGCGCCCTCACAAACGAGGATTGTTAATTCCTGCCTCTAGATTAAAAACACCTGTTGGTAAACAAGACAATTATTCTGTTCAGTCCGATGGGGAGCCCTGCGTTAATCATACATGCATCCTCCCCTGTTAAAAGGCAACCTGATATCTCCCCACAGAGTTCTCACTGATTAACTCGATACTCCTGACTGTTTAAAATTCATCCCACCAATGAGCGAGAAAGTGATCTCCCGTGTGTGTGTGTGTGTGTGTCTTTGTGTGTGTGTGTGTGTGTGTATACAATTGTGTTCTCTCCCCAAGATCCTGGAAAGTGTATGCATAAAATATCCCAGAGTCCCTGGCGTCAGCACAATTAGCTGTTAAATAAAATACCTACTCCACGACGCTTTTGCAACATTTTAATTAGACGAACCAGCTGAAGTGAGGGCCCGTTTTAGTAAAATAAACAGCACTGTTTGCCAAGAAAAAGCTCCCTGGAGGGAAAGGCACTAAGTGAGGTTGCTTGGGGCAGGAAATGAATAGATAGCGGCAGTTTACTCGAGGAGCTGGAGGATGTTTGTTTCTTAGAAAAAGGAGAAAATGCGTGAACGCTTCTTTAAGCCAGCCGTGTTTATGTTTGCCATCTTCCTACCACCACAGGTCAGCATGTGTCTTAATTTTACATCTAAATAACAGCAATCTGGTTTATGACTGACACTTAGATCACATCACGAGGCTCTGAGAAATAATTAGTTCTGTCAGCATTAACAAATATCTAAACATGTCCAACAAATATATAAAAAAGCGTAATTGTATATAATGACAGCAGTTTTAACAGACTTAAATAAGGGCTGTGAAATACAAGGATTTTTACTACATGTTCATCTAATAGCTTGTTTACATGCATGCAGCCACACAGGTTTACAGTTTAATTCAGGGGTTAATTGCTGAAGTCAGTTTAAAATGCCTTCATGTTTAGAGCACACAGATTCTTAGTAGTTTAATGTGAAGAGAATTGAATTACAGTTAGAGTTGTTATGGTATGATGACAACTGTCTCAGAAAATATCACGGTTTTACAGAAAGCAGTTTTACACAATTGCTTCATTTGACAAAATATTGCGTCCTGCTTGACATGAAAGTTGATTTAAACATGACATATATATGTTTTTAAGAGCACCTGCATCATAGTTTGAAACACACACACACACACACACACACACACACACACACACACACACACACACACACACACACACACACACACACACACACACACACACACACTGCAGCAGCAGCGTCCTCTCATTCTACTGACTATTGTTGCAAGTAGATTAATTAAGATGCCGTTGTGCTTCACATAGTACAGAAACCTTGTTCTATTAATCTTTATATAGAAGTTTGAAAGCCCTCAGTGTTGTGTCAGATCTCCCTGTGCTTTAGCAAAGTTAGTGATATTGTGACACACTAGATTAACATCATGTATGGTGTCTTTCAAAAGCACTGCTTTGATACTTGAGAGTTTGTCGTCCCATGTAATCTTCCGCGCGCTGAGTAATATTTATATTAAACAAACGTTCTCTGTGTATGATACACTCTCCACCCTGTCACCACCTCCACCTAACAGTATGTATGATGGTAATGTTGTGTAACTCTGAGCTGCACTGCACTGAAATGCACTGAAGTGGAGGAAGTTGAAGCACGAGTAGATATTTTGAGACGGATTTGCCGTAACCGCTCAGGTTGACATCCCAAAAACGGTTGCTTGAACATTTTGTCTGCAACAGGAGCCGAGTGCCTGTTCCCGGTTACATTTCCTGTACTGACATCTGCTTTTTTACCTGCGGTAACAGAATATACTGACTCGAAACCCCTTTTTGGAAAACTTTAACTTCCAAAGATTTATTTTCTTCTTCTGTTCAGGTGCATCTGAAACGTCTGTGGTTTAAAATGTGGATTCTGGTAGGAAAGTAGTGCAGGCTAAAGGGGGGAACATACAGTTTGTGTTGACATTATCTGTGTCAAAATCCAGCATCAAAATGTACTTTCACACATCGGTGTCTGGCTCTGTTTTTATTGTCTCATACTGAGATTTCTCCTGCACTTCCTTCTTTCGCCCTCTCCATCTCGTCCAACTGTAGCACAGACGGACTGAAATCATCACATCTTTCTTTGCCATTGTCGTACACTTGTATTTAAGCTGGTTGATTACACCTCCATAACTTCCTTTTTTTCTCATCTCATTCTTTCTCCTTTCAAACTCTTGCACATCACATCACTGCTCCAAATCTCTTGTCATCTATTCTCACTCCTTTGCTCCATTGAGACGGTCATTCTCAACATTTTTTTTCTTCCCAGAGACTTTCAGTTTCTCTCTTGCATTCCCATTTCATTTTTTTGTCCAGACTTTCCCTTGATGTGACGACTGGCATGCTGTCACATCTGTAATCACGTTGTCGGGGGCCATTTTCAAACATTGTCAATCGTTTTTGTTCCGCTGAGGCTGTCAGGCGGGAAATATGTCCAAGAATCGAGACAGAGTATTGTCAACACATGAGAGAAGAATTTAGGAGTCTCACAGGTATTTTTTCTTACTGAGGTGTGTGTGCAAGTGGGTGCAGAAATGTGGCGTATTTGTTTCAGTATTTTAATTTGCAGTTGACTCCACCAAGGAGGTCATGCTTTCACCCACACCTGTGTGTTTGTTTGTTTGTCAGGAGGATTACACCAAAACTACTTAACAGATTTCCATAAAACTTGAATGGAGGATGTGTCTCAGCCCAGAATTTACCCCATTTACTTTTGTTTTGGATCCAGACAAACAGAAAGATTCAGGATTTTTTCCCTCACTTTATTTAACAGTGCGATTTGTAATTTCTCAGTAAATAAAACATGGATCTTGATAAAAACAATCTGGTGTGTTTAGGTGGCTGGTAACTCTCAGTGATCTGAATCTAAATAAAAATTCAGATTAAGCGGATTGAAATACATTTAATTTTATATTAGTTTAGACTTGATTTAATTTAAAGGGCATTGTTGGGTTCTACTGAGTGCCACTATAGCCTCCTGATGCATTACGGATACACAATGTCACCTATGACATCAAAATGTGTTTCTATACGAGTGTTTCTGCCTGTTTGTCTTCATTTAAACAAAACTGGATTCAAACTTGTAATTTTGTTATTTCTCCCTGTAATTTGAACTGATAAATGCTTTGTACATCCAGCCAAAAATGTGCTGGACAAACTCTGCACATATTGTAGAAAAGAACGATAACTCAGACACAGAAGACTTCACGTTGTAGCTTCATCATGATCTCAGATTCTCCCACACAGCTGGACACTGAGTGCTTAAGTGTTCTTGAGCAAGACACTGACACAGCTTGTAACATGAGACTGAACACACTGTTATCTTATGTATGGTGCGATGACATTGCAGAGAACTGTGCTCACATTATGTCCACTGGGGGGCAATATAACCCCAGTGGTAAGCCACCGACGGGCCAGAAGAACTCCCCCTGGATGTCCTCAGGTTTAGTGTCAGCCTCTGAGGGACAAAGTGGAGTGAGAGAAGCCACTCACACCAAGTATATCAACCTCTTTCTTTATTAATTAATGATTCCTCACCAGTAATGAAATAAATAGGTTTGCAGTGGGTCAATAAGTGAGTAACATCAGACCAGAAAAGTCACATTATTTCTATCAAATAAAACATTATAGTTCTGTGGAAAGGACAGAATTGGCACAGTGCGGTCTGGTCTCTGTAGATTAGTTTAAGTCCAGTTGTTTTTGTTTGTGTTACCGAAAATGGGTCCTCTGGCCTTCTAGATATTATTAGTGGACAGTGGAGAGAGCGAGGAGAGATGAGAGAGCCAGATAGACCGGCCTCAGAGGGTGACTTTAGAAAAGGTATTCCAATACAGTTACTAATTACCTGTTTGAAAATGTAGTCAGTAACGAAATCCATAAGTATGACAACATTAAACCCATGAAGCTTGATTACCGTCTGTTACTTTAGGATTACCTCAATACCAAACGTGCAAATACAGACAAGAGAAAATAAGATCAATAAAATAACTTTTATTTAATCTTAATCACGAGAGTGTATTCTGTATCACTGTTATTAATCCTCTTTTTACTAAATGCATCTGTAGTCTAATTTCATCTTTTTCCTGTAACTTTACTGGAATACAGTTACCTTATTTTTATCCTAATTATGTAATCCTGTTACATGTATTCTGTTACTTAACAAGCCTGCGGATTTATTTTGAAAGCGGTCACGACTTATATTAAATTCTAACTCAGAGACAGTAGAAGATCAGACTTCGTAGTGACAACGATGCACCACAGAAAGGCAGACTTTTACTATTTGTTGTAAAAAAAAAATGATGCGGTTATTTTGTTTGTTGATTTTTATATCTTTGGACAAATACATTGTCTGGTTTTGAGCTTCTTGAGTATCCAGTGAAATAGTTTTTTTTCTTTACTTCCTCCCTCTCCACTTCTACTTTCTCAGTTCTCAGCGAGTGTGTCTCGTATCTTTGCTGCAGCTATTTACAGCCACATAATGCCGGCTAGATAAACTCTTTTGATGTGCCGCAATCTCCGATCTCTTCCCTCTGTCTTTGATGGGAATAGGTTTAGACATGGCAATCAGGACGTATTCACGTGAAGGGCATTGATTGATTGTTAGATTATCTTTCAATGCAAAGTTTGGATTTCTTCCTTTAAAAGGGTTTATTTTGAACATGGTCACAATCAGCCGTGTTCTCAGCCAAAATAGTTTCCATGGTGGGAATTAGCTGCAGAGACAAAGTAAAGTGAACTCAATCTCAGAGTTCAGGCTGCCCAAAAAAGGTTTATGGCCTTCTAAGAAATTATTTTTGGCCTTCTGAGGGCCTCTCAAGTGTAATAAGATATTCTGTTTTGTTGTTTTTTATTCATCTTGATAATCTTTGAGTGATTTAGTGATCTTGAGAGCAGCTTTAAGATTCATTTTGGCACAGTAAAATTGACACAAAGATGGAAAATTTGGTTCAGGAACTAACCGAGAGCAATAATTGTGCTAAACTTTCTCTACACACATATTGACATTTTTCATATAAGGACAGGACAACTGCTTACAGAGGCCGATAGGCAAGACAGACAAACAGACAATAGTGATGTCAGGCTGCAAGTGTATGTTCAGCATCCAGTGACAGATATTGTTTTTCAATACTGTGTTCCTGATAGATAGATAGATAGATAGATAGATAGATAGATAGATAGATAGATAGATAGATAGAGGGGGGAGAGAGAGAGAGATGGGGTGTGTGATAGTTCGTCAGTCCAAACAGAGTCATAAAGTGCTGCATGGTTAAGCCTGATGAATTAATAACAGGGAGGCAGATGGGTCCCAGGGGCACTGTGGGAGCAGAGCAGCATGGAGAGCAGAGAGAACACACGTTGATATCACACACACACACACACACACACACACACACACACACACACACACACACACACACACACACACACACACACACACACACACACACACGTTTCTAGGTCTGTATGACATCCATATAAACAGTCAGAAACTCATTTGCATCCATATAAAGTGCAGGGCAGACAGTGACACGTGTGCATGAACTGAATACAGACAGACACACGCACTCATTCACACACCAGTCTCAAGGTTGAAAACTTGATCCACAGTAACAATGTCACTCGTCACAGAGGATCACATTTCACATTTCAAGAGTCACATACACATTCGTAATATGAAGTATCACATGTATTCAAAATCTGGTTGTAATCTGACATTAAAGAATGAAAATAACCATATAAAAAGTATAATGCAACAGCATTTTTATGTCTAAAAGTTTTGATTTCACTTTTATTTCTCGGAAAATAATGCAGAATAATTCGCCCGCTACCATAAATCTGTTGCATAAAGTTATATTTATCACTTGCCCTGTGTTGGTCAGCGTGATATGAACGTCTGAAATGTGTGTACATATTCTCTCTCCTCTCCATTTCTATGTCTGTCTCTCACTCACTGGAGAGGGTGAGGTGCAACAGGACAGCAGACTACACGCTGTAAAATGCCAGACACAGGTTGTCAAAACTAAAAAGGTAGAAATTAGGGAGAATTTGGGAAGAAAACCGGTTGAGGGAAATCTGGATGGTTTGCATGTTTTGTTCGGCCTCCGTGGAAATGTTGCTCCCTTTGCTATCTTATCTGTGGAAGATGGACTCTTCTTATTTTCATATGGGATCAGAGGATTTTGTTATTTGCCAGTTTTGGTGGTTACGCCTCTACTTTGTTTTCTCGAGACAACAGCAGTGAAGAAAGTGTTGATGAGTTCATGTAATGTGTTGATGCTTCTCACAGACCTAATGAAGGCGAGTAAAGGTCAGACAATTGATAAATAAATTCAGCAAAGAGGCGTACTTTTCATAGTAATTGTTTTGTCTTCTGCGTCGAGCTCGGCAGTTCAGCTCTGTATATGCGAGTGCTTGTGTGCTCGGTTTACAGTACCTGCAAGCCCCTTTATGTGTGAGAATGAGTGAGTGTAGCTGGTGCTCAGGTCTAATGATCACCATCTGAATCACTTTAATTGCCAAGTTCAATTAAAGCTGCTTGGGTCTACAATTTATTGTTGTTAAGATGCACAAGTCTTATCCGACTAAATCATCAAGTGGGGCTCCCATCACACTCTTATTTTCTCATTATCGCCTCTTTTGCTTCATGATCTGGTTGTTCTCCATCTTGCTGACTGTCCAAGTGCTGTAGAAACAAGTAACTGTGGTTGAGGGAAACCAGCAGCGTGCTTTATTTTGACCTGCCAAACTGCCAAACACATGCAGCTTTATTTTAAGGTGCCATTAATTACAATAGACACGGTGGCTGTGTTACAAATCTCTGGACCAGACGAGCTAGCCCTCTAGACACTAGATTTAGAGAAAGCTGTGTATCAAGTCTCTCAGTGTAGAATTATACTCCAGCTGTGAATACAACAGGAGCTCTCTCACTTACAGTGCAGGACATGGTCTAATACATACAATGGACTCACCAAGGCACTGATATAGCATAATGGCGGTTGTGGGCGCGAGCTGATGACACACCAGAATGAGGTGCCAGCGGAGGCTGTGTGGTAATTTACTACGGGGAGACAGGTCAAGGTTGTCATGTAATCTTCTGCCTGATGGAAAGTGTGTACGTGTGGTGGGAGGGGAAGCAGATGGTGTACGTACATGTTTGCATACAAGGGAGAGAAATGAACTTAATTCAGGAACTGGTGTGTTTTTTTGGAACTTGTCTGATCAGGTGGATTGTATGGAAAACAGAGTACCTGGGTTAAGATCGCAGTAAATCTTGGAGGGTGATTTGTGGATCATTATGCTTCATTTTACATGTTAGAAAGCTCAAACATGTTCAGTTCAGGTTTAGTTGAGTCATATCCTTCTTTTATTTGATTGCAATTACAGGCATTTAGTTGACATTTTTCAAGGACTCCTTAGTTTCTGATCCGGGGCCATGACAATACAGTTTTTAGCGGAAATAGATAAAGGATAATCTCTACCAAAGGTTTTCATGGAAGAATATCTGGGTCTAGGTATCTAGGTAGTCCACCATACACTTTTGGAGCTTCACAGCAAAGCGGCATTGCAGTAATCTCCATAACAACAGACGTAGATGGGGACTGAAGTGGGTGCTCAAGCTCGACCGTGTGTTGAGGATGTAAATGTATTTTCAAAGCTAGTTGTATGGAGCCATTTCATGTTGTATCCTCCAAGTCCCCATCTACTTCAGTTTTTATAGAAGAAAGTTGCAACACTTTCCATCGGCAGGGGGGTGAGTAGAAAAGGAACTTGACCTTTAATAATAAAGGCCTATTACTCACGGCTTCATGGTTAGTAGTTTAAAAGACTGGTACTGAAACCTGGCACACAATGGTTTTAAGTTAACACCCCACCTGAAACCATTTAAGCAGCCTGGTTTTACTGGAGAACTTAGCAGGTATAAATGGCTTTTTGGAGGCTTCTCATTCCCAAAACCTGATAAATCTTCATCTGATCTATGCTTCTAATTATACGTTATGTGGCACGAAAATCTGTCAGTGGTCAAATATAATCAACACAGTACTTCAATTCAACTTCATTGGTGGATGGATTGAAAAAGGATTTTATACTAAGGGACTGAAACTTTGGAGGATGTTCACCTGATGTCTCATCAGGTGAACATCTGACTCAGACGGCCGAGGTCTTATCAACAGTATTATTATTATCAACAATAAGATGATTATAACAAGCAAAACCTTTTTTAATACTCGTATGGCATCACACTATGAACCTGTTCTTCAAAAAAAACAATTCATATTCATAAACTAGGTGCAGAGTACATGTTTTCTTGTGTCTGTTTGTTGACTTCCTCCCATGTTTGCTGGCTCATCAGATCACATCTCGAGGTTTGCTGCCTCTGCCCCTCACTCACCAACTCTCCTCAGCCTCCCTGTTCTCCCACTTTCCTCCTGTCGTCTGACAGAAGCAGATCTCAGCCTTCACCGAAGCAACAACTTGGTAATGACAAATTAATCCCGTTGGAAACAAAACAAAATATCTATATTTCATCAGACGGCGGTGAGAGTCGTTTAGTGTTGTCACAACAAGTTACATGTTAAAAGGCCTTTGCTCCGTCTTTGGCTTCTCAATCCGCCAAGTTGAATAATTGAAAATATTCCCGCTGACTGTCAGGCCAGGAGATGTGAAGCCGAGGTACCATCTCTGTGAGTCTCGCAGCTTCTTGTCTCTTGTTTTCTTAAGCACTGACATGGCGTTGCCGCATGCCTCTACGTTGGCGTGTGGGTGATTTCTCAGTTGGGTTACACATGGCATGAGTGTGGGAATACTGAGGCTGCCCGGCATCGGCTTCGCCAGCCAAAAAGTCTCCGCACAGCCTTGGATAAATACGGATGGGCAAATACAACTATACAGATGAACAGACGTACGCAGAGCAGGGAATAAGCTCTGGCACACGGACAGCTGAATGTGAAGAACACCACTGGCACATGGTAGAACCAGATTTGCTCTTCTTTGCTTCCCAATTTAAAAACAGATAAAGAAACTGGTCAGAAAAGGACAAAAGGGCTCAGAGCATGATGGGAAAAGTGGAAACAAGACAACTAACCTAGCTTCATTTTAAGCACATGTTTTTGTTGCATCATGAATAATGGCAATTTATGGATAACCATGCTCTTGTTGTAAATGTGCCTGTTTCATTCCACGTGGTCACGCTGGGTATAAACTCATCACAGCAGGTGCTGATTAAAGGCGCAATAGTTTCAGCATTTAAAAATAAAGCCCGGAATTGCCCTTCATGCCGGTTTTACAAATGCAGAAGTATTTTGAGCTCAATAGGGAGAAAAAAAAACCTTGATGTGTACATTCAATCACAGAGACTCTGCTATTCAAAGCCTGCATGTCTGTGAGTGAGTATTTGGGCTGTCAGGCCGATGGCAGTCATGCATGTATGCATTTGTGTGCATTGTTGATGTTCGTGTGCCAGTTTCTGTATGTGTATGCATGTGTGTGTGTGTTGGCTGCCAACCGTGGAGAGCAGGAAGAGGAAGAGGCTAGATGGTTGGAGGGGGTGTTTATTTATTCATTACCCAGCGGCCTCCGTGGTTTCAGGGGGACATGGCAACACTTGTCCTGGGCCCTTCAGCACTGGTCTGTTTGTGGCCTGCTTTGGCCCTGCCAAAGCCTTCAGCTCTCACCTCCTCTGCTCCCGTCTCTCTTCTCCGTCTGCTTTTTATTCTTTTTCATTTGGACCCTGCTCAGGGTTTTACTATTGTGTTCACTTAAAGTGTTCAGAGCTGCCTTTCTTATCTTTGGTTCTTTCTTTCTTTCTTTCTTTCTTTCTTTCTTTCTTTCTTTCTTTCTTTCTTTCTTTCTTTCTTTCTTTCTGCTCTTGTGACTTTTTAGGTGACACATAACTGTGTAAAAATGAGTCATTTGTCAATTATCTTTTTTTGTGCTGATTAAACAAGATGTAGCATGCTTGCTTAACATTTTGTTGTATTGGAGAGTCTAGACTGAATGTCAGAGAGGCATTATTAGGCAACAGCCTCTGTCACTCTCATTTACTTGACTTCGTTTCCCAGCCAACATGCCTGTACTGTTAAGTGTCAAGGTATGAACTTGTAGTTGAGATAAATGGCAGAGAGATTTTTATCTGTCCTCAGGGAAAATGTGGCTGTTTATCTGTCTGCTAATAGTCTCACCTACCAGCAAAGCCCATCAGCAACTGTCTCAGGGATGCATAACTCGTCTTGATTTTTGCGATTCTTTCTGACTGAGACTTGAAAGTCAACTTTCTTGCAAAGTCGATCTTTAAAGGGACAATCAAAAAATACGTTCATACTTTCCCTCTAAAAGTCTCGATTTAGCCTCTGCAAGGACATACTAATAATATAATTTAACACAAAAGACAAAGAATAACATATTGGGGATGGACTCCTATACAAACACAACGTAGGCTCATGCTGTGCTCTGCGTGACCTGACTGCTCTAATCTGCCCCATGGTGGGAGTTCATCGATTCCCATAACAAAAGACCTGAGCCAGGCACACATCTTGCTCTTGACCCTTCCCTCGATTCTCTGCCCGAGCTCGTGTTCAAACCCCAACCCGATCAATGGCCATACTGGGGGATCAATTTCTCAGGCTTTGGGGTGTCAAATGTGATATGGCATTACTTTGGCTGGTTGGCGTAAAGGAGGCCGGTCAGACTGATGCTTCAAAGCTTTTGGTTCTCCTCATCAGTGGAACCATTCAAATCAAGATTCAGATCGGTGCTGTGAGGTGATGAGAGGGAAAGAGATGAGAGGGGTCGCCTGGCTGCCCTCCTCTTGTTTTCAGAAGCTCATTTCATTGTTACAGTCACCTTTGATTGATTGACCGTTGACTGAGTTGATAATTTGTGAAGTATCTTTGTGATCCATGTGCTTCATACGTCTGTCTGCATCTTTGTTGTTAAGAAGTGGTGTTTCTAAGCTGCAATCATCATCATCTCTCAGAGAAAGAAACCCTAGCTATTGCTGCTGCACGAAACGTAACCACACCTAATGATAAGTGATAACTTTGACATACTGGTGGCACTAGATTAAGGTCAGGTATCGCCAGAGCTATTACAATTCATCTTCAGGGCACCATGGATGTCTGTCCCAAATGTCATGACAATCCATCCCATAGCTGGCGAGACATTTCTTCACAAAACCAACAATTATCACAGTGGGCTTCATCCTTTTGGTATCGTAAATGTCTAGACAAAATTGAAACTATCCAGCTGTTGAGATATCTCTGCCGGACCATATTGATGGATGGATGGACTGACATGACTAAAAATCTCTTTGACAGCAGATATTGAATCCAAGGCCTTGCTGAATATCATAAGTTTCTCCATTGTGATGCTTCAAACTGCAAGTGTTGTGACACAATGTCATAGTATGGTGGTCGCACACAGAGAGACACATTAATCCAGGTCCCTGCCCTGCAGTGATGGGGGGGGGGGGGATGTATAGGTCCTGCCCAGGAGGACCGTGGTCTCACCCACTCCCCTATTCTCCCCTGGAGCTGCACACACACATATTACACACACCTGACAAGGCAACAGGGTCATTCTTCAACACGGTCCAGAATAGTTCTCTGATGGCTAAGATCAGGTCCAGATTCACCGTTAACTTACGCTCCACTAATACTGAAGTGTGTTTGTTTAATTGATGTGGCGATAGATTACTACAAATACTTTATGTTGTAAAATGTTACTCTGTGAGGAGGGAGAAAAGAGTACGGCACTTTTTCACTTGGAATAATAACGTAAATCAATGATTGAGTGTTAAAATCAGTGTTTGTATTTAAGTACTTTATGTAAACATATGGACTCAAATAACTAAAATTGAGTGATGGGCGATTTGGCAGCAAAAGGCACTCAAGTATGAATGAGACCCTCCTTTGTTGAGAAGAAACTGTTAAATTATGAATAGATTGGGAATGTGTTGAGGTTTTCTCCCAGTTTATGTTTACATGCACACTAATATTCCACTTTTATTATGAATGTGACAATATTTGTACTTTGATATAACAGCATATTACTTTTGGATATCCTGAATTAGAACTTATTCTGACTGTGGCATTTTCCGATTAATATAATGTGATGTAGGAAATGGTGATATTATTCAGGTTTTAGGAGCGATCACTGGACACACATACAGTGAAATTGGAATATACGTCTTGTGAGAGACTCTGCCTCTCACAACAAATGTGGGAATAACGGAGGCACTGTTTGCTAATCAGAATGTGTATGGCTGCATGAACACAGAAACGTAGTGGAATGTTTGCTGCTTTTTCAACAGAAAAATATTATATAGAGAAATATTGTGCAGAAAATGTAATATTTTACACATGTAAACATGAAGACTGTCGATGTTTTGAAGCTCAAGTGTTGAGATTGAATATGAAATGTAGGGATCTGGGTACATCTGTCACATGGTGCTAAACCAATTGTGTCTTTATCTTTATGTGTTGTAGATTATCCAGTTGGAAGTACATCTGCAATACACTGTTAGCAAGAATAAACCATTGCATTCTATCAAACTTTATGAGCTCTAATTTCATTTGAAATATTTTTTTTCAACAAACATGTTTTGCAGATCATGATTTGTAGGCCAGGACCTCTCTGCAGAGCTACAGTGCTTCATAGCAATGCTGCTTTTTTTTCTCACACATTTTACCTTTAGACAAAGAGATCAAGATTTGGATATTACACTTGGCCTTTTTTCAATTCTGATTTTGTTTCGATCAAGTGTGTATCCTTGAATCTCTTTTTCCTTCGACATGTTAAATCAAGGTTTCAGTTTGGGACCAAAGCAGAATAAGCAACCAGCATCCAGACAAAGAGAGCAGAGAGGACAAAACAGCACATAAGGAAACTGTATGAGATAAAATAGCAACCCCTTAAAAGAAGAAAGGGGGGGAAAAAAAACACAAAAGTATAAAAATTTAATTGAAAAATAAAAACGATGTTAGCCCATAAAAACATTCTAAGTGGGCTTGGTCGGGCTGTGTATGGCGGGAAGCCGCACGATGTACCTAAGGCACTGCAAAGTGTTAACATGAAAAACACATCAGAGGAGACGAAGCAGGGAGGGGCGGGCGGCCTGTGGGGGTGTGCATGCATGGAAATGCAGACATGTGGCTGATACGTCCCACTTTGCAATTAGTGTGCATGATATGACTGCTGGTACAAACGATGTGGGTCAGTTCTTCTTTTAAGGTGTGTGTCTCTCAAGAACAGTTCAGAGAGTCGCTTACACATCTGGCTAGGAACATAATTGGCTTAAACTTACATACATTTGTATTCTTGTTATGTACAGTACAGCTGCTCAGCTCAATATGTTGTGGTGGTGGGTGATTGATCGCAGAGACGACGTTCTTTAACAAGAAACGGTCTTTCGTATAAATAAACAGTCAGCAAACTGGGGCTACAATTGATAAGAGGATTGAGACAAAGTAGATTTCAGTGAAATTGGATCAGGTATGGTCATTTCTTGGCTCAGAGGAGGTGACGGATCAAAACTACATTCTGATGCCATTTAGAGCTGTCACTGTACAAAGTTATCTGTGACACTGTAGAGACAACATGCCCGTCTGTCATTTTATAACTCTTTAAAGTATTTGCACAGATTAATAAATCCAATCGAACCTAAATAGATTCCCTGAGAACTAGTAACATGTTGTATTTTAATCTCTAACCAATCTGCATAAGTATTATTTCATCATTTCCTAAAAAACAGGCCTTCGTGAAAAAGTAGTAGAGTTTGTCTATATAACTACTCAAAGATTTAGTGCCAAACCAGGTACGTTTTAAAATCACAAGTCAGTGTCTTTTAATCTATAAAAATACCATTATATCCGTTTAATCCTACTAGATTGAATATTTTCAGAAATGTGTTCATGTGGCGGATGTCTGTTTGGTTATTTCTCATTTTAGTACAGGGTATTTTTCATGTGTGTCATCTGGGATCCATTGATTTTACCCACCTGCATTCACTCAGTCAGGATTGGGCGACACCCCTTTGCCAAGTTAATAAGGATGTTTGCTTGATCTTTGTCCACCATTTTGTTCCCTGAAGAAGACCTTCAAGGTCGGAACCTGTCGGGGTTTTGTTGTTCTGTAAGTAGCCATGTTTCAAATAAAGGCCTTTTAACCTAATTCAAGTATTTCTGTTCGTGCTCTACACGAGTGCCTGAAGTTTATTTCCACACATATGCTGAACCTTTTCTTCAAGAGCACCTGTGTTTTTCCTGAGTTTAAGCACACCATTACCTCTTTTCAAAAGTATTAGAATGCCTTTATTCTCACGGCGTGGCTACGTGCTTTTGACTCCCTGATGAAGGCTTAATGCTGGAATGCATCAGTTTGTGTTTAAGGCCTAACATGACCATGCTGTGAGAATAAAGGCATTTTAATATATTGTGGTTTGGAGTCTACGTGAGCATCTCTCACAAACTGAATTTGAATCTGGGATGCTCTCCTACCCTTGGTAAGTTTTCGTAGATGCAAAAAGAACTGGTGTGTATTTAAAAACCCTCCAAGTCAAAATTAAATGAAATGACTGATGTTTGAAAGTCAATTAGTGGTGCACAATTAAATTTCTAGTATGCATTATGATAAAAAACTGTTCTGTGCCAAACAGTAGTTATGCTGATGTTTCCCCCCCTTCTGGTTTAGTTGGAAGACAACAGTTTCAGAAACAGTTTTTAATTTCCTGTGTGGTGGAGCGAACAAAGTTGAAACTTGTCAGGCCCTCGACAAGTCTAATTGGAGAAATGAAACGCCTGGAGCAAACTTTTAAACAAAAAGGTATTTGTTTTCGAGGCGGAGGTGTGTGTGTGTGTGTATGTGTGTGTGCGCACGCTTTTCTCACACATTCTCCTTTTTATTTTTTTGATGACGGAAAAGGGCATGTTTGCTCTGCATATCCCGGATTCCCAGATTCTTCCGCCACAGAGGAACGACTGAGGCAAAGTAAAGAAAGAGATGAGCAAAGAGAGAAGAACAACTGGTGGAGGAATTAGTCAGTTAAATATCTCAGGGACTTTCCCATCGTTGTCTCCTCTGAGTGTTTACATCAAAACCCGTCTAAGCATTAAAGTTTGCAGGAAGCCACACAGGACCCGCAATCATACAGCAACACTGACAGGAATGCCCTGAAACTATTAACACATGCACACACTTTCTCTCTGCTTGTTTCCCCCCTTCCCGTCTTTCCCTCACACATAAGTTTAAACAGAATAATATAACGGGAGTAAACACAGGCAGATGTTGTGCTGTTGGTACACACAACCTTTTTAAAAGAGCATTTCAGAGCCTGCTTGCTTTTGAGTCTGTTACTAGTGGGCAAGTCCCTCATCGTCTGCAGTCAATACATCCATTTACAGTAAAATATGTCAAACCGATATGAACTCCAGAGACCTCTCGTTAAAAGCTCTGACAGCGGCTGTTTAGTCACCGCTGAGGTCATACGAAGCCTTAACCCTGCACCCAAGCTCATGTTACGCCACCTATCGTTCAATCCATCAATGCTACAGGATCAAATAATATCTGAGGATCTCATCCAGAACCTGTAGCTAATAGCCACCTCGGCGCGCTCGGCTCTGGGACTCATAATGGAATGAACAGAGCTGTGGACTTACTGCCGTTTTGTCCCGAGGCTGTAATCAATTTCCCCTTGTGAGGGGCCGGGCCACGGAGTTCACTGTTTGCAGGGTTTGATAAGAGGAAGCCGAGCAGGGACCTTTAGTTTGGCCTAATGTCAGGTTCACCATCAGATAAACAGGCTGATTTGATCTCAGTGCTGCAGGGAGGAGATGACTGCTGCTGCACTCAGTGGAATTCTTACTATTTGAGAGTGTGTATGTGTATTTATGTGTGTGTGTCGTGAGCCTACAGTTGGCTTGTGTCTCTGCAAGTGAATGTGTTAGATTGTGTGTATGTATGCAATGTGTGCTTGGAAGTTTAGCTCTGTAGCATTTTTAGAGGAAGATCTGTCTGATGATATCTGCAACAGCATAAATTGACACGGTGGTAATAGTCGGATTCACTGGATGTAGACTCGAGGTATAAACCTGCCATTTGTCTACTGTTTCAGTTGGCATCCCCTCTCCTCCTGCATTATGGGTGTTAGCATTTTCAAAATCCCTGTCTCTCTACGGGCATAAACAACAACCTCTGAGCTAGAAACCTACATGCTGAAAAGGGCAATTTACCCTGACTTTGTTTTACCTTTTAAACCATTTTAATGCCAGGCTGACCTCCTCGTGCAAATGTTTCACCAAAACAGTTTCTACTCTGTCACTATTTTGCAGGGGCACCAATGTTGCGTCCTCGGCTTCAGGCTGCCCCAGATGATTATGTTTGATTTAAAGAAATGCCCAATATCAGAGGGATAACTGGTGCAGCCAGACCTATCTTTAGTTCTGGCACAGGGCTGTGGAGATGGTTCAACATTAAGAATACCAAGATAATGATGATAATTTGTTTAGGCAAGGCTTTTTTCCTTGGAGAGCCAAAACTGAAACTCAATGGTGGGCCTAGAGATTAGAGATCCTACACATTAAAAAAGCATTTTTTACCGCACAAACCGGGCAATATTTAGTTCAGAAGCAACATGAGACAACTGATGGAGCTCCTGTGGGCACATTGTTTGGTTAAAACAGGGGACAAATGAGTTATGTCAAGGGAAGCTGTCTGAAACTGACATACCAAAATGCAGACAGACTGAATCACCAAGCAGGAAGAGATGTGTTCTGAAACTATCCAGCAGTAACATGAACACTATGTCAACATAGTTTAGATTGAGTGTTTACATACTTTGGAAGTCATTTTCCAAAAGCTTTTTATTCCTTCCACTGTTTGTTGCCAGAAACTCTCAACACTCTAAAAGAGCAACTCCGTCCTCTGCACAATGTCCCTGTGTCACAAAATGTGTTGATCTTTTCCCAGATAACCTGTATGTTTTATGAGAATAACACTTACTTGTTGAGTTGATGAAGTTGTTATTTATTGATGTTGGCGATTAAAAGTTCGATGCCTACTTTGCATTCGTGCCTTCAGTTAAGATTCAAATCCATCTTCGCTGCTAACAGATGGTGGGAATTGTTGAGTGATGGATTATAAGATGCATTCAGGACACCACTAACATTCTCAAACAATTACATCACCACATATATAAAAACAAAAAAAACACGTCTTGGCTTCTATAATATAAATGTGCGTGTTTTCATGCTGGGTATAATAGCATTTTGCTTTACTCGTCTTCCCATAAGTGCTTCTTATTATGAGACTTTTACCTCAGTGCCATGAATGTCTTCAAGTGTAAAGTAGGGGTCATGTAAACTTTTAGTGTTTTGTCTAATGCTCTCATCCATCTATCCCGCCATTACTTCCCCCTTTTAATTGCCTAAAACACTTCAACCACTAAACCCTCAACCTGTTCACATTAGATGAGCTCTGTTTGTGCTCTGATAACCTCTCTCAGGCGGCTTCTCAACACGAAGGCTGATGAGAGGGTATATTAAGGCTGTTAAACAGTTGAGGAGGGCTGGGGGCTTCTGGGAGCCCAAAGAGACAAGAACCTTTATTGGAAATGTAATTTTTGTTTGTCTGCAATTACCTCCCCGCTCATTTGTTTTACAGACGCTGTTGTTATAGTGAGGAGCGAGTATGCTGGATTCTCCCAAGGACTGCTCTTCTGAGAGGCTGCAGTTTATTACAAATGGGAAAGCTTTCATTGCAGATTGCCCCAGCGCTGCACAGAGGTACGTGACCCATCTCAGGCGCACTGGGATCGACTATATGGGGTTGAATTTACTCACAAAGTGCACAGACAAGATGATTGTGTGTGTGTTTGTAGACATAAACATAAGAAATGTATTCATGAGTACTGTGTTTATAAATGAGTAACTATGCTACGGAGGAGATGTGGGTCGCATGTGATGAAATGAATGTAAGAAAAGTCTGTTTTTACAGCACACCATGAAATGTGTCCATATGGTTTAACTGTGTTTTGTACAGTGGGCTGGTTTACATTAAGCATGCATGAATTTCCATCTGACATAGCTGAGGTATCTTAGCCAAGATCTTTACAATTACACACCAGTAACATGCATGGATCATGCTACCAAAGGTACAGGAGAAGAGAAAGCCTCTCAAGAACGCTGACATGTTATTGTTTGTAAGTCAGTGAGTCATTTATTAATCTTACAAACACAGAAAAGCAAGAATAAAAATATGATCTTCTCCGAATCCTATCCAAATTTCACCAGATCAAAGTCACAGTGCTGTCACAGCATTAAATAAAAAATGTAATCTAAAGAATGTTGAACAGCAACAGAAAGAAGCTTCACAATATCTATGATTTGTGGAGACATACGTTGGCATTCCCCAGATGATTAGAAACACGACCACAAACTAAAGCTGTAATGTTCCTCCATATCTGCAGGATGTATAAATAGGCAATTGTATGAACCCCATAATGTGATAATATGTCAATGTTGTGTCAAGGTTTATGACCGAGAAAGGTTTTAATATGCAATTTAACTATTCTATATTTATTCAAGTACACCTATTCTCCTTACATTTGAGTAGAATTATATCCCCATCTCATAAAAGACATTTTAAAAACAAATCAGTGGACAAATGGCTGATTTTAAGACATAAAAAATGAATAGAAATCCAGTTCCTGTGTCTGTTTTCTCATGTTGCGCCGCTGCATACATGTTTGTCAAGCTAGTAACGGCTAATCACTTTATCATCAGTGAAAATGTCGTTAATAAGGTCACTGCTCCCTGACCTCTGCCCTTATAAAAGAACAGGCTGGTTGTAGTTATTAGTCTGCCCCACACTGGGAGGCACCATTATAGCTCCTAGGATGATGGTGGGTTGGGGGAGCTGGAGGGGTCTGGGGAGTAGGTAATTTGATTGGAGCAAAATTAGGGACTCCTCTGCTGAGGCATTATGGGAGAGTTCCTGGTGGGTCATTTTAGCTTCACTTCCTCCATATTTCTCAGCTTGATTAAAAATTGATCGGCAACGGCTATGTGAATATATTATTGGGGCCATTATTCACCCCTGACAGATAATTGGATGGTACACACAACTCTATTTTCTTTGGGGGCAATGCCATCACTTGTGTGGCGTGTGTGTGTGCGCGAGGGAGAGAAAAGAAGATGGAGGCAGAGAGAAGAAGAGAGTGTTTAAGTACTGGCTGGATAGATGGTTTAGGTGAAGCCTTTTTTTCCCCTTTTTTTTATTGTAAGCCAATAAATCACTCTCTCTCTCCTCTTCTTTCAAGCTCGTCCCTCCATCCCGCTCCAACCCTACTGTCACCGTCTATGGCCAGATATGATGGATATGTTATTGAAACATCATGCAAAGCATGTAATCATTTTTCTGGTAATCATTCATAACCTATTCTCATAAGAGTTTGGAATGCGGCCATGAAATACATTGTTAGATAAAACCAACATGGATTTGGATTTTCTTTTTGGTTCGTGCTTATGCTCCATCTCAAATTCACTTATTACAAAGATTGAATTTTGCTTTAAAAAGCACAAGAGCTGTGGAGAATGTCTGTGAATAAGCCAGTCTGATAGCAGTTAGCTAGCATAGCTGCAGGCACGGTTGGATATTAGAATGAGCAAAAGGCAATGTGTGCTCGCTGGCTAATGCCATTTGCTATTCGCCCAAGGCTTAGCTTGCTGCCATTTTCACGCCTTCTTAATGTCTTAAACTGCATGAAGAAAGAGACGGCTTGCACAACATGTTATGAACCAGAGCACGGTTGTCTGTTGGTCTGCAAATACACACCGGGTATGTTGTCAGCAGTGTGCTGCCTTTAAGGGCGACTCTGACAGTTTGCATTGTTGATGTTTTTCTTTGCAAGCCAAATTTAGCTGTTGAAGAAAAAAAGTTTATATGTTTTGAACTCTCTGCTCATTAAGAGATTGTTTCAGAATTGTTTTGTTCTAATTAATCGTCTGCTCATCAATCATGGATACTATGATTTGCTCTAATTAAGCAGTTAGCTTTGTTTACACTAAACAAACTACTGGCTCTGACATTGGATATGTAAAGCACATTTTTTCAAGGAATGTGTTCCATAAATGTTGTTTAAACCAAACACGGACACTCATCTACTCACTAATTGTACTATTGTAGTTAGTTTGTAGCCTATAACGCTTTTTATGTCTGGTGGTTGCATTCACACTTAAGAAATCATAGAAATTGTGTTTTTAAAATTATCGTGCTGACAAGAGAAGTAAGTATCATAAACTTGTGTTTGCAGCAGAGCTTATTTTAACAATAATTCCATGGGCTTTCTGTCGAGGGAGACAAGGAGATGCTAACTTCTGTGTTAACCTGCAGAAACATGTCATCCATGCTGCAGAAGACAGTAAGATGGATTCCTGTAGGTCAGGTGGCGACTCTGATTGCTCCACGTTTCTGACACCACAGAAGTCACGACTGGCAGCTCGAGCCATTTACCCTAACTAAATCTTTTCCTACAGAGGCAGTTAGAAGGAGCCCCTTCCCATGTACAAATCAGATTAGAAGCTATGATCTCACTGATGGAGAGGCCTCTCAGGAAATGACATGTGTCTGTAACATTATTTGCAGCCAGGCTTTCTCCCACCCAGAAAGATCCACCCAGTGTTGTTCACTTCACTTCCTCTTCTTTTCTTTTTCCTCACTTTCCTTCTCTTTGTCCCTCTTTAGCACTCTTCTCTCCCTCCTCCTGCATGGTTCATTCATTCTTTCTCCATTCTCCTCTCATAACTTTAATGTAATGGCACTTCTCCAGCATCCCTCCCTAATTCTCCTCTTCTCTCCATCGCCATCTTTCCCACTCTCTCTCTCTCTTTCTCTCCTTGTGGGGCGGAAAAAAACACTGCTTTCCCCCTCACAAAGACGCTCCTCCTGAGTGGAAATTACCGGCGGAGATTAATAACGACATTAGGCAGTAATGATGCTGCACCGAATGAAATATTTATTAAAGATCCCTCTGCTAGCAATTAGCGTGGCATGTAATCGTTCAGCACAAGAAATCAAGATGATTGTGCCGCAGTCCCCCATCCCCTTAACGCTCCCTGCTCATACCCCCCCTTCTCACACAGTTGAAAACAACCCCCTGCACAGCCCCGACTCTCGTGACGCAAACCCCCCCCCACCCCCCAACCCCTCGCTACCATCACTGCAAACATTTGCAGCCTCTTCCTCTGATGTCTTCTCTCCATGACAACAGTAGCTTTGGGAGGCAGCGTATGGGTTCGTATGCGTGTGTTGAGGGGTTGAAGCGGTGGAGGTCCTGGGCATCCAATCTTAATTACAGGCACTCTGCCTTAAGCCGGGAGAAGACTCCACCAGGCAATTACCTTGTCAGGGATGCAGACTTCAGGAATTGCTGTTGATCGGCTCAGGAGGACGTTGAAGTCAGACCGCAGGCACGTCAAACGAGCGCCGGCGTTTCGTCTTCGTTCCAAACTCCTGCCAAGTTGTCCAGGGCAGGAGCGAAGTGAGAGAAAGCCTTATTATTGGATGCCTGTCTTGCAAGTCCACTCACTTCCAACGCCTAAAGGGACGGGTTATCACAAGTTACGTACAAGTTCTCCATCCCAGAGCTTTCACTCGCACAACTTCTCCAGAAAACTTTTTGAAGATGTGCCTATCTGCATGGAGGATACTGCTTTTGTTACTACACCTTACTAAATGCTTGATATTTCAAAGTAAGTGTCACGCAATCAGAGTCTTCCCAGAGGCGGTAAAATCCTGCACCGAATCATCTCAAGGATGGACTGCCCTTGAGGACAAGTGCCCTTGTTTGTGTTCACACAAGCATGACCTCATTTTCAAGTCGTCACCTGAGAAGGACAATGGAGAGAAGGAGGCGTGAAGGAGGATGATGAGGAGGAAGTGGGTGCGGGTGCGGTGG
>CAEMYA010002116.1:9732113-9748171 GCA_903131615.1 Diplodus sargus | reverse complement strand
GGTCTGTGTCTCCTGCCATGTTTATGACTTAACTAAAAATTGTTTTGTTAATATCAGCTATATTTCAAATCTTGTCTCCAGATGGGCCTCAACAAATGCACAAAAGACAAAACAAACATGAACTCATGAAATAAAAAATAAATTGATCCCAGTTAAAATCCATTTTGAGTTCGGCCGGTTACGAAGTCCACGTTGATCCGCCAATTAGAAATAGATGTTTGTCCAAAGCAGGATTTACATAAAGGAACTCTCCTCTGAATGGAGCCACATGGTCACTGAGCACCTGAGGAGCCTTTAAGAACATGTCAATGCTGAGATCTTATTGGCTTCCTGTTTTAAATGCTTGATTCTATATCATCATGGCAGACTGTCTCTGATAACTGTAAATGTAAATTTGCTTTTGCAACCTTCGCTCACCAGTTTAACAGGCTTCTCACATTTAAAATGGGAATTCAATGGAAGAACGAGATATTTCAGCACCTGTTCAGTATGTTTCACATTAATCTTTGGGTTTAACTCATTAGCCTCTAATGACTGAGCCCGGGAAGAAAAAACTAATTGAGACAGTTTTTTTTAACTGTTGAGTGAAAGACGTTTGCAACCTTCTGCTTCTACGGAGTTTGAATAAAAACAGTGAGAACGATTCCTAATCAACACATACGTTATATTACAATTTTACTAAAGACAGGAGGATACACACTATGTTACAGCTATTATAATAATTCATACCGCAGTTAAATTGTGTAAAAGGCAAAATTCGGCTGTAAGAGTACAAACAGCTTTAGCCAGTCTTACATTTTCAGAAGTAACATGTAATTAGAATGTAAATCAGAATTATTATTACTTTAAAGAGTAATCTCTGTACCTGTGTAAATTAAGTTTCTGCCTAAAACAGCAACTGCCTGTTAGGATTTAGGCACAATGCCAGGAAAAAAAAGGAAGAAGGAAATCTGGATTGGCATGCAGAAAAAGACAAAGTGAGACAAAAGGAAAATAAGATTTGGAGAACAGAGTGAGACGTGATATTCATTAACTGAAGTTGTTATGTCAACTCCTTACTGTACTCAAGAGGAATTTTAATACAATACTTCTGTTTTAATGTAAAAGTTTTTAGGCCTGTATCTCCCCTTCTGCTTTTGTTTGATTTTTATTTTGCTTTTGCTTTGCGCAGAAACGAGAGAGAAACATAGTGTCACTGCTTCACCTGCATGGTGTCATATCTCAGACTCCTCCAATAGTCCTCTGTGTGTGTATGTGTGTGTGTGTGTGTGTGCGTGTGTGTGTGTGTGTGTGTGTAACTGGACCTGGTCCTGAGCCATTGTGTTAGTGTGACAGAAGCCTTTGCCCACTCTTTGATGCCCCCTCCAGAGCTTTCCAGCATTCCCTGTCAAGAGTCTGGCTGTTCCACAACACACACACACACACACACACACACACACACACACACACACACACACACACACACACACACACACACACACACACACACTATCTCCCCGCTGGGACCAGGGAGCTTCATTTGCATTATGATGGCAGGCAGATTAAGTACATTCCACTGCACACTAAAGGGACTCAGAATAACACACACACACACACACACACACACACACACACACACACTAACACACTTGTCTTTGGGCCAGTAAGGCAGGCTTCGAACAAAACTGGTGCCCAGTACAGGGTACCAATCCCATTACTTGCCCCGTCCTCTGTTGCCCCCTCCCTCTGAACTGAACAAAGGACGGAGACATCGAAAGGATCTAAACCTCGCCGAATCAGGGCGGGAGGAGGAAGAGAGGGGCTGAGAGATGGGAGGAGAGAGGGGAAAGATGAGAGGAAGGGTGGGTGTCAGGGTGGGGCTGGTTTTGGAGAAATAACTCTGACAGGCAGCTAGAGGGACTAAGCTCATTTAGATAAATCGACATCCCCAGCTGAGATAAAACCAATGATGATTTGTACTGTATCTTCAGGGGATAAAAGCCATTCTGTTGGATTTCATAGGGCCTCAGCATCCTGGGATTTCACAGGCCCCGGTGCGGCGCGATTGTGTGGGTCCCAGCATGGAGGGCCAGGCCACTGGAGAGGGGAGGAAGGGTGACTCCTGCTAGGAGAGGGGAGAAAATTCCCATCATTACTGGGAAATGTCAAACGCAACACACAAGGAAGGGACTGAGAGGTGATGCCACGGTCTCTCTGGCTCTGTTTAACACTCAAAACACTCGTCCATGAACATGTGTTGGCTTGGCTTGACTTGGTTTGAGCGTGGCAGGGATTTGCATGTCCATTACAACAAGCTACCAGCTGGATGACAACAGGCGCCACAGTCGCAAAGCCAGAGTTTGCAAAATGGCGGCTATTGCTAGCAGCCAGGCTACCGTCCAAAGTAAAAAAACGCTGGATGAATCCCAGTTTGACCTCGATACTCTGATCTTGGTTCTATGAAATGGCAGAGTCACACACTGGGTCATTTTAATAAGGAGGAAATTTACTAATCCAGTTGAGAGAATGCCGGTTATAAATTGCCTCAAGTCCCGGTGAGAAGAAATACATGTCAGCAGAGTTTGATACGACAGTGGAGCACGTTGGTTCACTCTTGTTTTACCTCCGTTTTTGATCACTCTCCCTCTTCACCTTCCTTACCTCCTCCATCAGCGTGGTCCTTTTGCAGTGTAGAGTTTCCACAGTTATTCCAGTTGTTTCCACTGTTACCTGGGGACCAGAAAACTATATTGAGATATTATTATATTTTCTATTGCCCAGTTCTTTCTCCATCCCAAGTTGGATAATTTTTTTTGATGGAGGTATTGATGTTCCAGCAGAGCAGCCTATTGAACTGCTGGTCACAGCTACAAAGAAAATAAATGAAAATGGTAATATGGTCATCAGATTTCTTTTTCTTTTTTTTTTTGCATTCATTCAACCTCATGATGACACACTCTTTACTCTGAAAGGTTCCTCTGGGTCTATTTGGTTTTGATGGCAGCAGTGCATTACTTTTTATTAATAATAAAGGCAGTGTGATCGTTATCTACATTAAAAACTTCTACATTTAGATTTAGACCCCCCCTCCACCTCCCCGCCGCCCGTAGCCTCAGGTAAAGAGCCCCAGGCCTGAAAAATTGAAGAGTCTGTAAAACCCTCCTAACAAATTAAAAAGTAATTAATGTCTCTACCTTGAATGTACAGTACCTCCCTCCCTACCTCCTCACTGAAAATATAGTTGTGCTGTAAAGTGGGTCCCTCTCAAAGTAGCAGCCTCCACCTGGCTAGAAAAAAAAAATCAACTCTATTGCATTAGAGCAATTAGACCATCTTGGCCTAAATAATAAACTTAAAACCCCACAGTCTATGTTCAATATTTCATCTTTTATTCAGTTACTGGGAGTGCTTCTATAGTGAACACACTTTGCCCACAGCATGGCTCTGTAATGCAGGTATTTTTCTTGGGAGGCTTTTAGGGGGGTAGTTAGGTAAAAGCCATTGGAACAGCCCTCCCCTGCCCATTCCTGGGGCTGAATAATGAATCTTTTACCTGCGTCCTGTGCAGAAGTTTCTTAAGCATATCCGGCCGGCCAAATGGGTAGGAGAGTTAATATTAAAGGTCAGTTTCTCTAAGCAGCAGACTGAAAACTGCAGGAGTGCTGTGAATAAACCAGCACTCCATTGTCATTTGCACTGAAGGCAAATAAACCCAGAATGATTTACATGCAAGTACTTGAGGGGGTTCAGCGTTTAAGGAAGCTGTGGCTCTGGAGGAACATCAAATTTGTGTCTCCTCAGTTATGCTGCAGTCCTCGAAACCAGGAGACCACCCAGACAGATTACCTCATGTTTTTTAGTCAAATGTGTACAAATATAGTCATCATAAATGACAAAGTATAAATGATGTATGAATTAAGTTTCTTGTAAAAAAGCAATTCAGAGATTTATGTCTTTTTTTCACAGTTTGAATGCAGAGAGACACAACTGTAATAACTTCTTCGTGCCCAGTGTTTCGCATGAATGCGCTGAGAGAATGTGCTCATATTTTTGGCGAATGGTGAATTGAGCGTTGTTAACTCCCGCAAGATTTAACAACGCTCGTATGTACGACTGGGTTTTATAAAATTGAAGAAGGAAATGTTTCATATTGCGTAATCTAGACACCGAAGCTCAAATTTATTGCATTTCATTAAAAATCCAATAACGTAGTGAGATAAGCAGACCGTGATTGGTCAACAAAAGCAGAAGTCGACAGCTAACAATCATGCTAACAACAATAATAACTGTTTTCAACACGGTAAATGGCTCAATAATCACAGACGACATTCAGTTGTGGATGTGTAATTATATTTACAATTATTTCATAAAGTCTCCAAAAACACAGTGAAGTTCAAAGCTGGATTACAAAACTACTGAAAGAGATGCGATCTCAACGGAGCTTCATTAGCACAACGGTTCAACATTTCAAAATGATAAACTGTGAATGTGAACGAGTTCATTTTAATCTGTGTGAACTGAACTTTGATTAGTTCTTGTTAAGTGTGAACGTGCAACACTGTTCGTGCAAAACATGTCAGCCAAAAACTCACAGATTAATAGTTTAAGTGTCGCGCACAATTGTGACTTTGTCCTGCTTGACACGTGATTAAACACTGAACCAGCAACAACAGCTCTCGGGTGGACAGCCTCCCCTTCTCTTCAAAGTGCAAGAAGGAAAATAAATGGTGTCGACACATGAAAACCACAGTCAATGTCAAAGGAAGTAATGTTTCTTCATGTTGTGGGTGGATAAAGAGTCCAGCATGATCTGCGGTTCAGCAATGACACAAACTCCTTTCTGGGTGGGAGTTGCCTTTTCTCTCCTACTCAGTCTGAAGTTGGAGCTGTGGACAGCAAGCAGGAAGATATAAGCCTTCCTGTTCTTTGCTTCTTTAAATATATTATACAGATATACTGTATATAAGAGGTGAAAGGGAAGGTTACCATGTGTGTGGTGTTACTTTTCACAGGGTCTGAACTCCTGTCTCCATTACACAACAGTGGCGGTTTGCGCGTGATGTATTCAAGATTCAAAACTTTACTGCCATCTCAACACGACTGATTGGAATATGTTTGATTGAGCTCACACAAAAACAGAAAAGGAGGAAAATAGCAAAACCAATCGCTCATACAGTGCCTGATACATTAAACAAAGTATAACCCATACAATAATCATAAAACACATAAAAGCTTTGATACAATAATCATAAAAGCCTAAAACAGACGGGTAAAATAAAATCCAACACAAAGAAACAGCGCAGATGAAACACCAGCACCTGTAGGGAAATTGGCAGCAAAATCAAATGACCCACTAGATAAAGTGCTTCAAGTGCTTTAAAACATCGTCCCTATGCCACAAATTATTTAACCTGCAGAGTCGGAGTGTTAATGAGGCAGACAGCATCAAAATATGAGTTATCCTTGAACTAGAGTCTTTTGTGAGAGGGATAGAAATGTAAAAGGTTGTAAGCTGGCTGAGAGGGATAGTTCCTGGAAATTTAAAGCCAGTTATCTAGTATTAGGTATTTCCTCCAGGAGTGGGAGATCACATCCAATAATTCTGGATGGAGAAGGCAGAACTTTGTCCAACTGTCTCTTGTCCTCCGCTGATGTGTTGCCAGGAAGGAAACTCTCCACCGCTGCTTCACAAAACTGCACTATAAGGAACCCGGTGCCAGAACCATGCAGCAGGCCAAATGAAGAGGAATTTGTAATACGCATTTAACATTTCAGAAGTTAACAGCTGAACTGAGAACATCCAACAACAACAACAACAAAAAACAACCAGCAGGCTGAGAGGTGAAGGAGAAACGACCCACCACAGAAATCCTTTATTACAGGGACAGTGACCAAACTAACATGGAGCAGTAAGCGGGGTTAGCAGTAATTAGCACTGGTGGGTGCCCCGTTAAATTGAATTTAACGACAACACAGCAGTCTTACTGAGTGCGAACTAATCCTGGACTCTGGAGCATTATGGTTAATGGGCCCGAAAGAAAATGATGGCCTTTCAAAAGCAAAACCAATTAACACAGAGTGGAGATGTCGAGTGCTGAGCTTTCCAAATCTCATAAGAACTTCTGCCCTCATATTATATAACTGGATTTCTCTTCATTTTGAATAATGAAGGAGGTAGGGAAGCATGACATAATATAGCTATCATAACTCTGAGTCCAATGAAAGAAAAGTGGAATATGTTTCATACAGCGGCAGCGGAAGGCAGACAGTAATGTTTCACTCCTGCAGACGCGCTGCCGCTTCATTTAAATCTGAGTATTTATCGTAAAAAAACACTTCAGAAGAATCAGAGATTTCATAAAGCTTTTATATCACTTGAAACCATTTTTGACACATTTTTTACTTATATGGTCCTCGTTATTGTTGGTTAAGTCCAGGCAGAAGTGTGGAAAAGTCTTCAAAGTTACTTAAAAATAACATTTGTTCGTTCTTTCTAACCCTAACCCTCTTGTACACAACATAGAGTAGATGAGATGAGACAAAAGAAATTCTTGTGCCAAATAGTTTGTCTAAATAAGAATAAAGACAAAAAAAAAAATGGAGTAATAATATAAAGAGACATCAGCGCCGATATTATAACAATTCAAGCAAAATACATTTAGTAAAATGAGTAAAGTAGAACAAAACTTAAATAGAGGAAGTAGTATTGGCCATGGTAATGAGATGTAATAAGAAGGTAAGTTTACGTCACTGTTGCATTTATTTCAACGTTTTCTGTAAGTATATTAAATCCAGAACTGTTTACATCCGTACCAGCCGGCACGCTTCTTCTTCCCTGTCTGTGTTGACACATTGTGACTCATTCATGCTTCTTCTATGTATGAAAAAGAGGTACCGCTTTTTCAAATGATACAATCGACACTGCTCGTCCATTGTAAATACTAGATGTTTAAAACTTCTCACAATCCTCTTGTCCTGTGGTCGTGTCTCGCTTGTACTATTGGCTACACAGCTCTGTTGGTCTGTACCTGAAATGTGGACGAAATGAAGGCAGAGCACGGACAGAAGGCTTCGTCTGTATGCGAATCTAAAATAAATAAGCTTTTACTGCCGCTTTTGGATCTGTTGAATGTAGTAAAACCAACAAGACAAAAACAGATCCATGGTGCAAAAGCTCCACAGACAACATGTGAGTCCGAGACATGTTTTCTTTATGGGAAAACATTTAAAAAGTCAGTTGGGTGCACTCCTTCTTCTCACCTTTACTTATTCAGGTTTCCGTCCTACTTGCTACTCAGAGCAGAAATGATATTATTTCCTGCTACTATCTGACTCTAAACTCTGGTGTTTGGCTCACACTGAAACCCCTGAAGGTTTTTTTTGGAAGTCCTCTTCCCCCTACTCAGTTGGAGAATACATTCTGAAGTAAACTCATGAATAGTCATGAAACACAACAGTACCTTTTTCAAGTCTGTTGTCGCCCAGTCAAGTTGTTTTTTCCGATCTCACCAAGACTTGGCCTTAATTCCCTATCTGTCCTGAGATTCTCTCCCCCACCTGCTGTGTGGAGAAGCATGCTGGGATTGAAAACCCTGTCAGCACTTCCTTTGGAGAGTTTCAGCGTCTAACGATGTCCTAAATGTTGCTTCAGGGGTGTTTTTTTTTTTAATACCCTGACAGGAAGGAAGTGTGGTACAAATTTTAAATAATTGTCATAAAAATGTGGCATTTGATCGAGTATCTGAGACTTAACTACACTGACGAAATACACTTTTGTAGTAATGCACTGATATGAGTGTGGGAAGCTGAAGTCTAGTAAGACTTGGTGAATTTTTCCTGTCGTATCGAGGCCCGTCCCGGCCATATATCAACGTAATTAAAGGCCGGTGTAATGACGCAGGGCCTCAGCAGCATGATTTCTGTCTGATCGCCACGCTGCTTCATTAAGACCACTCAAGCTAACGAGCTGTGGCTGTAATAAAGTCCTCCCCCCGGTCTGCCGCAGTGATGAAGGAGCTACCGAGCACAAGCTGAGCCAAGGCCCTAGATAGAATTAGTACTGGAAAGGCTTCAGCTGAACTTACTTTGTGACTGCTGGTGGCCTGGTGTGGGGGTCAAGGTGCTTTTTGTGGAAGGCTGTTAAGTTTTTTGCATAAGTAAATGGAGGCACACAGAGAGCATCATGGGATTGACTATTTAGTGGTAGTTTATTAAGTAGTATATGTCAGAAAGAAGGTGGAGTAGTCAGTATCCTGTAAAACCAATTCATCCACACATACTGGGTTTGAAATAAATCCAGCAGTCTTGAGTTTAAAAGTTTGTCTACATCTCCAATAGATCCACTCTTTCATCCGCTTTCAGATGCTTACCTGGTTTGATTTGCGACAGCTGCACACTAAGCACAGTAGCACGGGCATCCTTTTTTTTCCCCGGCCACGTCCAGCTGCTCCTGGGGGATCCTGAGGCATCCCCATGCTGGCTGAAATATGTCAACCCCTTCAGCACGTTCTGGGTCCGCCTTAGGGTGTCCTTCCCGTCGGACGTGCCCGGGCTGCCTCCACAGTTTGGCATGCATCTACCGGCATGCAATGTAATGTAGAGTGATTTTCTGTGTATGCTACTGGATGTGAAACTATAAAAATGAGGCCCTGCTCTGGTGTGCAACTGTGGTGAGCTGTTGGAGTCACAGATTGCAATAAAGCACCTTTTTAGGCGAAGTTTTATGATGATAGCAGTCAAGTGTGCTCCGTCACTGAAAATACAGCCATCACACAACGGACACCTGGAAAAGTAGGTTACACCTGTTTTGATTACATTTTAGGAAATTTTTAGGAGCAGCAGAGAGTAAATACCGGAACCGTTTCCGGGCAGTGATTCCCAATCAGGGGTTCTTGTACCCCAGGGGGGTACTTCTGCTGTTGCCAGGGGCTACGTGGAAAAGATTGTAGAATATCTCAACTAATTTGAAAGAAAAAAAAAAGAATTTATGATTTGATTAAAAAATTCATCCACATATTGAGTCTGCTATAACAATTAATTAACGTGTTATTGCAATTAAGAGTGCTAAGAAATAGTTGGCGAGTGAGCAGAGGAGATTAAATAGTTAGTTTAAAGTGAAAGAAATGTTAGATCACTGAAAGTCATGGATATATGGTGGAAATGCAGCTTTTGTCCTTCCATGTGGTTGGCATGCGAGTGCAAGATTGACCACACTGATTTAAAGCAACATTATTAAAGTTTTACCTTAAAATAACAGCTTCAACGGATGGTACAGTGTCTCATAATATGGTGAATGGTGCCTCTGTCTCAGCAACTCCTCTCTCCTGTCGCTTGTTTCTGAACCATGTATCTGCGGTGAGTGGGTCGTTTAGCGTTATGCAAAGATTATTACAGATTTTGGTGAAACTGGATCATATTTTATGGAGAAAAGGTTCCCTGGTTTTCCCTCTGATGTCCTCCAGGTGCTCTGCCTCAACTCTCTGAGATTTGCGGAGTTTCCCGCGACCTCTTACTGCTGCGTACTGTAGCTACAAGTCATCTCTGCTAGCTGACTCTGCTTGGAAGACCACCGGGAGAAGGAAGGTTTTTTCAGGTCTGGGGCCGCAATGGGCACCAGAACAGGAGCCAGGCGAGTGGGCAACAGAACTGAGCTCGGCACAGAATAGGATCATCGTGACAGAGAAGAGACTTAAGAGGATGTGATGGAGGAGGCCAAGAACAGACAAAGAAATGGTAACTGAGCAAGAGACGGGAGTAAATCTCAGACTGGCTTCAAGTCATTGGCGACAGCTTCACTAAATAAAAGGCTGCAGACAGACGCCGAGCTGGACTTGTTGCTGTTGAATAGTGAGTAATATTAACTGGCTTTCTCAGCTGGTGTCTTGTGTTGTTGCTCTTGCTTGACGTTGAAGTTGTCAACATGTTGGTTTTTGATCATAAACCAAGTCGGCCCATTTTTAACAGAGGTTTAATGGTAGCATGTTACAACCTCAGGTTCACATTACGTTAGTGTACCGTGCTGTTGCTGTTCTGACTTGTGCAAACTTTGACTCACAAAAAATTCCTGAGCATGCACGTTTACTTCAAGCCGAGTTTTGTTAGTAGTTGTAACGCACCCAACGTTACATTACATCTTTTCAAAAAAAGTTACAGAAACCTGGGATTTGTTTTCATTATAATTTCAACATACTGTTGCTTTAATTATTGACTTTTTTGAAACGTAACTGGTGGCTTTAATGAAGGCGTACCTCAGTTGACCAGACACGGATGTGAAGGTCTGTCTTATAAAAACAGATTTGTAATCGCTGCAGTAGAAGAAGGAAGTCTCTTACTGTGATGAAATAATCAGATTACATTTCTCTCAGCCTGCTCTGCTCTGATATCTGCTTTGAATGGATTCTATGTACGATCCTTCGTGAACATCTAAACACATTATTTGTCCTCATCACAGTGGATTTCCACCCAGGAACAACGACTACACGCAGCAGCTCCAATTTGTCGCAGCAGCCTCTGATTTCCCCCCCGATTTTCCACTGGTTCATCTGAACGGTTGGCTGTGATTAGTCACACAATACGACATTAACCTGTAAATTAAAATTCCTCCATGCAATTTGATGGGTGATTTAATTCCAGCATCGTGCCACCCCTCCCTCCCTTCAACCATCCACCCGCCCTCCCTCTGCCCACCTCTCCCTGTCCTCATCCTCCAGACATCTACCCACACACCCTCTTGTCTCTCTCTCTCTCTTTCTCCATTCGCCGTGGGCTAATCCCATTATGAATTCTTTATATAGCCTTTTCCCTTAATGATCAGTGGGGCCTACTCCAATCCTGATTACTATTGTACACTTAGCACTACATAAAGCAGGGGATTAATATGCCCCGCTAGGATCGTTGCTATGGATCCACTCGTTGCCTTCCGAGGGATGTTGCTGCCGCTTCAATTGGCCATAAATCGCTCTCCCCAGTGGCTTCCCACGTACCAGACAGGGCATGGAAGAATAAGGGGTGAATCTCTCTCTCTCGTGGTCTCTCCCTCTCTCCCTGGACCCAGACGAAAGTGATCTGCTCTATAATTCATGACCCAGCATTTTCTCTTTCTTCTCCTCTCAAATTTTTTCTCTCACGACCAGAGACGCTGTAGTAACCCTCCTCCTCGGTAGCCTTTGCCCTGTGAAACGGTACGGTAAGAGTGGGTGGGCATCATACATGGACACACATTGTGAGAGAGTGGTTTTAAAGATGTAATGTATTCAGGAAAGAGCTGTGTGATGTCAAACATGGACACAGAGGATGGAGGGTGTTAATGGGCTCAGCTGTGTTCCTCGGTTTCAGTGAGGAATTCTGAGTGCTAACAAGCCGTTGCAAAGCAACTGCAGGAAAAAAAATGTGCAGTGGGAACTTTTCTCCAACAGTTTCTGCTGCAGAAATATCAAAATATCTTGTATTTGGGCCCAAGGATGTATAGGTGAAGCTTAGGGTTAGTACATCGTAGCCCTGTTTAAGATTAATGATTCAGTAGTTGAAAAATGCAGGTGGTTTGATCTTAAAAAATTTGTTCTATAGATAAAGGTTAAGAATGTTGACTTATACTCCTCAGAGTTTTACTTTAATGTAGGCAGTTACAGTGTTTTGTAAAAGCTATTTTTACCTCTCAGATGGTGAATGAGTCATCTCGGAGTAAAACTCTTCATAGGGGGAGGAAAACAGCAAAATGAGGCAAACTACAAATGGGGGGAAAACTGAGACTCCTCAAGCCTTGATGGTGTTCTGTTGGCTCCTGTAGCGGTGGAGGAAGATTTCTCTTTTTTCATTTGGCGCGAACACATCCCTCCTCTTTCTTCTCCGGTTTAAAGTGTGCGCTGAAACAAGTCAAACAGCGTAGTTTGAGGCAAGGCTCAGCGAGCTCTGGGGACACCTGCCGAGAAAACAGCGAGAAACACCTCTTTTTGATTCTCGTTTCTTTGTAGTTACGGTCTACCCTGTGAGTATCTTCATCACAGGCCGACTGCGCACTGCTGTTCTCTCCCTTTGCTGTACTTTCCTCTGAACCTGAGTGGTTCCTATTGGCGAAGACCGTATTGCACAGCATGCGGCTCTGTTATTGTTCTGTGGGAAAGAATTGTAATTGCACAATCCTTTCCATTCTGATCCCAACTTCTTTATGTACTTGTGGTACAGTGAGAAGGTTGTCTACAAAACTATTGTAGTCACAAACTACCTTTTTAAAAAAAGAATGAATGTTTCTGTGTAAAGAAACTTGCCTTGTTTTAGGTTTTCTACCTTTTGAGCAAGAGTGAAAACCACAGCCCTTTTCTCTGGTTATGTAACGTCAATTTCAGAAATATTTTCAACTTTTTACTGCATAGCCGGCCCAGTTTTTTGTGAGGGCCATCTTTCAAGTGCTGAATTACTTCTTTAAGTTTCCAACTCTGAAGTCTTGCATGAATTTCACACATGTACCTAAGTTGGTGTCCTGCCATTGTTCCAGAAGCCTGTTATTCCAAAACCACAATAGTCCAAAAAATGCACCATTGGACTCAAAGGCTGTTTGTCCGACAGCCCATTATCCCGAAAAATGAACGCCCATTGATCTGACAATACACTCAGTGACTCTCAGCCCTCTCCATGGTGCTGAATCAGCTGTTTTTTTGCACTAAATAGGCTATCTTCCTAGCCTTATGCCAAACGACATACCTTCACCATAACCTATTAATTAATTAAGGGCAAAAAAAAAAAAAAAAAAATGGACTTTTTTCACTGCTGTACAGTTGCAACTCTAGCAGTTACTTGCATTGGCTGAGAAGCTACCTGAACCCTGTGATACACAACTATAAATTCCCCTTAACATTAAATGAAAACATAAATGATGTTTACTGCAGCTTCAAGTGCCTGATATTTGATTATCATACAACCTTAAGGCAGGAAAATCATAAAGTTAACCCCTGACAGTTTGCTTTCATACGTCAATTTGTAATTTGGTTTTGTTTCACTGGATTTAGAGATTTGAGATTTACAATTTGCAAATTAAAAAGTCTAGAAATGATGAGACCTTTGTCTTGCATTATCCTAAACTGTTCCAACATTGATCAAACCCAGAGGAAAGCATCATTTAAGAGTGAGTGTGAGGAAGGAAGTCTACGAATGTGACAAATTGTAAAGTGAATAAACTTTATAATATTTCCCTGATATAAATTACAAACTGTGTGTTAAATGATTAAGTGCAGGCTGAATCACTTTATATATTTATATAGAAATGTTACTTTACTGATTTTAAATAGATATTCCTGAAGAAAATCTCGACATGCACTCCACTCAGTCAACCGTCCCATCCTTCCACCCACTCCACCATCCCTCCAACCTTGAACCCCTACAGCATCTCTGTACCTCGCAACCTGACAATGTCAAGCCTCATTGCCCTCCGTGGGTGTGACATAGTGTGGTGACTCCAGCGCAAGACTGTTAGACCCTAGAGTTGTGGTTATACAGTATGTGTAACACCCCATAACCCAGACACACACACACACAAACGCACTTTCACACACTGTTCTCCCGGCCAGGTCCACCACCTGCCCTGGCCTGCGCTGCCTTTACCCCAGCCAAGGAAGCTCATGCCTGGGCACTCTGGGCAGCAGCCCAGCCTTTCACATCCAGGTCCAGGGCCAAGAGACAGGGGCCAACAGCTGGCGGTATGCAGAAGGAGCCTGGAGGCTTCCACAGCAGATGAATCACCACGGATTAATATTTAACTCCAGACTCCTGCTTCCCTCTAGCATCTCTCCTTCCTCCCCCCTCTCTCCTCTTACCACCTTCCTTCTCCCTCCATCCATCACTCCATCCCCCATTCCTGCAGGTAAGTTGGCGTGTGCTCAACAGACTTAGACTGTAAATATGTGATGGGGATGCTCTTTCTCTAATATAAAAGCATTTTGGCTGCAGAATGTTCCCAACTCGAGCACGGTAACCTTGTTTTGGATTTTTTCAGAGATTGGAGGCAAAGTGCAGAGCAGTCGGTTGCTTTTATATTCTAGAATTAACTAGTTGCAACCCACTGCACATTTTTGCATTATGCAAACAGTACCAAAAGCTTCAGGAATTTAAAGACAAAAGCAACAAGCTAGGGGGGGGGTGAGGTTTACAATCTACAACAAAGCATTATTGAAACAAGCGTAAATGTTTCAGCAGCTCAGAAATACATTTTAAATTCCCTGTTATGCACAGCCTGTTTTCCCCTGATTTAATAAAAGTAGGAATTAAAAGTATAGCCCATTTCCACAAGAGCAAAGGAGACAGAGACGGTTCTTGTTAAATAGTTTATTTTTCCTGAATGAAAACATCTCAAAGTGTTCAGCTGAGGTGAGCGAAAGGCAAGAATTTCACACATGCCGTTTTAAGGGAGCTGTTTCATGTGCAGCGCTGCAGCATCGCAGCCTGGGAATCGATGAATGCTCTGATATTAAGCAGACCCAGTTTTTTAGCAGGTACTAAAGGCAGGTCATGGCTGAAGTAGAAAGCCTCAGTGCTGCACGGTGCTGTAAGCCCAGTAGCGTTAGCCGCAACCAGAGCCAGGCCTGTAATAGCATTCTCAGATGGGATCCGTTATGATGACTGCATGCCTGCCTCGCTCCTACAGCTCTGATTTTGCGATTAAAGCACCAGACTGCTTTTCTTCCAGTTTTTTTTTCTCTCCCTCCCTCTCCCTGTGTCTCTTCCTCTCTCCACCATAACCTTCTTTTAACTCTCCCTTTTCCATCTCTGCATCTTTCTTTTTTGGCCACTTGTTTTTTGTCCTTCTTTATCTCCATCTTTGGATCTTTCCTTCTCCCTTCCCCTCTCTCTATTTCTCTCTATATGTGCATATATGTTTGTAAAGATATATCGGTCCCCTGTGGTTCCCTCTCATTCGCATGCATGTTCTGTGAGCCTCAGCCATTCGAGTGTACATAAAACCCGCTCTTTATGGCCAGACATAAAAGAAAAAGGAGGGGAAGAGAAAAGAGATAGATTTTCTTCTGTTCCTTAAAGAAGGGACACTCTGATCTTGCTTGTAACGGATTAACCTTTGAAGCACCCCCTTTTCGTTTGGCTTTTTGTTTCTCTTTCGCTCTTGTAACTTCGGACACAAAGCCAATTTTGTCCCGACCAAAAAGGGCAATCTACTGTTATCTGGGTCATGTTGTGACGGTGAATGAATTATGATTTTTTTTCTCGTCTCTCTCATTTCGCTCTCCGACCCCCTCTCGTCCCTTTATGGGCCGCATTCAAGGGGAGCACGGTGGCGCATCGCTGAATAAGTAACCAACCAACGGGCCAGTGGAATTGTGGGAATTCATGGGAATCGCCGTGGGGACAGTGGTTCTCGCAGGACCACTTCCTGTCTGTCTGATTCAGGGACACTCAGGGGTGCTTGAGCTTCCCTCCACGCCATCTCGAACTAGGCCTCAGCGGAAAATTTGTGTCTTTGTATGGGACGAGGCTGAATACGCTCAGAGGGGCCAGCAAACTTCTCAGTCGCCATTGTCTTTCACGCCGACCAGGGTCCAAATATGAATATGCATATTCATAAGCAACAGTTCAGTTTTTCATGGCCCCCACAACCCCCTCCCCACCCTTCTTTATTCATCTTTTTATAATGTCCTTCCATCTCATTTTCAATTCCAAATGAGCCGTTCGGCATATGAAAGGTTATTGTGTCACACCCCTTAAGGTTTTTACAATTGTAGAAAAAGAAAAAAAAATTATAATTACATCCTTTGCCTATGTGATTCTGTGATTAGTATCGGGTGATTATTTCTGGAGATTGAACATGTGTGGGTTTATACGACGAGGTGAGTCTCAGTGGGCTTCAGAGAGACAAAAGTACTTAACTGCTCAGTTTTTCATGAGGTCAATATGATATTATTTCCTCTGAACTCGTCTCTGTAGTTAAATTGTGAGAGACCAAATCCCACGCTGTCTGGCACAGGGAGCCCTCGCTTTCTTGTCAGCACTACATATTCGGTGCAATCACGGACGCCCTAATAGATCCTGATCTCTCTCTGTGAATGTGAAATGTGCCCTTTTAAAAAAAAAAAAAGAAG
>CAEMYA010002116.1:9714345-9732085 GCA_903131615.1 Diplodus sargus | reverse complement strand
AAAGAAGGGGGAAAAAAAAAGAGGCAGCGCTTTAATATCTCCGACATGTTTTAGTTGAGCGTGGAGGATTGGAGCAAGCGTGCGCTGCTCAGTGAAAATCAATGGCGCTATTACTAATCATAGTTAGCGTCTTCTCCGCGGAGTGATGAGAAGCTGCTGGGAAGGCCCTCGCCGCTTAAAGGGATACAGTTACATGTGAAGACAAGGCACGTCAAACTTGTACAGTGCAGACAACCGTGGGGAGTCGTTAGATCTTTTCGCCCGTGGAGAGCATGTCGATGGATACGAGAGGGAGGGGGAGGAACATCTTGTTGAATTTCATTTTTTAACACTCAAAGTCACTTCAGAACACTTCCTTAAAGATGATTTTAAGGGGTTCCTGCTTCATAAAATAGTGCTGGATGACAGTAAAGATCTGTGGAAAGACTGAGAATGAGGAGAGACAGTTTATACTCTGGATTCAAAACCACAAAATGTGCGAGAACGTGGTCCCGTACCTGGTGTGGGTCCACGTGTACTCATGTTTTGTTCTTTATTCTGTTGTAGTTGCACTTGTGATTAATCTGCTTATATGAGTTGTGCTGCATACATTCATGGATGAGTGTTTAGGGGACAGTTGAGTGTGAGTGAGTGCTTGTACAGATCAGATTACTGTATTAATGTGGTTTCTTTATTTCTCGAGTCTCCTGAAGGGATAATCAAGTTCACCTTGCACCTTGAATCAAAACTCTGTTCGGCGCCTGCAGGAGCCTTAGGGAATCATAAACAGATGTTTTTTCTTTTGTTTTTGAATATATTAATGAAATCTTCAGCATGGATACATATGAGGATGTGGTTGCATTAATGGGATGATCAATTCAGACCATGTTATTCTCAGTGGATCGCGAGACCTAAAAAATTTTTTTGCCTGCTCTGCCTGTACACAGTTCTTATTATTCATAAGCACGTGTTTTTCCTTGGTAAAATACTCCGGCGCTACTGATTATCGTGTATAAATAAGTAAAGAACGACACCGATCTTGATCTATAGAAACTTAAACTTCCACAGCAGAAAGATGGAAGATATCCTCACTTAGGAAACACTATCGGGGTCGGGTATGAAGCATTGGTGGTCCTGGAGATCATTAGGGAAATTTTTCCCATTTTAAATGAAAGTATAGTTGCATTTAGTGAGCGCTGCTATTCAACATGGTTAATTTTGAACCGTTTTTAATGACAAAAATGGCAAAATGTTTGTGACCTTTTGTAATAATTTGACCACCACGTGTTAGTAAAAGTCTCCACTGAAACACATCACATCCTCACACCTAAACCACTGAACAGGTCGATTGTCAGCGTCTCCCAACACAACATATATCATGTTCCCTAAGCAACATGACCACTGCAGTGTAACAGACCTTTCATCGTACAGTCGTAGTTTGGTTAGGTTTTGGTAAAGTTTGTTGTTAAGATTAAAATCACTACGTTACTTCTGTAACTTCTGTTACAAATGTGCCCATATTACCTTGGTAACTTCCAGTATACACGGTCTCCTTGATGGATCCTGTGCTTGTTTGACACAACCACCATCCCCGACCTCCTCAGTACACAGACACTCACTTCTTCCTTTGCATCTGTAATAGTTACTACCGGCACTAGAGGTTGTCACCTAATAGGAAATGTAAATATGGGTCATTGTATAGCCTGCTGGTGTTTGTTAAACTGATGAGGTAAGTCTCTCTCACTTGCAGCTCACACCCTACTTTTTCTTCCCTCTACTGTCCATACGCACCAGAACTGTTTTTGCTTGAAAAGCTCACATGTCTAAAGTATGAAAAACACTTTTAAATGCATTATTAATGCTTAAAGTATTTGACAATTCATATCAATATATATACATATTGTTTTTTTATTCTGTGACTCCAACGTTTGTGTCATAGGCAAAGGAATAAAGATGAGACGTGTTTGGCACAAAACAAATCTGTGACGGCATCCATCATAAATGAGCTGACAATGTATTCAATATGCTTGTAAAAGACAAAAACGTCATCAAAACAAGTTTTAATGGCTCCAGAAGACCAGACGTTGTTTCTGAAACACTTCCAGTGGACTTTAGGAACATGATGGAGATGTGACGGAGCGATTGTACGTCCAGAACAACGTGTGGCAAGATGCTGCAGTTTGAAAGCTGATGACAAAAGGACAAAATCTGTTCAATATATGGATAAGAATACTGCACATTACTCGAAAGCAACGTAGAGCAGCGTATTTTTCTCATCTACCCTGGATTTGAACAGCAGTTGTTGAGCACGGGATGAGTGTGTGAGGTCGCACCCTGCCGTGTCTCGTCCACACACAGCGACAACAGCCTGCTATTGTGGGTGGGGTCCGACACCAGCGTGTGACACTGGAAATCTGGACGTGATCATTACCGAGGCCTGGAGTCAAGACCATTAGCTCCACTCCCCCCTCCGGTGAATTATTGGTCGTCTGTCACGGGGGCCCAGTGTCCGAGACCTGTCACGGTGAAAGATGAAGGGGTCCTTGCACTCTCCAATGAGCCGTCCGTGGAGATGCCCGCGACAAACGACCCATGAGCAGAGACACACCTTTCATCAGCGAGAGCGATGGGAGCAGTGGGACGGCTGTGTGTGTGTGTGTGTGCGTGTGTGTGTGTGTGTGTGTGTGTGCGCAGGCGGTGTGTATATCTGACCTGACCCTTTAAATACCCCCCCCTCCTGCGATCCATATTTTCCCCTTTTTCTTCAAGGCAGGGAGGCCTTGGGGTTGCTCAGAACATTTTCTTGCTCCCTCCTGACAAAAATGTAATCAGGCACCTCTGTCTAGTTTAAGAGCACAGTATCAGTGATTCATGCAGCACGAGGCCTCATTATATCGCCTGTGTACTGCAGGAACAGATAGAAGAAGAAGAATGATGCAGATAATTAACTGTACATTTGTGGGACTGGCCTGAATGTGTGCACAAGGAAAACTGAATGTCAAAATAAATATGGAAATATCTTCGAGGAATTACTTCTGTATTCTGGGCAATTCTTTATCTCACAGTTAATGTCCAACGGCATCGTCCCATGCAAATCCAGGAAGCCGTGTGGCCTGTATGTAGTGAGGCAGAAAGTAAAGGTGTGGAGTTCATAACCAGACAAGTTACCTTTCTTATTCAAGGTAGTGAAACATTTCTGCAATCAAATCTCGAAAAATGACAATCAGTAAAAAACAAAATCTGTAATTTTTTGTAAGATAAGGGTCTTGTTCAATGGTTGTTAAACAGTGATGACAAAAACTCCACCTACAAGCAACAAGCTCTGTGTTTTGTTTCCATTGTTTTGATCAAGAGGCAGCGGCAGGAATTACATACTGTGCTTTTTAGCAATCTTTCCCTAAATTAAACCCGGTGTTTGCTGCTTTTTCAGTTCCGTTGCTTTCCCTTCTGTCAAGAAAGAGTAGTGATGATTATTGTAACGTGTCGTTTGCTTGAACAAGTTGGTCTTTTGTAAATGGCAGCATAGCTTTGACTTCTTAAACTGTCATCAATTAGTTTTTCTACTCAATTTTATTTTAGTCTAATAAATGATTTTTCCCTCCAGAATAGATGCTGGATGATAATATAAGTTACTGTCTCCTCAGACTGTTTGTCGATCTGGGTACTTGTGCTACCAGCTCCATAATGATGAGTATTAAGACAAATCTCTGTTCATTTACAGCATAAAACATGTTTTTTTTCATTGTCTGTAATAACACGTGACTTACCATGGCCACTCACGTGGATTCAGGGCGGAAGGAGACCTCAGATGTATGGAAACATGAGCATAGAATTGTCGTACAGTCTCTGGATACACAAAGTAATTACAACCTGATTCAAAGCAAACACAGACCATGACATGTGTGTCCCCTGAAGGGAATGAACCAATCACCAGCTTGCATGAATATACATACATTTATTTACAAACATACATTATCTCACGCATGCACATGAATAAACATGCCTTTTATTGTTTTCTGCCTTAGTTCTTGTTCTGAGCTAATAGTAAAGTAAAAAGCATCTATGTGTTCACGGCCGCCGTGTGTGTGTGTGACGTAATCATTTATTTACATATTCCAGGTATCATTTTTCATCCTGTCAATGGGAAAAGAGTAAAAATATTCCCCGGTGCGGTTTGGGGCTTCTCAGAATATGCAGCAGGAACTCCCGGCGAGAGGAAGTGGCACTAACTAATGTGCTTATTTGGAAAAGAGCAGCCAGCACCCCTTCCTCCTCCTCCTCCTCCTCCCCGCTCTCGTTTGGCTGCTAACTCCTCTGTTGAACTGGTTTCTGTTGGGATTCACTGACTCTCTGTTTCTGTTGGTCTCTTTCATTTCTTCCACCTCTTTTCCTCATCTCTCCCTCCTCGTGTCATGCAGCTTTAGTCATTATCTCATTCTCTTTAAACTGACATGGAGACAGTCCTTCCTCGTTGGTTGTCATCATCATCATCACTATCCATCTTCCTTCAACCCTCTTCCTAACTTCCTCTCCATCTCCTCTCATTCTTCATCCACCCCTCCTGCACCTCCTTCCCCTCCTCTGTAGTGGTAGTGTGTGTAGACGGTGCTGCAGTACGCTCCGGGCAGAAAAGTAGGCCAGGATTACTCTTGCTGGCTTGTCCCCAGTGAAGCGTGTGTTGCATGTGTGTGTGTGTGTTCTGTGTCTGCCTGTGTGTTTGTGTGTGTGTAGGTGTGTGTTCAGGCTGGGGAGAGAGTGGGCATACAGGCTGGCTAGCCAGCAGTCAGCCAGCAGTCAGGGTAGAGCTGGGCATATGGAGCCTCAGTATTGGGCCAGCAGGTATTTTTCAGCGTCTGCTCTCTCCTCCTTTGTTTAATATTTCCCTGCTTCTTGGCATCCTGGCTGCTGAAGCCTGTTCCTGCTGCCAGCACAGACCTATGCGATGGTATAAGCTCAGATGGAATATCACTTCTGTCCGATGAGCATCATGTATGCTCAAATGTCAAAAGCGATGCCTTCTCAGCATGGGTTTACCAAAGGTTTGAGTTGTTTGGACATGAACCTACGGAAGGCTCAGTCTCAAAACTACAACTGAACACACAAACTCAATGTGAGACGGAATAAAATGCGTCTTTGTGTTTTCAGCAGCGATATAATGGCTGAAATTAAGAACCTGGTGACTTCTAAAGTATTCCAGTATATTTTCTAGATGTCTTGAACTTGTGATGGAGGAAATGTAAGCCAAGTTTATATGTAAAGCATCCACTAAAATCTTAAGAGTGCTTTACATCAGCTATACAATGTATTCATGTTTGAAGATGTTTACGTTCTGAGAATCGTGCATACTTTTGACAGTGTGTAAAACTTGGGGATTAACCTGCTCTGCTGTTTTTCTCTCATTCATGTGCTCTTATGTGTCTGTAATGTCTGATCTGATTCAGCAGTTCTGTTAATCCAAGACAAGTTTCTTTCTGCCACCATGCACCTCGTTTCCCATTAATTACATATAATGTCCAGGTGTGAATGCAGCCTGACTCCAGGCTCCCCAAGCTGTTTTGTCCAACACAAGCTTTTCTGAAGCGTTTTTAAAGCACCTGTAGTGACGAGTCTTTGTGTGATCGGCCCCTAAGAAAGAAAGAGTCGTTGAATGCTGACACATTGGATGGTGGCCAGCCCGATCCACAATCCGGAAAAACAACTTTCTTACAAATGAGGACAAGAGAATAAAGATTACGGTGCATCGCAAGATTTAAGTGAACGGTTGCAAATTCTGTCCAGTAAGACATAAACATAAGTTGTAAACCTCAAGAACAGAGACTGGGAACATCGTCTGACATTCAGGCAACAAGCTTTATTCTTTAGTCAGTTACAGTGTGATCTCGATATGCGCACACACACGCACACACACGGAGCGGCCCTCATTTCCTCATCGCCTCGTACTTAATTGTTCTCTTAATTAGGTTGCAGAGCAGTGCTTATGGCTGGAGGGAACACGTGTATGTACAGTACAGTACAGTTAGTGTGTGTGTGTGTGTCTCTGTGTATGTGTGTGTCCATGTATGGATTCAAGCATGTGAGTGTGTGTGTGTGTGTTGGTCTGTATACATGTATTTCCACCACCTCTGTGTATTGCATGGTGCGCCTGGAGGAGGTGAAGCTCTGATGTGTGAGCACCAGTAGCTCCACAGAGAGTGATGCATGCCAAAACCCAAATTCCCCCGTACATTCTGACACTCACCACCTTCCCCCCTCCTGAACATCATCTTCCCTGGATATCATCCGCCTGTGCCGCCTCTCTCTCAAATTACAAAACCTTGAGATGTCTTTGTCCACTCGTCATCCGTAAAAGACTGCTTTTCATTTCCACCCCACCTCATTTAGCTTTTCATCTCATCCTGGGAGCAAACCTCTCGCTTTTGTTTTTTCGCATCACGAGCCAGACTGGACGCTCGACTGTTCACATTTTAAAGCTGTGAACATTTTTCCAACATTCTTTGTCAGTTCCTGTCTGCACCTCTGTGCGTAGAAGCCTCGAGCCCCCCTCGGCCAGACACAGGCTTTTCCGTTACGTGTGTGATATTTTGGGGTTTACCTCTTGCTTTGGGCTCGAAGGTATAAGAAGTAGCCGCAGTAGAAGGCTGCACAGCAACAGAAATGGGGGGGAAAAAAGACAACATCCAAACTAAACGTGGCAGGAATATTAAGAAGATCTCCTCTTTCTATTCAGGAAAAATGCCCATTCTGTATGAGGATTTCCCAGTTTTACAATCGCCATCAGAATGGCTATGAGAGAATTGCCACCCTTCAAGAGTCCCTGTGCCAGGTGAGCAGGCCGGCTGCCAACAAGGCTTCAAGTCTTATTTTTAAGAACACCTGAGCATATTTTTTGTGGAGTCAAAACCTGTAGACATCTCCAGCTAGCCAAAAGTGGCTTTATATCGCAGGAAGTCGGACCATCTTCATCAGTGATTGTGATGACAAAAAAAACAGTATGTCAAGCTGTTTTCCCTCCTTAGCCAAGTGTTTTGTTTGTGGCATTGTGACACGAGAGAAAAAAATATTCAACCTAAACAAACGTAAAGATGGAACATAAAGAAACGTTTCATTTTTGGAGAAACGTACTTAGCTAAGATTTATTCTGGCGATTGGGTTGAGTGATGAAGACCTCCCGACCAAGCTACCTCTGTCATGAACTGTTTTAGGGTTGGGGGTAAAGTTGGGTCCCCCCTGATGCCTTCTGCCTATTGACATGTGAAAACTGATGTGGACGCTGAGTGATACCAGAGCGCTCTGCAGCCAGGCCGGATGGGAGCTCCCTTGAAAGCACCTACTGTCTGGAGCTGTATACATGAGATCTGGTCAGCTTCAGTCTGACCAAGGTTATGTGTGGCTGCTGTCACGTGGACTCTCCACCAGCGCTCTGGTGTGGTGGGAAAAGCCGGGGCCTTGGGATTCTGACTTGTGGATTGACACCTCTTTGGTTTAAAAGGAAGTAGAACATGAGCTAGACCTCTTCAGACAGCACCAGGTCTAGAACCTGACTCCTTCATAGAGGTTGGACTCTGCTGGTGGCTGGTAGAAGGACATCAGAACAATATTTTTAGCATTCGAGAGACGAAAACAAAAAGCGTCTTGTCTCAAGGTGAGAAGTTTTCTAACCATCCAGTGTTGGACTGCTGGTGACACAGCATATATGAAGCATATATGAGTCAGCATACTGTTTATGGTCTTTAAATGCAAACTCCAGCCCAGATAGCAAAATGTTTTTGCCAGATCAGGCCCAAACCAGAAGCGTTCCTTCAGCCCACATACCATGTGGAATGATGGCACTTGGGCTGTCGAATGGTAGAATGAGCTGTTGTCCAGATTTGGGCCAGTTCTGATTTATTCTGTTCCCTCTCGGCTGACTTTTGGCCGTGGCACGACGTGTTTGTGGCTATGAACTGGCAGAACGGACCGGACGGCCCAAGTGCCATCATTCCATACGGCTTGTGAGCTGGATGAGGGTGTCTGGTACAATTTTGCTATCTGAGAGAGAATTTCACTGTCCACTGCAGACGAATCTCCAAAATTACATTTTTAAATGATTACATATACAGTGATGTGCTCCTCTTTTATGTGATCGGCTCTTGCCAGATGTGAAAAACCTGGGTTGACTTATGGAGTTGATAACCACTTTTCCGATTAGCGTGATCACAGTTTTAAGGCTTAGTGAAGCCGGATAATGAAAGATATTCTGAATGTGGATCGGACATCAGGATCGCCTCTTTTGCAATGTGTGGCGCGAGCGTTGCCAGCGAACGGGTTTAGAACAGGTTATTTAACCAATTTCTAAGTCTGTTACTCTTTGAGAGTTGCCCCTCAACGCTACCCCCAAATTGTCTTTCAAACCACCATTACAAGTTTAGTACAAAGTCACTTCTACGCAGTAATTCAGCTCCACCAGTGGAAATATGATTAAAACTTGAAAAACGCGGCTCCGTCCAGGTGAAAGTGTTTAACGCTGGGTAGCATAGAAGCGCAGGTGAAAGTGTTTAGTGCTGGGTAATGCAACCTCTGTTGGCCCCCCGCTTTTGCAGCTGCGCATAATTATAGTCCCTCTCTCTCTCCGTCTCTCTCTCTCTCTCTCTTTTGATTGCTTCCCTATGGATGTGCAGATTAGCCGGGAAAAGGACATGTTATACAGTATAAAGTACAGTGTGCTCTATTAATCCCCTCACTCCAATAACCTCACTGCAGCCAATCTTGTATTTTTTAAGAGCCAATCAAGGGAAAGCTGTTATTGTAAGTCATTATCATTTTTAATAACCCTGTCTGACAGACGTTTGTTATTCAGACGTGCTGGATCAGACGTCTCCCACTCGTACAATCGTAAAGACGATATAGGTACATTCTTGTGCACCCTAAAATTTCAGTTAACGCTTAAAAAACAATATAAAAGGGATAAAATCTACTTTTTCCCACAATGTCTGGTCACCCTTCAGTGTATGAATTAGTTCTGCCTCCTCGCTGCTCTCTGTGTGTACAGTATCCACAGATCTGTGTGTATAACAGAGGGAGGAACATTCAGACGGGGGGCGGCTCCATCTTCCTCCAGCCTGTGGCTCTCTGCTGGCTAATTAAGCATCATTTTACCCAGAGCCTGAGCTGCACTGATGGGGGATAAGCTAGCCTTTGACGGAACAAGGCAAGCGTGGCGGTTCCTAATCAGGGGGCCTGCAAGTGGGGCGGAAAACACCTGTTCTGGGTACAGGTGTACACCCCAGCACATGGCTGCACTCTTGCCCCGTACGCCCTCCCTCCCCCCCTCAGCTCTTTCTCCCACTCTTCTTCTCCTTTTACATGATTGCTGACTCACATTCCTGCACTTTGTTTGACTTCTTTTTCCTTTGTATTTATTTTTCATTACAGCCTCCTCGACCTCTACATGCACAGTAACCCAGTTGTTGGCCCTTGTTCAAGGAATTAGCCTTATTAAAACACTGTAACTCTATAAAACGGCTATTAATGATGATGATTTTTTTTTTACCCATCTGGTTGTTTATTTCTTCATCATCAGGTTTTGGATCAGCAATCGTCCAATCTTCATGTCATGTCACCACTTAAAATGGACAGAGGTCGACTTATGATCCCTTATCCTAAATGCCAGATTGTGAGCACCCTCTAACATCTGACTTTTGTCTTTAATGTGAATGTATCAGCACTCTCCTGTGTCAAATGACTCTGCAATCATGGGTGTTTGATCGGCTCTGTGATCTAGGTCGACACGCCGATATTCAATCTCTGTTCACCACAAGTCTCAACTATGGGAATCAGTACCTGTTTGTCTGGCTCCTCTATTTTTCCCTTTAATCATCTTGTTTCTTCTCATATCTATCTGACACTCTCTGTCACTGCATAAAGCAATTACATTGTTTTCTTATCCAGGTCGGAAACGGTTCAAATGTGCGTCTAACAATCACCTTATGATGATAAACGCATTTGTTTATAGCACTCATCAATATGTTGAGGCAACATTTTCTTTTTTCCAGATTGTCAAATGATTTAAAGGTAGATAACAACAAGAATACAATTGTAGAGAAACGTATTAAAGAGGGATCAGAACACATCAGCGGTTCAGAGCAAGATAATAAAAAGAAATTACAGAAATCTTTGTTTGCCATTTAAACGCACAAGTTAAGAGTTCTTGGTTCATCATACAATTTTTCTATAAAGTCTTTGGGATGTGTTATGGATAAGTAAAGTTAAGTAGTGATGTTCTCGGCGTTTTCATGGTCCTGATGCCATTAGTATTCTAGGAGAAGGTGTATACTCGCACGTCTACATCGTCTCCTCCATCCTGAATTTCCTTCCTCTCCTCTTTTGTCTTCATTGGAAACAGCCTGCATCTTCCTTTTCACTGAAGGAAGCAGTGCATGGATAATATGGTTACGCCGTTACTGATGCATAAAGCTGCGTGTCTGGTTCTTGTCAAGACCTTGCCACCAAAGTCAATTTGCCCGTGCCCTGGCAGAATGTAATATTTCTTTAATCAGATCAACACGGAAATTACGTCGGTGGACTGTATTGATACGAGAGGAAATAATTAAACTCGGGTCTCCAGGAATAATTTCACCCTCTGAGCATTACTGTAAACCCCATAAAAAAAACAAATCCACCCTCTGCTCCCTCCACTGCAGGATGAGATAAAGAGGAAACCAGGAACGTAGATAGACGGATGAGATTTCATTTACTCAGCCTCTGTTTTCCCTCCAGCCTTTCAGCAGGTTCCTCTCACCCAGTCCTTCACTGCTACATCACCAGCATGACATCCGAAACCGCTCCGAGTTTCAGAAGCAAGAGCCTCGCCGAATACGCTCAGAAATGAGTGAAACAAGTCTATAAATGTGTTAATTCTTTTCTCAGAGGGGCTCAGAAATCTAATGTGGAAGTTGCACCTCAGCGTAATGAATGAATACGCCTGTTGATCTGTGTTACGCACAGATTTGTTGCTGATTGTGTACTTTCCCACCCTGTGTAAGGTTGTTAACTGTGACGCTCAAATGAACCAGACCAGACCTCTCTAATGGCTCTTATTGGATCTCGCTGGGAGGGGAGATTAGCCCCACCTGGGCTACCACCACCACTGCGTCCTATACCCATCATGCCCTCCTCCCTGGATAATACCAGGAGGGGGGTCGCATCCATGACATAAACCCTCTTCATGCCTTCACCAAGGTCATTCATTAACAAAAATGCTTGCAGAGTGAAAAAGCAGGATATTTTTAATGGGAAAGTCACACTGGCAACAATATAAATTAATTTTAGAAGGAGACTGTGTCAGTAACTGTGTACCTCGTTGCAAGATACACGAAGTGTTCTGGTTTTCATTCGTAGTCCGTTTCTACACTTAGTAATATTGTAAAATCATGTTTGAGCAGTTTTTTGCCAGATGAAAGTAAACAGAGCATAAGAGTTGGAACAGTTAGGCCAAAGTGCAATCTCGTAACCCATCAGCTATCATCTACTGGTGATTAAGCTCTATTAACTCACTAAAAATCTGCATTTATATAAATATAAATCAAGAGTCGTTTCACAGCTGGAACACTCTTATCTCTCAATATGCTGATCAGACAGGAACACTGACCACCGCCTGTAAGTGGAAACAGTCGGAGGTCCGCTACACTGGAAGTCCCGACACAAATACCAGCTCATACCGAGATTGGAGAGATTTGTCTCCATCATTTTTTTTGTGAAATGCAGTCTGTCTCCATTTGTAGGTCAATACAACAGCACGTATCAACGACTCACACCCGCTGGAAAGAAAAAGAAAAAAGTACAGCCTTGAAATTCTGGTTTTCAGCCAAGGAAACTGTGGAAACCATGATCATGCCTTTCCTTTATTAGCCACACACACACACACACACACACACACACACACACACACACACACACACACACACACACAGATTGTTACACCTCTTGTGTTTTATATTTGGCCCTGCTCGAGGGTCTCTTGATGGTATTTGATAAAACTGAAGTAAGCATTATTCATCTGGTGTCCCCACAGCACCTAATGGGTTCGGTTACGACCTGTTTGCGTGGTGTCAAGGTGACTGTGGCTACAGTGACGCTCAGCTGCACTTGATACAGCTAGTTAGTAAATGAAGATTAAGTGTTAGCAGGGATAAAACACAATGCACCTTGATCAGGCGCTCAAACGGAAGATTAATTTACTGTTCTCTTGAATGAGCAATCCTCGTGGTCCGTAATTATTTAAGTTCCATTTTGGGTTAATTATGGTCATTAGCGTTATATGTTCTAAGTGAGGGGCTAATTTTGAGAGAGGTGGCTTGAGGATTAAGGGGGGGCAAAAAAGAGAAAAGGAATAAAAAACCCACACGAGGCTCTGAAATGAACAGATCATTTGGTTTTGAGGGGCGGAAATTGATAGAAAACAGCAGGGAAACAGCTGAGGAGGGAACAATTATTCTAATGGTGTGACAAACGCAGATGCTGCAAATTAGATTTAGTTTAGCATAGGTGCTCCCCTATCACTTACCACCGGGAGGATGATGTTGGTGGTGGTGTGTGCATGTCTGTGTGTGTGTATGTGAGAGTAAATCGTACTCTTTAAAACAGAAGTCTTAGTGCACCTGTGCTGAAAAGGCTGCTGGAGAAATTCAAGTCAGGACCAGGATACTCAAAATAATCTGGAGGTTCGTCACAGTGTGGATTGTGACGTTAGCTAGCCTTGTTAGCTTTGTTAACTAGCCTCTCATTCACAGATGCACATTTCCTTCTGCGCTGTGATATGATTGGTGGATGTAATTTGGTCGCGAGAAAATAGTTCCCACAATAGATTGGTTACAGGAAGGTCAGGTGATAAAAAGAAGTTAAGATCAATCCACTTCTTTAAATCCTAAAATTTGGAAACGTTACCGTTCAGCTTCCTTCAGGCTCCTCATCAGAGCAGAATCTGACATGACTGAGTGTTTATTCCTCCAGAAGATTTGGCTCTGCACCCGACTCTGTCCTTCACAGTTGGTCATACTTTCAACTTTCGCAGAGACGCACATTCCGCAACATTTAAAGTTTTCGTATCATTCAGGTTGCACCGTTTGTGCCGTCCAGCTTGAACACATTCACACCTTTGCATTGCATTTGTACATAATCTAGACGCTTAAAAACATAACTATAAGTTTGAATGAGCAGAAAATGTGTCAGGATGTTTGTCTGATCTCAGGCTTTGTGAACTTCGACTCAAATCAAACGCATTCATTGTGCGATGTTGATCCATCTGAGCTCCTCTGATATGAAAGGTTTGGGAATCCTTGTGCTAACAGAAGATGAAACAGAGCGTGCGGCACGCAGTGAAAGAAAGGTTGCGAGGGACAGGATGATGAAGGCTTGTTTGGCCCTCCTCGTTTCTCCTCAGTGGAGCAGCCCAGCGTGAGGAAAAGCTTGTTAAAACCCTAATAGTAGCTATCAAAGGCTATTGATTATCTTTCCCGCCCTGTTTGGGTGACAAAGTGAGCATTAGCTGGAGCCATAGAGAGCTTTTTAAGACACGTTTCCTCTGGGGCCGCCCGCTCCCCTGGGCTGAGATCACACACACACACACACACACACACACACACACACACACACACACACACACACACACACACACACACACACACACTTGTGTCTCTTTTTTTCGAAGCTAACACACTGCTATCCTTTCACCCTCCTGCCACCAGATAATCCATTTTGCAGCCAGGGATCAAACACTGAGCCCTCTGGCTGTGTGCTGCACTGACTACTGTAACACAAACACACACACACAAAATCAGCCTTGCACACACATATTACTGAGTTCTCATAAAACTTGCTTATGGAAGTTTCTTGCCCAGTTCATTTGCTGACGTTCCTTTTTCCGTTTCGGCCGTCATGCATAAAGGATGCTATCCTCGGAGAACCCGAAATGAACATTGCACTCATACACCGAACAATGAGAACTCGCTCTTGTAGGTCGTGGCCGGTGATGTTCAGACGACAATGCATAGTCACCTTACCTCCATCCTTCCTGTTTAAGTGCATTTCTCCTCCAGTGGTGTCGGATTACTCAAGGAAATGCAGTAAAGTATGGTAGGAACAGGAGACGAGGTTATGTGAGGCAACTTATACATAAGGCATTATAACAACCAAATTAATGGATGTCTGTTAAAGTATTCATGCGATTAACCCCCAGATTTAGGGCGGGCTACATGGAAATTCAGAAACTTCAAAATGGTGTGTTTGTGTCTTTTCTGCTCGGCTTGTCGGCATCTAGTATGCAGACCTGGAGTCATCAGGCTGCTTTGAACGTAGTTCTTGCGCTCGGCTTTGAGTACGAAGAGCTGTGACGTTCTGAAATAGGCAAATTCTCCGCTGTAGTGTATATTGAAGGCTGCTGGTCTGGTGTAAGGCTTCATGTGTTGCTGTGTTGCAGAATAAATTACCTTGTTTGTGGTTTAGTGTCAACTTCTCTTCTGTTTCAGGGGAACTGTTTAAGGCCCTGCTGTAGATGCGGGAACTAGGGGTGTTGAGGAGGCTGAGGCTTCCTCTAAAACAAGGCTGTAACATATGCCGAATTTACAAGAAGGCCCAAATAGTTAAGAATTTGTCAGTGACAGTGTTTCTCCAAACACAATCGACTCACAAATTTGAGTGATTTTATAAGGGAGTCTGGGGAATTCTTCTCTTTTTATTTCTCCTTGCTGTTGTTGACTGTAGTTGATGTGGCTGCTTTGACCTTTAACCTCTTGAAGTTTACTGTCTGTTGTTGTGCAAAATGTATCTTTTGTTTTAGCAAGAACGAAAATAGTCCTGCTCTGGCTCTGAAGACTGGAGCGGAGCCCGAACATGATCCCTCTCATGTGATGTTATGGGGAAGCAGACATAAACAAAATGGAGACTGGCATGCTGCAATGACCTGCTGTAGTAATGTGCTGCAGTGGGAAAAATTCTGGATGAGTGGGGAGACACAGTCGACACACTATTCTTCAGAGAGAACTGGAAGTGAGATTGTAAGTTTCTATCAACAGCAGTATGCTAGCTAACGTTAGCCTAAGATGTTTACCAATGCTTGGCATCACCGTTAGCTGCTCCAGGATGCCTCTCTCATTGTTTTTTTTATGGTTTGGCTTGTAAAGTACTGATGTCTTCATCCTTTTTTTCAAATGTTTATCATTATTACGGCGGCTGTGATGATCCTGTGAGCAGTTCAGGAGATTCAGAAGATCTGTAACCCCCTCACATTAACAGATTATCTGTTCTGAAGTGCATGTTTTGAACGAGCACGGCACTATTTCTTACGAAATCCAAATCAACTAGCAAGTTATTACCCTGAACTCCGACTGCGTATCTCCCTGCTGCCCATGCACTAAATTTACTTAAAAGCACATGGGCCCTCAATCCAAAAAGCCGTCTTGGTAACAACACATGACCTAAATGTTTATATTCCTACTGTATGAGTTGGTGGGAAGCAACGATCTGTATAGAACAGGCATCGCCCGGCCCACTGTAGCGTGACACTGCAGATGTATTTAGTAGCTTAGTAAGAGGATATTCAATTTATTCATGATGCAAACCACAGGGTTGATGTCTGTGTGTGCGCGAGCGAGTGTGTGCAAGCGCATGGTGAGTGTGGAGTGAACCATGAAATGAAAACACCCTATAACCATTTCACTGCATCTCTCAATTAGGACATCATCTATGCAGAGGGAGCATTCATGAGTGGCTTCTTCTTTATTTACAATTACACACCGCAGTGCAGACAAATGGGGTTGGGGGTGCGGGGAGGCTCGTGTGTTCCACTCTGCAAAAAGATCCAGGGAATTGAAAAACAGACATGTGCTGTATAACTTGCTGCAATATCCTCTGTGACTTGTGGGCTTGATACTTGCCGTGCTTAATACTTAATATGAACTGCCTGGAAAAGTCTGGACACGCTGCACAAATCCCTCACAAAGACAGACCCCGTGAAACTTTTCAGCTCAGCTGGGTCGGTGCAGCATCACTGTGGGACTTATGCCTTATTGAACACTCGTTTTCTAATGCCCACCGTCCATTTTGGGTCCCTGTGGTTTAGCTGGAGATCTTCTGCAAAAATTTTCGATGCAAAGAAATGGTAGTCTCAAAATGTTTGGGCAGAGTCATGATCTGGGAACTTCTGGGTGCTCAAAAATCATTATGTTTTTAGGGATTTCGTATTTCAAAGGTTAAACTTCGTCTGGAAGAAATTATGTTCATGCACCACTAATTTGTTTTGCCAAATTCATTTTGAGGGGAAAGTTGCTGATCAAGTTCTGTCGCAGTGCTTTTTCTTAGGCAACAAAAGCTCTCTGGTGCGACGTTAATACGTCCTGTCTCATGCTTCAAGTCACATGAACTTTTCCAGGAACAAATCAAAACCAGAGTATTTCCATGACTTTAACCGAGAGCTGCGAGTGCCCGATTAGTTACCGTAAGAAAGAGAAACAATGCTGAAGCTGCTACAAGCATTGTGTATTCAGAAAGTCTGAAAACATATGAAGGCATGACGTAGCTCCCGAAATGTATCTTCTGTTGCACGTCAGTCCTGTATAAACATAAATGATTGGAGATGGGGTCGTCCTACATTTCCTTCCGTTAAGGCTGATATGAAATGCTTGATGGTTAATGCACCTTAATAATGCTAAATGATTTTAGATTTTTTAAAAATAAATTATGACTGGATAATCCCGTGACAAATGCAACCAAATTGACAGAGGAAATGTTTGTCAGTAAATTTTCTACAAAACCACAGTTAAGTTAAAAACTGAACGCTTCTTTGTGTTGCAAGTTTTTGTAGTTTTCAGTTAAATTCTATAATTATCTCTCGCTGTGATTATGCTCTGCTTTAAAAAACCAAGAACACAGATGGAGATGGTCAGACTTCCTGTGAAGAACAGCTGGTTTTGGTCGCCGCAAAAAGGGCTGGAAATATCCCAGAGGTTTCCCTAAAAAACCTTGATAAGCCACGTTTGGTGCAAACACTGACCTCGGACGCATCTGAGCTTTGCAGAAATGTCAGGTGCTGATATTATATTCTGGGCTGGTCAAACTGCCCAGTAACGTTTATGCCACTGATGTAACATTTCTGTACACAGCTCTCTGTGCTGAGATGTTGATGACAGAAATATTGGAAACAAGTGTTCTGTAAATTAGAACACACACAACAACTATTTGAATCCTAATTTTGTCTGCAGAGGATCTGGTTAATAAACGCTGTGAATGGCTTTTTGTACAGAGAAGCAGACAGATTCACAAAAGACGGTTTTAAACCCAGAACTGTCCGGGGATCTACAAAAGAAGCGCTCCATACCGGCCCTTCATCATCCATTAGGCGCTGTGGGAGTGGCGCTGTAAACATCGCCAACTCCAGGTGTTGACGTGCTCCATAAATTCCAGCTAAGAATGTAGCGGTCCATTCAGGCCTCTTTAGAAATGCAGGGCCACTCTATTCCTCTGATATTTTATACATGAAGTGAGCCATTTACAGTCTGATGAGCAAGTCTGGCTTATTAATGATATGGCCGTGCTCTTAGGGTGTCGGGCGCCAAGCAAATACTCATGTAAAATTAAACATGATTTGTTTACATAGCCGTGCAAATCAGACCACTCTTGGGCTTTGTTGCAACGCCCGTTCACGTCTTCGAGCACTGATTTCACTTCGTTGAGACATTTTCTGGAGCTCACACGCCGTTTTTTTTTTTTTTAAGAAAACGGCAGTTTGAGA
>CAEMYA010002116.1:9688607-9714339 GCA_903131615.1 Diplodus sargus | reverse complement strand
TCTGGGAATGTGACTCCTGCTTGAGTATTTTTTGGCTCTCACACATCTGCTAAAGGATATTCAGCTTGAATGATGTCATAAGTCCGGCAAAGTCCTGACAAGACTAGAAGGCTGAATTATTCAATGATGGCTCCACTTTTGTGGAATTATTTTAAGTATTATAATTGCAGTTGGGTTCGCCTTGGCCTGCTGAAGGGGAGAGAGTGGGGCCCTGTGGGGAGCGATCAGCATCAGTCAATGGTATCAGGTTACTGTGAGCGCACCAAAATACTCCCTTAATGATGGCCAAATTGAAGGAAAAGCATTGACTGGAGCTGAGACCAAACATAAGACAATATTTCTTCACATGTCGAGTCCTAACGTGGCCTTGCAAGCTGCAGACAGAAAAACACAAAGCCAGACACCTTTGTCACCGACATAACAGCGCGCAGCTTAACTCCACATAAACATGTTCTCGTAATGTTTTGTTTTTTGCACAAGGGATCAAGTAAACTTAAAGGTGCAGTACGTCGTTTTGGGGGAAACATTAATCAGAAGACAAAGATCTTCACCGACTGTTTTTTTAAATTATGCCCAAACAAACACAATAAACAAACACTCTTTGTTTTCATGACTGAATAAACAAACTGACCTTAAAGGACAACACAATTTAATTTACTTTGATTATATGTGGCGGACCCTGCCATCTCTCTAGCTTCAAACAGTCTGGGGACCTTATTTTCCTCTGAGAGCAGCTTGTTTATTCAGTTATAGAAGAAATATATATATTTCAGAATTATTAGCTGATTAATATTGCAAATATTAAATCTGACTTTGAATTTCTTCTGTAAAACAACATAGTAGCACTTTAAAGAAAAAAAAGAATCAGTCTCATGATCAAATGATCCATCAGTCGGCCTCATTGATCTAATATGAGGAAAGATTCAGAATCCTTATTTCCAGGCTCATTATTACAAAAGCAGTTTCTTAAACAGAGTGGAAACTATTTGGAAAAGAAAAGGCACCACTTGTGTTAGTTATGAGGTAAACAAAAGGAAATCTGAACAGACAAACTCATCAATCAGAATCACATTTGATCGTATTAGTCTCGCTGCGGCTCACGTTTGATAAATGGATATGATGTTATAAAACACCGGAGCCGTTTCCTGATGTACTCCGTTAAGAGAAGCCTCTAAAAGCCCAGAGGATTCTACTTGTCCAATCAGTCTCACCAGAGGGTCCAAGTCAAGAGATGAAAGAGCCAGAGGAAAGAAAAGAAGAAAATAATTCTCCCCTTTTGTCTCAGTTTCTGGGTCAAGGCCTAATTGATTTCCTGATTAGTCGTCCATCAACCTAAATCACAACCTGCTTTTACACCTGCGCTGGGAGTGTGACTTAACAGTTGAGGAATTCATTAACGAGCGGCTTATTTATCTGTTGAACGAGTCTATTCCGGTCTGGAATTTAATGAAACGTGCGGCACAATGAGGAGTGGGAGAAAAAAAAAATGTAAAAATTAAAAATTTAAATTATGGAAATGACATTTTTCTCTTAAAGTTAATTCTGACTGTTGTTTTCCCGCGAGGAATTTGACACGCGTGATTATTCATCTCTTGACAACAGCTCAATTAACACAATAATTTTGTTTTTCGTTTGTTATCATCAGGGGAAATATCCTATAACACTGGAACTTACACAGCGTAATACAAGCGGCGCTGGAAATATACATAGCCTGTTAGTGACATTCATGCATTTAATTTGCGGAATGAGGCTCGATCCTCATGTGATACATAGGCTTCAGCGCCGCAATTATCTTCTCAAGAGCACAATGTAGGCATAATTTCCCCAGACTGCATAATTATCTCTGAGTAGGCTGACAAACTCGTCACCGAAGTTTAAGAAACGAGTGGTTTCACTTCAACCAAGTAGGCTCCGTTTCTGAATCAAGTGGAATCTATTTTTAACCCTTTGGTAACCAGGTAGGTCGGTATCTTATTTACAAATTCAGCCTGGGGGGAGAAAGAGTTGCATCCATCCACTCAGGCGAACTTCAAAGTTTTGTGCATCATCTATCCGGCTCTCTGGGCCGGCTGGGGGTTAAAGCTTCAGCTCAAGGATCCCTGATTCACGTCCACCAACACCGGAGCAACCTGCGAGGCACAAACATGCCATGGGGAGATTTCAGCCTTGCTTTAACAACACACACTGTTTTCGTTTCGATCCCACAGTCAGGTTTTGGTTAATCCTTCTGCGACTGCAATGACGACTCGATGTTTTGTTGGCACAACTTTTTTTTCTTTTTAAATTCACGTGTAGCAGCAAGAACCAGGAATAGCGCAGCTGTAATGTTGGACCATTAAACTCATACCAATCAAAGATCTTTATCGCGCCTGGTGACAAAATAATCTCTCGTCGAGTTTCTTCCTGTCGGAAACAAAACGCAGCTGGTTGTCACTTTGCTGGACCAACGTCAGACGCTACAAAACACTTCTCAGTGAAAACACCCATCAGTCCTTTTAACACAAGCACAGAATCACATTCACACTTTGTTCACTGTCAAACCTCAAGTTTTAAAGGCCCCATATTATACTCATTTTTAGGCTCATACTTTTTTCACACAGCCTTCTCTCCATTGCTGCAGCACCTCTATTCACCCCTGTCTGTGTTTTAGTGCCTGTCACTTTAAGGCTCACCTGAAGAGCCCAGTACGCTCCTGATTGGTCAGCGCTCACAGGCCTGAGCAGACACTTTCACCTCTGTGTCTGCATCAGGCCCTCAGGAAAAGCAACTGGGCTTTAATTTTGTTCTTTGAATTCTTTAATTTTACATCGTGAGCAACCTGTTTTCAAGGCACAGTTATCTACGTGTGGTCTGTGTGCCTCTTTACATGGAATTTAATACCTGAAACTACGATTATTGCCTAACAAGCTATCGAGCTGGGCTTTGAGCTGTGCATATCCTGCTGTCACGCTAACTAGCTCAGCACTACAACAAACATTTGTTGTTCTGACTGGTTATTGGTCTGTCCACTCGCATCCAGAGGCATTCTGGTTTTCGCTCTGTTGATGACGCCCCTTGGAAATATAAAATTGGCTTAAAGGGTTCAGACAAATGGGCTGTGTTCGGGAAGAAAAAAACATGATAAACCGTCATGTCTCCAGGCTGCCAGGTACTGCAGGCTGTGGGCAAAACATTGCAGTGATACACACACACACACACACACACACACACACACACACACACACACACACACAATCTCGTATCAGCCTCTCGGGGTCAGACATAAAGGCTCACCTTTTCAGCAGCATCCACTTAGTGCTGAGAAGGAAGACAGACGTATTATCCATGTACCTTTGTCCATCATATTCACTTTGTATTGACTGAGTCAAACAGAACAACTGCGTCTTTATGTGGGCAGAGGTGAAAGACTCGCCGAGGTTTCTCTGAAGATTGATAAAAGAGACGAGCGGAGACAGACGGGGGCTTCAGTCAGTCTGACTCGTCAGGTGCCAGCGATGACAAAACACAAGATAGAAAATTAACCCCAAAGAAATAAAGTTGCATGAAGAAATACAAAGTTTGGACTCATCCGCACATTGCTGACATTTATTGTACCGACTGGGTTGAACATCTGTGTCGTCTGTGTTTGTTGGAGAATGACCGCGTTCAAAGTGTTGATGGTTGGAAGAGGAGCTGGATGAGAACAGCGGTCCCTGTCGGTCAGTCGGACACCCACTCGCTCCGCTGTGCTCCCTGCTGAAAAGGTGACAACCATGCAGATGTGACAGTTGGTGTTGCTCACTTTAAAAGGTGTCAGGTTTTGTGTTTTCCAAACTCACCCTGTGGGAGTCAGCAGTCTGTGCTTTGCCACCGTTGGATGCTTACATCTGTAGCTGGAGATATGCGTGTGTCGTGCCCACTGAGCTGTTACGTGACAGATGGGTTTTTGGATTCTCGTGTCAACGGCATTTTTGATACACAAAATGAGGGCGTTGTCTCGGCACAGTGGGCTGAGGTGTGTCCGATGTAAATACAGGAAGTGTCAGACGTCATCCTCTTCTTTCTCACAATCTCACCGACTTGTTGAATGTGCTAAAAATGAGATGTTGAATTCACATCTTTGGAACAGAGGTTTTATTTTTGTCCATACCTGGTAAAATGTACTTTTCCTCCTTTGACGCACCAACGTCTTATCAGGTTTTAAATAAGTCTTCAGGATAAGTAAAATTAGCGATTCACATGTTTGTTTCTGTGAATGGAAACATTAAAACTGACAATCCGTGAGAAGCAGTTTGACTCTTCTGCTAGTCAAAGACGTAGCTGGAATTTAATGAATTCTGGGTATCACCAACGCTGCCCCTGGGAAACTTGCTAAATTGCTCAAATCACTCAGCCTCTGCACGAGCAAAAAAAAAAAGGGCAATTTATTCGGAAATGTCACAATGTTGAGGATGATTTTGGCTTACAAGTGAGAAAACAACACATTCATCCCACATTGCTTTTTGTCAAAGACACTTCAAATATATTATCACTTCCAAACGAGAATTCCCTCGGTCCCTGTAAGTAAACCTTCCAAATCCCCGGCTCTCATCCCTATTTTCCTCCCAAAAACGAGCATTAGAAGGATTGCCCTGCTATTGTTGCTCCCCTTGGGAGCAAATCTATTTCTGCAGAGATGGAAATTGTCGGTCCCCACAAAGCTGCTGACACACTCTCAATGGAGGTGTCAATTCTCGAGGCCTCGCCATTGTGGACTGGATAATTTAATTGGAGAGGCACGACGGTGTGTCCCCGGTCGGGGCATTCAAATGTTGTATCGCTGCCTGTCCCAGTGCTGGCTCCTCTCCTGCTGCTGAGATTCAAGATTCAACTCGCCCCCCTCCTCCTCCTCCCTGATCCTTCCCTCTCCTCTCCATGCAGGTGGGGGGGAACAAAACACAGGCCCGAGCCCCTGAGAGAGCCCTTTGTTGGGAGGGGGGACGCAGCCTTGTGGCCCCAAAGTCTCAGAGCGGCTGTTCTGGAGAGGTGCAGGGGAGGAGGGCGAACCTGCTCCGCCATTACCTGGAAGTCGTCTTGGGGGCAGGCACGAAATTAGTCAGCAGATAATGAAGCTGTCTTTGATTGCAGGAGAGAGCGAGGGGTCGGAGGGGGGTTTGGCGTGGAGGGAGTCTCCTGTACAGGGGGCCTCCACAGGGCATGAGAAGCATGTCTTTGGAGGAGCGCCTGCTGTCAACGGATGCTCTGTTTCTCCGAGATCCTGGCATAGTTTAGGGTTGAAAGATGCACAAGGGTTGGAGAGGAGCGCGGGGCGAACACATTCCTTTGTACGGCTGCTGCAGGTGAATGGGGTTCAAAGGCAAGTGGTTAGACAGACGCAGGTAGACTGATGCACACAAATCTACGATGTGAAAAGACCAACATCAGTCCACGTACAGTATGCTGTGTTCAGATTTATTTCTGGAGGAACTCTTAAATTAGGAAAAGCCATGTTTGGTAAACTTCTTTATATCCAAACTTTCACTCTTCTTGTGGTAACAGAAACGCGGCACCTGATCCATCGCAAATACATTTAACATTCTTGTCAGACACGCTCATGCCGTTTTTTTTTTTTTTAAAAACATTAGTTGTTGTGACTGTCTCGAGCAATTTTCATCTTCATCTCTGCGAGTGCGTGTGTCAATGCCTCTGTTTGTCCCGCTGCTCTGTTGTCACGACAACCTGCGCGCCCCGGCTCATGGCCGCCCTCCAAGCGCGGACAAAGCTGTCGTCGAATGAACCAGGCGTGTGTCCACCGGACCTGAGGGGTGCCGCCACCGCTAACAAAACACACAAAGACCCTCGCCCCTGGCACTGGCCCTCACCCCGTCTACCCGCTATCCTGCCCCTCCCACACACCGCCGCCTGCTGCTTTGTGCCCGCTCCAAGGAGAGGAAGTTCCTCTCGTCTCCTTTTCAAGGTAGCCTTGCCACCCATGCCCCCTCTTTCACACAGGCAGAGTCGAACGGGCACACACACACATACACACACACACTAGCTGCAAAGATATGCAAAACGACACACTCTTCAAGGTAGCACAGTTCATGAGCTTTTGTTTCTCCTGTGTCTTTTTGCTAAATTGGTTTTGAGGTTGAAGACATTTTTGTTGTTGTACATGCAAGACACTTTTGGAAAATATGCCAAAAGTACAGATATTATTTACTCGAGAGGAAGAACAGATACTTGACTCTGGTAAAAATAGAAGTGCTGATTCAACTTCTGTGCTCAAGTAAAATAGAATACAGGCTCTGAAATGAACTCAAAGTATAAAGTCTGAAAGACATTTCTACTGGACATTTCTGTGCAAAGCTAACTGAACCTCACGTCATATTAATATAATTGAAACACTATTCAACTTAAAGGTAGAATAAGTAGGATTTGTCCCAGCTGTTCATAAAAGCACCACAAAGATAGTTCATTACTGAGTCTCACTTCCAGGATACCAACATTTTGAGTTGGTGAAGCGTCCTGAGCAACGAACAGTTGAGAAAATGAGAGAATCCTCTGCAGATATGAGACACTGACACACCTCTTCTCCCCATTCCAGCCTCCCTCTATGTCTTTTATGTCGCTACGTCTCGCTACGTCTGCTGTGCGTGATAAAATCGGTGTTGTGATGTTGGGAAGGCAGCGTGCAGTGACACAAAATAAAAATAACCGATAATCCCCCTGAAATGCATTAAACTAAAGTATCGATGAGTAGAAAGTACAGATGTAACGCCAGTTTGTGATACAATTTTTTGCATCACAACAAAGTGTCTCTGTTAAGTCTGTTCAGTGTGTTTTCATCTCATCTGACCTGTGTGTCTTCGATGTAATGAGGAAAAACTAAAAAGTGATTTTGTGTTCCACGTGCTTAAAGTTTTAAATGTAGAAAACAGACGTAGTAGAGGCGCAGATGCACTTCATTTCAGTTAGTTAGTCAAGTTCTATAAACAGTAGAACCATCATTTTCCATATATTTTCATAAATATATATAAACCTCCATGTGTTTCCTCCTCCACGCACCCTGTTTGTAATGCATGCTCTCTGTTAATAATGGATCGTGTGGCCTCTTTGCCCGAGATAACCCTGATGACATCACCAGTGTTGTTGACAAAGTTCCTCCAAAGCCGCAGGAGACATTTAACAACTGTTCTCACAGGCTGAGGAACACTCACAACGTATGAACTGATCTCGATTGAGTTTATCTTTAATTTTAAGCAACATGCAGATTCCTCACTGACGTCAGTCGGACTTAGAAGCGATGAGACTGTTCCACATCCGAGGTTAGATCAGCCGAGTCCACTGCATTTTAAATGTAAAGAGTGCAGACAGGCTGTGTCGAGCGGCGAGTCTGTGGTCTTTGCTCTGTCAGTCACTCTATAGTACAAGATGTGACACTGAGCTCACGCGTTTGTCACAACACGGCCGCGTCAGCTCATAATCACACCTGTATGTAACCGAGGCTGACAGACCGTTCAGTACTCAGGCGGAGAAAAACCAGGGAGATGTCTCAAATGTGAGGCAGGTTTCTCTTTCAGAAAGGCCTCTTGTCTTTCCTCTTCTCCGGCTATCAACCCTGTTTCTCTTCTGCTCGGTTTGTCATTGATCTTTTACTAATCGTAAATGTATTCAGTCTATATCTATACGTGCTGCCGCTGTCTGATTTAAGCCTGCGTCGCCTTATAAATGACATACCTTAAAAGCACGTCCATGTGTTCTTAAAGCATAAATATTGACTAAGTGAAGGGAAATAATAACTTTATATTATTGAGTCTTTGAAAGCAAAGTTACTTTCTGCTGGATCTGGATGTATACTTGGATAATGCAATGTTTAAAGAAAGTAAGAACGTTTCCTGGATCCGTCCCTGTAGTCTATCCACATCAGCACCAAACGTTAAATGCATGTGTTCTGGACCGAGACTCGTCCTCCATCCAAGTTTTGAGGAAATCTGTTCGTAGTTTTTCTGAAATCTGTCTGAAAAAACAACCAACAAACACACACGGACGAAAACACGCTTTTATTAAATCATCTCACATGAGATTTTCTGCTCTTCTGTTTCTTTCTGTGGTTGTGTCACCAAGTTTCAAAATGGGCGGAACTCAGTTGGTGATGTCACGTACCTCTGTGCACCAATCAGGATTCAGCAATTGGCTGGTTGTTTGGTCACCGTCTGTCAAACCGGATTAAACCACACACTGACAGTGTTGATGACAGGAATTATGGCCGATGTTTTGAGTTTTTGGACACCTAAGGAAGTTTCCTTTGTTTCCACTTTGATTGTTATTTTGTCGCGAACATTTAGTGGCTTCAACAGGAGCAGGTTGTGTGCTGTCATTCACAAATATTTTTTTCTTGCCTGATCTTGAAGCAGCTGGAGAGTTTATATAGCATCAGTGACAGAATCAGGAGTCAGTGGTGGAAAGTAACTAAGTACATTTACTCAAATACTTTTATCTCACTTTACTTATACTATACTAGTATTTCTATGTTATGCTACTTCACATTTCTAGTCCACTACATCTGTGAGTGAAATATTGTACTTTTGCTTCACTACAGTTTTAATTAATTGTTACTTTCTATATATAAAACATGACATGATATGATGCAGCACTTTAGAACTTATACTATGTATGAAAATCTACAACATTTACGTGTATTGAACAGAATATTATAATAAAAAGTAATAAAACTGTGGAGAGCCAATCTGCAATTACAGTACGTTCACTTTTCATACTAATATTGACAGAACTTTTACTAAGAATACTTTGGATGCAGAACTTTTGCTTGCAAAAAAGTAATTCTACTTTTCCTAAATAAAAGGATCTCAGTTCGTCTTCCACCTCTGAAGGTTGTCCAGAAAGTATCTCAGAGGTGATGTCATGGAGGTGGATGAAAGGCGGAGAAAATACAGTTTGGACTCTGAACAGGGCCTCCAACCTCTTAATGAATATGACCTCTGAGTCCTTCCCACAATTCCCCGGGCTCTCATTCTCCCTCTCCAAAAAAACCTACAGTGTTTAATGATTCCAGGGACTCTGGGGTGAGCTCCAACTCTAATCAATGAGCCCCATCTACGGGGAGCCAGTATCCCTGGTGACACCATGGTGATGAGTTCCCGTTAGAATAGTTCCCCCCCTCCACCTCTCACTCTCTCGCTCTCTCTCTGGATGTGGAGCGTCTGTCTGAACTGGCAAGACGGAGTCATTATGTAAAGTTTTTTTTTCCTCCTCGTCTGCTCTTTTTCTGCTGAGAACAACAGAGTTTAAATATGTAACTTGTTTGTTTGGAGAGTTTGTACTCATCAGGAAATGGTGTAAAGTTATGAAGAAACTAAAAAGAAATGAAAGACAAAATATATAGAGAGAGAGCAGCTTTTTGTTTAGGAATATAAAAATGAAAGCTGGTGGAGGTGAGTAAGATGCACAGTGGAGATGGAAACGTCTTGAGCAGCGGCGGCATTTCACGATGGCGTCCAGGATCCTGGTTTACATTTTGTTCCTCCGTCACACCCTGCAGTGACTTTCTTTCATGTTTCTCGCGGTCTCTCCCGCATTTGTTTAAGAATTTGCTTTTCATAGACGTCTTTATGTACTCGCGCTCGTCTCTTTCGCCAGAGTTCCCTTCTGCTTTGTCATTTTTTTTTTCAACAGACCAGAAGAGCCCCCCCCCCTTAAAAGAAAGGGTTTAAAAAATGGAGGGAAGAGCATTTTTCAGCGCTCTTCTCATTGATGAAATGTTTCCTCTTCCTCGTCAATTATTTAGGCCGTTTTCATTGGAGAACTCCCAGTGGCACCCGGTGAGATTTGCATCCTGATTTATTTGTCATATATCCTTTATATCTCTAAATTCTTTATACCTCTCCAGTGGCTCCATGCATCTTTCATGGGCTCCTCGGCAGTGTTTGCAGCAGGCCAGATCCAAACACATTTTACACGTCACGCTGCAGCTGCAGCTCGCCTATTTCACCTTGGGTGTGTAGGCTGGATGAAAAATTTATTGTCTGGTGTCGTTAATTTCTTTTTTTTTTTTTTCCTCACACCACTAAGTTTTTTGGGGGGGAGTTGTCAGTGTCATGAGTCGCCACCTCACAGGCTGTTTTTTTTCCTCCCCTCTACTTTCTCTCTCACTCCTTCTTCTGGTTTTGTGTTGAACTTTTAGAAAATTGCAAGTGAAGCAACTCTCCGACCTGGAAAAGGCTGTTTTTTTTTGTTTTTTTGTTGAGGATGAGTGACTGACACAATTAGGTGAATATGGAAATGAGGTGTTGATGCTCACCCAGAGGGCGAGTCGCGTCGCGTCGAGACAAATTTATTTATGAAGCGCTTTTAACTGAACGCGTTGATCGCAGGGGGAGTTTTGAGAAAATAAAAAACTTCATTCAGAAAGTAAAAGTCGTAGTAACAGTCGGTTTGACCTTTGACACCCTGTTATTCCCTTCTTTAAGAGGTCATTCTTCACCTCACGTACTCTTTACTTCATTCTGTCCAGGCTGTTTCCTCCTCGTCTATTCATGCCGTTGACAGACAAGAGGAAAAAAACCAAACAACAAGAGGAAGATAAGTTTGTGACACGGTTAAATGTGACAATACTTTGAACTGGCGTCACACAGACTTTACCCCCACAGCACAGAGCATAGGGGATAAAGATAAACATGTTTGTAATGGTGTAAATTTAATTCTCCACTTGGCCTCCATCGCAGCTCGTCTCACCCACGCAGGGGGAGGAAAAAAAAAGCATTCCCAACTGATTAATTCCCCAGCAGTGATTCCCCTATCTCCCTCTGTCTGTCTCTGTTGACATGCTGCCACTCCAAGCCGTTCCGCTGATTTTTTTTATTTTTTATTTCCCTAACACTGGCACAAGCCGAGGCTCCGCGTATGTGCCGCGCAATGTGGCAAACACTCCGGCCTCTCTTCCGCCCGGATCGGAGCGCAGCACGCGGAGACAGATTGTGATGCTGGAATGCGCCACCGAGCCTTACAATCCCCATCTGCTTGGGCAGGCCGCGGATGAGCGGGGGAATGACGGAGGGATGGAGACACTGAGAGGGAGGAGAGGAGGCAGAATGATGGAGTGGCTATTAAATATACAGCAGGCAGTGAAGAGCATGCAGGGTGTTGTTGGGAGGCTGCATTATGGTGGCGCATCAGTGCTCCATCTCTTCATTTCTTCTCTCTTTTCTATTTTAGTACCACGGCTTCTGAGCAGAGTCTCGTCTGTTCCCCTCGTTTTTTTTCTGTCACCCTTTCTCGGCATTCCTTCATTTTACCCACAGACTCTTTTACTTCTTCCTGTTTCTTGCCCTTCTTCTTCTGCCCTCCCTCTGTAATTCTCTTGCCCTCACTTTTCCTGGGTTCACAACATCTTTTCATACCCTTCTTTCTTTTTTCATTTTTCATGTTTTTCTTTAATAACTTGCTTTCATCCTTTTTAATTTTCAGCATTTATACTTTACCCTCTTGTTTTTCTGCTTTTCTTGCTCCTATCTTTCAAAATTTTCTCCCCCACCTTTTTCTTTTACTTTCCTGTTCTTCTTTATCTTCCTTTCCTTTAGCTGATCTTCCTTGCAATTACTTTCTTTCTTGCTTTCTTTCTTTCTTGCTGCTCATTGGGATGTAAGGCCACCTATGTAACATAAATCAGAGATGAATCCAGCCACAGGCTTTAAATGGAGATGTTTTATTAGAACAGGTCCTCGAGTCCTTGGCGGCGGGAACCAGTTGATGTGAATTGAGTTGAGGCTAACCTCGATGTTAATTCAACCTTTTATGGAGCGGCTCTGGCGGTGGGGGGTAACGGGCGCCGTCTCGGGCTTCGTGACAGCTCGCTAACGCAGCTCCGCTGAGGTGTCTGTGCCACATTTTCTCCCCGTTTGCCATCTAATTCACACGTCCCCGAAGTACACTCCAAAAAAATTGGATGGTAAAACATTGTGAAAACATCCTCGGATGACAGCCGCAGCATGGCGGGGGGAGGGGTGGGGCGGGGGAGAGGGTATGTGGGTCATGTATCTGTGTCCAGATCAGTTGGCAGATTCTTTTTTCCCCCCCTCCTCTTTCTTTCTCCTTCTTTCTTTTTTCATTCCGGCAGATTTCTTCATCAGGTTGCGGGGAAGGCGGCCTTCTGTCACGAAACACTACAGTGTGTGCTGTGTATGGTTGGAGGGTGGAGGAGGAGGGGGTGGGTGGAGATAAGTTGGAGCGGAGGAGGAAGGCGGGTGGGTTTGGGGGGCAGTGAAGCAGCCTGACTGGAAAACTGTGTTCGGCTATTTTTAATTCATGGGATACCACCTGGCTAATGGTGTTTTTGGATCCGCCGGCTCCCTGCAAGCCCAGAACAGGACTTGTTTCAAATAATCAGGCCTGCACCGAATGCACTGAAATTATTCATGCAGGCTGCATTACGAGCCGTTGATCATAATATTGGAATATTAAAACAGTTCAGAAATGTCAGGTAGCATTAGGATGCACCTAAACAGCTCCGGTGGGTCGTATGAGAAAAGTAAGGCAGAGGTTTCTTTCTCCTCTTAAGGTTTTTTATAAAACTATGCACACATGAGGCAGTAAAAAAATGAAATAAAAGCACAATAATATGACGACATTAAGAGTGAAAAATAATGCAGAAAGGAACTCGGTGTAAACATAAAATATAAGACAGGCAGAACTTTTCTTTTGCCAAACATTAAGAGGCTCCATCGCCTCCTGGGCACCATTAAAGACATATTGCTGTTTCTAAGATTTGCCCTCAGTGGGTCATAACAGCATTGTGATGTCAACATTACAGGAAACGTTAACATAGTCATGCTGAACTTACAGTAACCAGCAGGCCACTGATGTTATCCTGCCCATTGATTTCCTCTGTGGCCCTAAGTACTGACGGCTTCAGCTTAAGATAGCATGAGACCATAAAGGGCAGATTGACCAAACGCAGCTTCATATGATTATATGAAATATTGATAAGAGTGGTCTCCTCTCCCATCAGGCCTTATGGACAAATAAATGGACAACTGACCGGCCCTGGCTGGACTCGAGCCGCTCGCGTAATGAACTGAGGAGCATGAGAGCAACGCAAAGTGGAAAACACGACTGCGTCTTCAGGCTGAAAGCTTCTCTGGTGCACATATTATTTATTTTATTTATATATATTTTCAAAGATCATAATATAAAACCAAAGGTGGGAAGTAAAAGTACAAATACTTATTGTACTGAAGCAGATTTTCACATTATCTGTAGTTTTTCTGACAACTTTTTTACTTTTCCTGCCGACATTTGAACACAAACATCTTTCGATTATTGAGTATTTTTTAATGTGTGTCATTGTACGTCGCCGTCGTAACATCAAAACAAACTGCGTAAAAGACAAAAACAACTGGATTAGTTAGTGTCTCGTATCTGCAGAGACTCTACAGCTCCCCGTCTGGATTTTTTTATTTTCTCAATTATTTGCTGCTCGGGACGCTTCCTGGCAGTGAGACTAATCCATATTTTTTGTGGTGTGTTTAGGAACAACTGGGACAAATCCTACTGATTCTACCTTTTAAGTTAAATAGTCTTTGATTAATATTAATATGACGTGAGCCTTTCACAGAAATGGCCCTTAGAAATGTCCTTCAGAGGGAGACTGTTTACAGAGCCTGTTCTCAGGAAGTCAAATCAGTACTTCTGCTTTCAACAAAGTCTTTTTTTACACACGTATCTGTACTTCTACTCAAGTAAAGAATGTGTGAACTTTTGCCTGTTGTTTTTCCTTTAAAACTCTCAAAGATGTTTATGTTTAAACTTTATCCCAGCTTCCCAGTGTGCTAGAATTAAATTGAATTAATTCTTTAATATAGAATATACCAAGTATATAAATCTAATAACGATTGATGGAGCTACTTACGAGATCGAGCAGACTTTTAGTTGACATAAATTATTCCTAAATGAATAAAGTAGGTGGATGGACGGTCATATTAAAGACACTCTTCTAAAACTACATCACTTTTCTTTATGGGATTGTTGGTCTGTTGACCACATATCAACACAAGCAGCAGCAGAATTTGTTGACGGTGAACACAACTTGTGTTTCAGGCCTCTGGACGAGGGAGCTGAGGATGATGAAAAGAGTCGACCTGCAGGTGAAAATGTCGGCATTAAAGAGCGCGGGACTCTTTTTGTATTTCATCCAAACCTTCTAGTGTATTCTAGTTTGATTAAGAGACACGGCTCAACAAAGATGTCTTATCAGAGATGTTTATCTTGATTCACGCTGCAGAGACTGTAAAATCTGAGTAACGGAAGATAAAGTTATCTGTCTGAGCGATGTTATTTCTGTCAAATCGATTATCACGGCTGTTATCTGCAGTTTATCGGAAGCTCCAGCAGTTTGGCAATAGAGAAAAAAAAAGAAGAAACGTTACTGTTTTTCGGCGAACGGCACATATCAGTAATCTGTCGGCTTTCCATGAACAGAGATGAACATCAGTCATTTCATATTTTTAACCCCTGTGTGTAACGTGTTGGATGGATTTAGATGACACTCGCTCTGAGGACCACGTCAGGTTCAAGTGAAAACAGCTACATCTTCCTTCTCCTGACATCCGCAGCAGAGACTGTTTTAACTTCCCAGCGAGCGTGATTCATTAGCTGCACACATTTCAAACGACACGTCGGCGAGGGAGAGAGCAGTTTTTAACAAGCCTTTAGTTGTTGCGGGGGAATAAGTGTAAGCAGTCTTCCATCAGCTGCACACGTTCCCCTGATGAGACGACGGCGGCTAAGACGTTTATGCAAAGATGCAACCTCACGCTTTCAACTTCTCGCAGTCACACGGACGACAACTTTGATGCCATATTAGATGTGAGGCAACAAACTTGATACGGGTATTTACCAACAAAGCCTCGTTCTCACTCGCGGGTCGTGCAGAGTAAGAGGATTAGGGTTTTCTTTTTTTTCTCTTTCCTTTCTTTTGCTGTCAGGGTTTAAGGGGAAACTACAACTTTCTGAATTTAATTGTTGTTCCGTTGACTTAAACACAAAAATCTGACTTCATGCTATGCGGCCTGAATTCCACCAATAAGAGGAAAGAGTGACTTTGATGGTGTATGTAAAGCAAATAAAGCACCTCTTCAGTTTGAAATGAATTAGATTTGGTTGTTGGCACGTAAACACACGTCTTTACTCACCTGATCTATATATTATTGCTGCACTGGGTATGTGTGTGTGTGTGTGTGTGTGTGTGTGTGGTGAGGGGCTTAGCTTTCCTGCCATTTTGTGCCACATGATGGAGTTTTTGGGACCAGAGAAGACGCTCTGACGAACAACCTTCAGTGGCCTGCGGGAGACACTTGTGTAAATGACCCAGACACCTTAATGAAATGTGTGAGCGGAAGAAATTTACTCTTTACTGATGGCATTTTTTTTTTCTTTTGCCCCTGCAATATTAAATTTCACAGACATTTTAATCAAACTGTAAGCCCCCTCGATCACAAAAGTCATTTTCCAATCCACAATTTTGGGTTAGAAAGTCAATTTGTTCGACGTAATCAAAGATTTAATAAGAGCCAAATTTAAGAAACTCAAAAATGTGCGACCATACTCATCTGTAAAAAGTTTTCTGTCCTGATTTTTTCCCCCCAGTTTGGCTCCGGCGTCTCACATTTAAAAAGAAAACTCTCGGACTCTCGCTAACAAAGCAGAGGAGAGAGGAAGATGGAGATGAAGAGGAAGATGAGCGGGGAGGAAGAGATGAGAGGTGGGGGAGGTGGAGGGGTTGTGGCAGATTTTTTACCTGAAGGCAAAAGCAGGGAGAGGAACCCGAAGGTTCAGCGGGGAACAGTCGCGCCCGCCCCAGTTCCAGGAAGGCCCTCTCCGCTGTGATCCATTATTCAGCAACGAGCACAATTAGCCTCTGTCAAGCTATTTTTACACGCTCCGATAAGATAGATTCAGTGTACAAAAGAATGTGCAACGTCTCCCCCTCCTCGCTCCCCCTCACCACTTATTTATTTATCTGCCACGTTAATGCGTTAGAATGGTATCGATGTAGCTTTTATCCCTTCACTTATTCATCAGGGCTTTGAGAGAGTTTGTTTAGAGCTGTTTAGCGAGGCATCATCGTCAAAGCTCGCAGGGATGAGATGCGTTAAGACGACTCATCTATCTCGATGTTATGATACGTGGGTGTAATTTCTCTGTTTGAATGCAGATGGTTTGGCATTTGAAAATGAATTGACCTCCAGGACCTTAACGAGCACTCAGCATCAAGCGCAGAACGCTTATATTTATACTGGGCCACACTAAGTGCAGGTGCCCATTTACAGAAGAGGATGACTTCAGCATGCACGCTTTGATTGTTTCTGGATGCTGCAGGGGAACGTTGAACAAGTTCTCTTTGGATCCATCACGTGCCTCATACGAACCTGTTTCCCTCCAAAAAAAGAAGTTGTGACGCTGTGTGGAATGTAAATAAAAAACAGAATGCAATCATTTGAGAACGAAGTGTTTACCGACTGAGCCTCTGCAGGACGCCCCTTTCTTACCCAACCGTGACGCTCTCACCTGTTACCAATGAACCTGTTTACCTGTGGAACCTTCCACACAGATGTTTTCTGGAGCGTTGCAAAACTTTTCCAGTCTTTTTGTTGCTTGTGTCCCAACTTGCTTGAGATTCAGATTAAACATAAAGGTATAATATTGGATATATTGTCTTTTCAATTGTGTAAATGTCAAAAAGGATTATGTCTTTTTCTAAAAGTGTCCTAACTGCTTTTGGATCAGCGTTGTAGTTTTTAGCTTGCATACCTTCAGGTTTCTTTACTGCAAATTCATCCCCTCTCCTTTTTTTCTGACTAAATTTCTTCCCCTATATGTGTGTGTGTGTGTGTGTGTGTGTGTGTGGAAAGATTACACCTGAAACCAAACGTACAGTCTTTGAAGAACCCTCCAACCTGTCTGCTGCAGCACCTGCGCTTGTTCCTGTCTGTTTCTTTATACCACACGTTTGCCACAAATTGTGTCTTTTGTTTCTTTTGTGTGTTCTGTTTTTGTGCGTGTGCGGTTTGACTTCATGTGTTGTTATTTGGCTCGCTTTGTATTTTCTTGTCTTGTTGATGTTGCGATTTTTATTTGTGTTTTTTGCTGTTGTGTTTGCAAGGACCCCAGGAAGATCAGTGACCTTGTAGAAGCTGAGGGGGATCCTACCAAAGAAAGACAGAAAGATCTATAAAGGAACAGCTGACTGAATTAGCAGTAACCGAGCCTGAGCCTGAACAGAACACGACAGTCATTCTGTTTTTTACGTCCGAACCCGACTTGAGCCTGATTCAGGTAATGTAAGCATGAGCACTGAGCGCTAGGTTACTCTTTCCTGCAGCTGTTAACATGTTTACAGCTTTCTTGTTTACCCTGATTCTAAAACGTACTCAAGGCATTATTCTGCACACATAGATATAAAATAAAAAAATACACATATTTGTATTTTTATGTCTGTGACTGAACCCAAATGTGGACATCAGTTCAGGATTTCAGCCTGAGATCCTGCGTATCAGTGCTGCAGTTGACACTCGGGGGAATACAGTATTTTTTTTCTGTTGGAGGGATTGATTAAGGGATTGATATCTTTCTCATGTTGGTCTGTGAACAAGCAGCTAGGCTACCTTAGCGTAGCATAAACAGTTAAAATCTGCTGACCAGCTCCTCTGAAGCTCTCTAATCATCATTTAATATGCTGTTTGTTTAATCCTTAAACAACCCGTTCGTGAAAAAAAAAAAAAAATCATTTTACAGGCGGTTATCTGCCATTAAATCTCATCTTTCTCTAAACCAGAAAGCAAAAAAAACAATAAAAAAATGAAATATGCTTATTCTCGGTAACTATGCCTGTAAAGTGTGCCCAGCATCCGTGGGTGAAATATGTTCAGGAAATAAAGCATTTTCTTCAGATTAAGTGTTTCTCAGAGTGAAGATAATCTCTCTCGTCAGCATAATTTAGGTAGTTAGTATAGATTACTGCGCGGTATCATTATTCATGAGACTGCATTGTAATGAGGAATAAATGTATGATAAGGTAAGGCTTAAGAGCGGAAAGTGCCTGAGTTCTCTCCACATTTCAGAGCTTTATGTGCAAATTCCAGACTTATATGCACAACATAATTCAGTCCAAATTGGCTCACCTGCCACCGTCGCACACTGAAGGGGAAATATTTAGCCTGCGATACTCTTTCTGAGTCACGCCGGCTTCTTATCTAATTCTTCCCCAATTTACCTCATCACTCCCTCTGAAAACTTTGTGTTTGGTCACGGCTTTGGGCCTCGGGGCAGTTCTGCTCTTCTTTCTTGAAGTGAGACGAGGATTTTTCTTCGCTCTTGTCAAACACTCCCGTCTTTATCGGAGCATCATTTTATCTTAATAAACGTTAATTTGATTAGATAGCTGGTTTGGAGGCTGCTCTATCTACCATCTGATATCTTGGATGTTCTGGGAATAGATCTCCTGCGTATATACAGCACATCTACTGTATAAATAAAGCTGCTTCATAATCATCTCTGTGGAGAAGGATTAGTCTCAGTTAAGTGACAGTGTTAGATTTACAGGTGAGGAGCTCAAATTAGGAAATCCAAACAGGCCCGGACTCAATCACTCTTACTTGTTAGGGAAATGAGACTTGAGTCGCTCAAACCATTGAATGATTAGAGTTTTTCCTGTGGGTCAGTACAAATCACCCACGTTTTGCCGATGCAGATGAGCCTCACGCGGCACATCTCGCATGTCCAACGCTGATTATAATTGCCGAGCACGGACGCGTGTGTTCTACATTCAGTCGTGTGGGATTGATACCTGCAGTACGACCCGGCTTGTGAAGCCGGTCGTCCAGAGCCGCGCTACTTTCAAGATGAAAAGATATCGCCTGGCCTATGCGTTACTAGTGATCTTTAAAGATCACATGCTGCCCCGATTAGCATGAAGCTAAGTACGCAGCATGATTAGCTCTCATTAACATGAGGTATTCCTTAACAAGGTTGTTAGCACATCCCGACTGCAAGCTTTGACCCCGCATTGCAGGTGCTGCCATCGCACCAGATCAGGCAGGTAATTAGGCTTCTTAAATGTGTGTGTGTGTGTGTGTGTGTGTGTGTGTGGAGTGGAGGGGGTATTAGTGGGGTTCATTAGCCCACCCTCCCACTTATCCACCCCTTTACCCAACCCCAGTTGATCTTTACAAGACCTCCCTCCCCTTTCATTCTTTGCCTCCTCTCTCTTATCTCCAGCAGCGTTGCCCCTGACCCCCTTCAGCCTTCTTATTCCCCCCAGTGGTCGGGTGGGTGGGGTTAGGGGTGTGTTGGGAGGTGGACGGGTGCATCCATCGGGGGCGGCTGATCAAAGACCCGGGGATCCCCAGGGAGGACATTTTCAGAGGCAGGGGGGAATTTAAACAGCAGCCTAAGCCAGGAAACCAGAGCTGAGGTGAGAGGCGAGGGGGTTATTGTGGTTGTTTCTAACCCAGGAGAAGGGCAGCCCCGTCTTTAATCCCCCTAATGAGGGAGGGGATCTCACCAAGGCTGCTTTCACCTGTAAAAGGGTCCTAATGTGGTTTGCATGGTGATAACCCTTGAAAGCCATTGGGTTTTTTTTTTTTCTGTTTTTTTTTTAAAAGGGCATAAGAAGTGTGAGATGTGAGAAATCTCTGGATTTGTAAGAGCAGCGTGAAGCGTATTGAGGATGACAGAAGCATCAGAAACAACAAAGTGGTCTCTGGAGGCTGACAATATCCTGTGTGTGTGTGTGTGTGTGTGTGTGTGTGTGTGTGTGTGTGTGTGTGAGCAGCAGTGTGCGTTGATGCCTGTCCTCTGAACCGAGCCTCTTTTTCAAAGTGTTTGTGCACGTCGCAGGCCGCGATGCAGCTCCGCCCGTGCGCCTTTACAGTATACGAACCATGTGTGGGTGTGTTTTTTGGCCTGTTGTAGGTCTGTGCGTGTGTGTGTGTTGACCGTGTGTGTTCTATCACGTCAGAGACATGACAGGCGCGAACGCTGATTCAGTCTGGCGGTGGTAGTGTCTGAAAGCGCCAGGGAACCTACCGGGAGCAAATGATATTCATTGGTCTTAAACGCTCGGGTTGGCCGGCCGGCCTTGTTGCAACCGCTGGTGTCATGTTACATTATGACCTGAAGATGACGGGGGACGACACTGCTCCAAAAAGAGGAGGGAGAGAGGGAAGGGGGGAGGAGGAGGAGGAGGAGGAGGAGGAGGAGCAGGCAGNNNNCTTGGCTGAGGTCATTTAAAGCCCTAATCCACAGTTTGGTTTGCTGTGTGAATTCTTAGTGGACAGACAGATTGTGGATGAGTGTAACTTCTGCAGTCAGGCAGTTTAATGCATTTTGCACTTGTGTTTTCAATTTCTCTTTGCTGATTTTTATTGTTAGTATTTAATGTATCTGTATATTTTCCACAATTTACTATAATTCAGTTTCTCTGCTTCTTTTGATGTTGTGTCTGCTGTATGTAAGGAGAGGCCGGACAATGTTTTACACAGTGGGAACATTATAATGGACACAATTGCTATTTTGGACTATTAAACTCACCTCATCCTGTAATAATAACACTCACTCTTCATCACCTCTTTGACTCAGTGAGCTAAAGTCATGATGAAACACAGATAGAGCCGGTGTGGGGAGATATCACGTCAACAGGGGGCGCTGCACTTCAGTTCAGCGGGTTGCTGCTTCAGACTTTTCCACACAGCAAGTATTTCACAAGTTATTTAACATATGGAAGTGTTTTAGGTTTTAATGCATGATACATTTTTAGATTGTCTTTGTATCTCTTGTGCGTGCGGCTTTTTTTTCTCAGGCGTGTCTCTGCCTCCCTTCTCTCCCGCTCTCTTTCCCTGTGAGCTCCTGCCGAACCAAAACATGGTTTTGAGGTCAGTTTGAAGTATCTGCTATCTTTCTCATCTTTTTTTTTCAGGGCTTTAACCTTGGATTTTATACCAAAAAGATGGAACAGATTGTATTTTTTTGAGAGACGATTAACCATTTACTGCTGCTGACAGCAGGGTGTGCACAGTGTCAACAATGACACTGCCAACATCTGGTTGGAAGGACTCTCCCTCGCAGCCACATGCAGCCTTGGTTCCAAAAAAATTTGGGATGCTGAGTAGAATGTAAATAAAAACAGAATACCATCATTTGCAAATTAACTCTGTTTACTGTCAACAGTTTTAAGAAGTGATCTTGAGCCCACGCAGTATCATTCCCAGTCCAGGCACCAGGATGTGATGTTAGCAGTTAACGTTTCTACAAACCACAGATGCATCCAAGGTGGAGACTTGTATCAGATCAGACTTCACCTTCACATTATGTGCTTGTTGCTGGACTTTCACACCAGGGGTTGGAGGGGAAGGTGGTGGCATTTTTATGTGCCACAAGGCTTTCAAGCTGGCGACTGCAGTTCGACTCAGTGGGGAGATTTCCAGCTGCTTCTTTGGCGACCAAAACTTTGTGTTTGTCACGGGAGGTTGGACCGTCTCCTGCTGTTTTGTATTGACCAAAATTGGGCGTTTGTCATCATCTACAGCCATTTTTGTGTTGACGAAAAGTGGGTGTTTGTCACGGGAGTTCGGACAATCTGCAGCCGTTTTATTGCCGACCAAAACCGAGTGTTTTCCCACGGGAGGTCGGACCATCTCCTGCTGTTCTTGTGTTGACCAAAACTGGGTGTTTGTCACAGGAATTCAGACCATCTCCAGCTGTTTTTATGGCGACCAAAACCATGCAGCCTTGTGACAAGAGAGAAATAGAATATTCAACCTAAACAAACGTAGCTAACATTTATTCTTTTTGATGATTATGGTTGTACAAGAGATGGAAATTGTAATTCTACTGGGCATAGCTTCTCGACAGAAAGCTATGTTTAATATTAATAATAAAGTAGAATAATTGTTCTTGAAAAATGTACTCTTAGTGTAACATCGGTATGCGCTGTACTTTCATATCGACCCTGTTTTACATTCCATTTTAAGGGGATACATGTGGATCTGGGTGCCTGCACAAGGGAAAGGGAAAAAAATCAAATATGAGTGAGAATCATTGTTCAAAAAAAAGAAGAGAGGAAAACGACACAGCTTGCCTGGAAACTAAACAAATAAGCATCTGTGCCAAAGAAGAGAAATCTTTATGAAGACAAAAACAATGGTGTCAAGCTAAAACAAAGGCAGCATTTGTTGGTTTGTGGCACTGAATGGCAGAGGTTTGATTGTGTACAGAAGGGAGGGGGAACAGCTGTGTGGCTTTATAAAGACGGGACTCTGAGATCCTCCATTGTCAGTCCATACCTTGGGCATGGATCAGTTTTGACAAAGCACCATTATTCGCCGTCACCTTGCTCGTGTGGTCAGATAATGAGCATGTTTTCACAGGCTAACAGAGAAACAGACTGAGAGAGTCATCAAATAAAACAATGCCATTGTGCAGCCAGTGTCTGGAGTTGCTGTTGTAGGAAGGCAGAATGAATGGATTTGTCTCCACATTTTGTGTGGTGATACAGTTTTTCTGTGGGTTGTTTGTGCCTTTGCCAATGTTGACAGGCTCAGTTTCATTCCCGGCCTTGGCTCGACTTTCTGCCAAAGCTTCTGCTGGAGTCTATTAAAGCGTTGCACTGCAGGACCTATTGCCCGAGACCATCAGCTGTACACATCCAGACATCCCTGGACTTAATGGGATATTGAAAACCAAGTGGGATTTCTGGTAGAATGGAGAGAGTTTACTTTATGTTATGTCAAGAAAATAAACTCTGACTTCAGCCTTCAAATCTGTTGAGTAGAAAAAGATGGAGATTATTCTGTTTTTATCGCTGTACTGGACATGTTGGCAGCAACAAATGGCAATAGGAGAGATCCCAGAAATCCTGTGATGTGCAGCCATGACTTAACACAACAACACTCACTGACGCCAAAGTATTACATCAAACAATTAGTTTCATGGTTTGGGAGGAGAATGATTTTAAATTAAGAGGTATATATCCGTCACCACAGCCCTGCTTACCAGACTTCTAAGTCTGAAATTCTATCTTGTATCGATTTATCTACATTTTGGATTTTTTGCGCTATTACAGAACCATCCTCACTGAAAACATGCTTCTGTCCTAAAGTCAAAATAACCGCCAAAATGGCAGTAACAGTGTTGTCATAGGGTCTAGTGACAATAAAAATGGGGAACAACGTTAACGACCAAATATTATGATTGAATTGTAGCTGTTGCAAAGCTAACGCAGATGTTAGCCTCTTGGAGAAGCTAACATTAACTTTAGCCTATTAAAAGTGAGTCAGTGGAGACAATTTCCATTAACCGTGTTATTTGTAACCTCTATGATACCTGGCATTAATCATAGGTGCAACTTCTGCATCATGTCACCGAAAAACAGCCGTTTTCCTCGTTAGCAGGAGGCTAATCCTCTTTCTTAGAGCAATAGCAACAGTGTAACATTCATTCATGAAGATCTAGGTCAGCTTCTTTATCCAGTGAATACTAATAACACTACTTTTATTGCTTAGCCCACTTGGCGCGTCCAAAGCCTTGAAAGTGCTGCCAGATATTATGATACTTACTTCTGTGATCTCTGCTGAGCACCGGAAGTATCACCCATGATCGCGTCCCCAGTAACTGCCCCTGGAAAATAGGGGATAGCAAGCTAGCGAGAATTCACATCGGGGATTTTTAGGTTAAGGATTCTTCTTCTGAAATGAGGACCCAGAGCTGTATTTATGAAAACAGGGTAAATGTGGCTTCTGGGGTAACCACACTTTGAGTTTTACCCCCAATTTCCACTGGATACGTGTCCGCTGCGTTGCAGCTCCGATCCGGTTTTGCTCCGCCGTCCGCCGTCCGCCAATCCCCACTGGTTGCGGTTTGAGTGCGCCACGGCGCAGTACGGTAGACAGCTGGCGTCAGGAGGACGAGGAGTTCCCGCGATAATCACCTAATCACTCCCGACCGCAGTTATAGATCAGTTATTAAAAACAATAACACGGAGTGTTTCCGACCAAAGGATCAGCAGGAGAGCCTGTGTTTGTCTCTTTTTTGAGATTTGTGTGCTGGTGTCAACACGGAGTGTTTTATTTTGAAAGGTAACCGGATGCTGTTTGTTATTTTGGCGCTTGACTTCCTGTCTGCTCCCTGCTAAATTCCGCTGAATTGTTGCGTCGTGCTCCGGCATCCGCCAGAAATAGAAGTCCTGCGTATTTGTGCCGGAGAGCTCCGGACTGCCGGAGCTGGGACGGAGCAGGTACGCAGCGCAGCGGACCTGGTGGGGATTGACTCATAGACTAAAGTGAAACGTATCTGCTCCGCTGGCGTGGCGGAGACGCAACGCAGCGGAGACGTATCCAGTGGAAATTTGGGGTTAGGCTATGATGACTGCGTAAAAATCTCTCTAATTGAACTTGTTTTGATTGCATCTCCTGAGTTTGTATCTCCTACCTCTGAACTTAGCATCGCTACTTCCCAGCCTTTTACTTTTTCCATAATTCTACATTTCTCTGTAGCTCTTTGCCTCACTCTGACAGAGTTGACCTCTGCTTCGACCTCCAAATCAGTCAGGTGGATGAGCTAGCTCTACAGATAGCGCCCCAGTATCCCTCTCACACAGTCTGTGCACGTCTAGCACTAGCCGTTAACCCGCGCATCTCCTCGGCGCTGCAGCTGTGCCAACATCTGTGCTCTGTGTCTTCTTCGTCCGCCCCATTCCCTCCAATAACCTGCCATCCCTCTGATGGGTATGAATAAAGGAGGGAACAATCTGGATACTCTGTTGCACAACATGCCGCTGGGACTCAACACATATCAATAATAGATTTACCAGGATTCATCCTCTCTTTAGTTTTCTTTTGCATCTTATTTTGTCAATGGAGACCAAAAATATACAAATAGAAATTCTCTTTTTGAGTTTTTTTTATGCATAAATGGAAACATCAACTGAAAAAGTCCAACTACTGTCTGCAACATGCCTCAACCTTTATCGTTGTGTGTTTAGCTCAGCAGCTGTCCTTGAACTCGTCTTTTAGACGTTGATATCTGATGATGTCAGGTAGGTGGGGATGTTATTTCAGGTGTTGTTGACCCTAAAGCCATAAATGTGGATGAAGAGTCAGATAAAGTAATCAACAATTCAATTATCTCCCTGCAGAAATAATATAATCTGCTATTGAACAGCACAACATTTGAATGACATGCTGTGAGTGTGCACTGATAAAAAGATGAAAAGATTATATTTACCACTAAATTCTGAAAACCAGATCTTATCATCAGTTGACCCATAGTATACATACAGACTGTACATGTAAATATATGTATAATTTACTTTTAGTGTATTTAATATCAGATACTTATATATAGGAAGACTTTTCCTCAAGTACTCTTCATATAAGTGATTTTCACTTTTAGTAGATCATGTTTTAACATGATATCGTTTACTTTTGGGTGTTTTTCACAAGACATGCTGAACCTCTCTTTGTAGATACGCTCAGCAACAACACAGGTGCCCACTCATTGACCCTCCCAGCAGGTCTTGATTGTGGTCTAGGAGAGTCTGAAGGATGCTGCACATGTCTGGTTCACTCTGACTATCATCTCTATGTTGCCTTTGATACGAGGCCTTTTATAGCTGCAGCCCTCCTCACCCCGTCTTGCAGAGTTTAGGCTGAATGTCAGGGTGTAGTTACCTTTTAATTAAAGGCATGTGAATTCACTGCCGAGG